>CM067343.1:14322308-14339804 GCA_034190875.2 Urechis unicinctus
AATGCCTAATACTTTCACAATGCTCTTGAAACAGCAGATTTTGCATAAAAAAAACCTGGCAATAGATGTATTTACACTGATAATAATATCGCTTTTTTAGCCAATGTGGAGCCGCATGGGATAAGTAAATTGATCGTGGTATGAGAGCTGTGCAGTACGCTTATAAAACCAGTTAAATTGCAGCTATTTTCCTCTAGCATGTACAATAATAGTAGGTAGTGGTATTTCGTATGATGCAGCCAACATGGTTAATAAATGTGGTAGTGATATTTCAACTTGTTATGGCAATAAGATTAGTTATGCCAATATCCTGGCACCGTAAAACCTAATCCCATTAACGTTTTTCTAGCTTAGTAGCAGGTGTTGATACCATTAATTTGGTTTGAGATTTCGGAAAAAGGTGAGTTGTCATAATGAAGAATAATATTTTTTTCCGGCCCAAGGTATATCGAGCAACTTGAAGCCATATGAAAAGAACACATTGATGATTAAAAACGTAGCGCTATTCTTCCTTCAACTTTACTTCGAACATTGTGAACGGCAGTAAAGCATATTCCATGCAGGGATACTATACTTGATTCGCTTAAGGCAAGAGATTACAATGCCTCACAATGTTAAAGGGAGTGTTAAGTTGTGGTGTACCGACGTACATAGTTCATCGTTTAAGTACAGTAAAATAGTCAGTTCGTAAAAAAAAATCATATTTAGGTATTGTATTGTAGTTAGAATTATTTGTATACTTATGTTATTCTATAACGTTTCACCCAGGGATTGGCACGCAAATATGATTGAGATGGTCACCTCTTCTACATGTGATATCTATATGAGAACATCAGCACGGGTACTCAAAAATAGTCTGTATAACCACCAAAATGTCATCTGATGAGTGTCTGAGGAATGTCACAACATAGTTATTATGATACAGTTACAATGTCTCACGGTCAAGTATTGCTGACGTTTTCAATTACAATAAACAAACATAAATGATGACAGATTGTATGAATTTGATGTTGAGGCTTCACTGTGCCAGTGGTGAAATGCTTTGACTATGAATGATCATTGATAGTTACTGGTGCTGTTTGATGCACCCAGAATATGTGATTGTAATTGAACGCTTTTTATTACAAATCATTTTTCCAGGACGTTTTGGCGTCGTAGGGTTATTTCCCGGGGCTAGGTAGGTACGAATAGATTTATAAAGGATAGTCAGCTTTCGCGAATGTATTCCATTCCATCATAATTCCTTGTTATCATAAATTTATAATAACACACATGGCAAGCAATAGTTATTGGAACTTTTATAACGTAGTGCAAAATCAGTTTCAGAGATCCGGTTAATGGATCTCGCGATATGTTATTACGGCGATAAATAAGGGACCCCCGAAGGTGGCTGTATTTGTGTATGGGAGTTATAAAAGATGAAAGCTGCTCCCTTATGTGGGAATACCAATTTTACAATACACATCAACTTTCGCATGAATATCACACAAGAGCAACGATAGTGACGCTCTTGTCCATATCTACCAGCCTCTTCTCGCTATCACAATATTTACATATATCACTATCAGAATTCTATATGCATAAAATCTTTTTGAACAGAGGAGCAACCTTTGCCTGGCTTTTTGTTATACACAAAGACATATGCAAAGCGACATAAAGCAGCATTGTTTGTGCAAACACTGTTTATGTGCGATCCGATAAGTTGAGTCACTGTCGTAAGTAAATGAGAGCAACCGAGTATTTCTTGCAAAACAACAATGGAAAAAAATGCCGTATCTTAGCACTTATTAAACGCACATAAATGTTTTGCATCAATCAACATACAAGATCTTCACAGTTGCGTAGCCATCTACAATACTTGCTCGCTGACTGCAAAAATAGGGCGCCTCAGATACAATTTCGAGATGCGGTTGGATTCAAAGACAGTGACAGCATAGATATAATATTGAAGCCAGCAATGCATATGACAGGCATGTAATATGTGAGGGTGCATTGCGAATATCCCTAGCAGACAAGGGACGAGCATCGCAGTGCAAAACACTTCCTAATCAACAAAACATGATTATATTTGTATAGATATATATATAGAGAGATAGATAGAGAGAGAGATAGAGAGAGTATATATATATATATATATATATATATATAGATATATATATATATATATATATATATATATATATATATATATATATAGATATATAGATAGATAGATATATATATATATATATATATATATATAGATATATATATATATAGATATAGATCTATATATATATACACACACAATCAAATATATATATATATATAGAGAGAGAGATATATCTCTAGAGATAGATAGATCTAGAGAGAGAGAGAGATAGAGAGATATATATATAGATATCTATATCTATATATATCTCTCTCTATCTATATCTCTCTCTATCTCTCTCTCTATCTATATATATATATATCTCTATATCTCTCTATCTCTCTCTATCTCTATATCTATATATATATATATATATATATATATATATATATATATACAATGCAGGGTTAACCGTGCTAGCCACCTATCAACTTGGAAAAAATATATACCTGGAAATATCTTTGGAGCCATATGTCAATGGCACGGGTGAGCTTGCGACACACCGAAATGATGAAACTGTCATGACCGATTCAACTGAGACTGATTGTCTTTTCTGAAGTTATCAACTCAAACAGTGTATATGTTTAAGCAAAAGCCACGCGAGACACACACGCTGTCTAAGGGCCCCATACTGGCCCAAAAACTTGCAACCCCACGGCCTTTATCTTAATGTCACCGCATTTGCATTTACCATTATGGCATTTCTCATTACATTGATCCAGGACCGTCGTCGAACATTTAGAGTGTCATATAGTTAGCCTTTATTGTATTCATGTCCAGGCGATATTGCCATCAGTATTACATATGATAGCCCTATGTGGATAGCTTGCATAAAGGGTGGACAGAGTAAAGAGCTTTTGCACTGAGGCTTTTTATGCTGAGGCAAAACGGTTTTGTCCTTCGACAGACTCGTCAACATATGCTCTTGCAATAACCGACAATCAATAAAATAAATCCGAACGAATAGCCTAGAATTATATATC
The DNA here is from genome assembly GCA_034190875.2 of Urechis unicinctus. Taxonomy (NCBI): domain Eukaryota; kingdom Metazoa; phylum Annelida; class Polychaeta; order Xenopneusta; family Urechidae; genus Urechis; species Urechis unicinctus. The sequence goes on from CM067343.1 coordinate 14,325,423, forward strand.
TGGACCAAATTGATTGCGTAGTACGATTAATAAATCCATAATAAAAATAACACCACAACTCGTGAATACTGGGAGAAGAGGAAAATGGGAGAGAAGGGTTGACACGGATGCCTATGGTCTAGGCCTGTATCATTATTGAGGCCTCGTCTAAAAACATGACATTCACCTTAACATTTCCCATCATCGTAATCACCTAGCTGTTTTGCATTCCAAAATTGGTGCAAATATGACACACGTGAACATGAACATGGTACTACCGCGGGTAGCGAATTAAAACAATTCGTATAGTGATTACCATGTATTGGTTGTGTTAATTACTTCAGTATCATGCACAGATATGTTTCAGTTGCATGATCCCAATAATTTTCGTATGAACAAGCTGTCAATAATCATGCTAACTAACTGTTTTATGACAATGCCAGTTGAAACGACACATCATTCTAAGACTAGTAATAAAATATTCCGTTGTGCGGGTGTATCAAAGCTTTTTTAAGATATTATCCCATATTGATTTTGTAGTGCATAAATCGCCCTGCACCTGATATTATACATCGATCTTGCGTTAATAAGTTAACCACAATTCAACATAGAGTAGACCATGTCATGGCCACTTTCGTCGAAATAGTATCTGTTGACCTCTTTCAATGAATTATCGCAGTTTACGAAACACCGATTTGAGAGTTTGCTGTGAGTTATGATGAATCTTGAGAAACATTTACTCGCCACTTTTCATCATCCTTTTGTCTCCTAAACTAGAAAGCAACACCGACACTTTCATTATATCTGATCCTTTTCTTGAATAGTCATCTGTAGATTACATCATGAATCCATTCAATACGCCGCGTTTCTGTCATTCTAAGGTCGCGTTTTCTTTATTTGCACGTATAACAGTCCTCGATTTCACGTTGTCTTTTGTCCCAAATTAAGTCAAAGTCTTAATTGGTTGTTGTTGTAATGTATTTTGTATCCATAATACTGCCTCAATTGTCCGGAAGCAAAATTTCATTATCCTGGTTAATTCACATTTAACGAGATGATATTGAAAAAGTAGAATATATCAGACTTGATAATATATTATCTATCCGCTTTTCAATTTTTTTAATATTTAATATTTATAAAGTAAGATCCTCTGGTACTACGTAGATATGTGTTGTAATCCTACATTGGAACAAAAGCAAATTACCCGTGTGATACAGTATAGTAGAGTCCATTTTGGATTTGTAGATATATGTAGCGTCGGATGTGGAGTGACTCTCTTTGAGTTTCAGGACCGAAATAGTAAGTAGGAAAATGTATAATCATTGTCAGATGTTTAGTAACCCGGCTAGACATCCAGGGAAATCAATCTCAGACTAATAAAATATCTTACACATGGACATGTCTATGCTTCGCTAACATGACTGTTGCACAAACCGCATCGCCCGATATGACTTACCCTAAAGACGGCATTTGAAATATATGTTGAAAGGGATATAAATTCAGAGCTAGACTGAAACATTAAGTGAAAAATGGAATTGTACATTTTTCTGTAAAGTACCATTTTCAACAGAGCATTGCATGATTGAAGGGATTTTTTAAACCACTCAAATGGAAGTAATTATAAAATACATTCTCATGAACCCCATCGTCTGCATTATACACATATTCAGCAGGTCGATCATTAACGCTAAAACATTTATGCTTGTTGAAGGTCAACGATTTTTTTTTTTATTCCATTTTTCCAAAGTTCAATGTTTGAACGGGTATCGTGACCAAAATAAGTAGACTGCGTGCTTCTGTTTCTTTTATAAACATGATTTAGAAATGGTTAAATGCTAAATGGTTAAATGAACTGTTGACGAATATTCCCAGTCCGTTTAACTTGTTCGTAGCTTATTGGTATGCCGTCGCCTACCATCTCCATGATCTTGTATTGTAACAATCTATCATTGCTATCCTGGTTTGGACTGTAAACTGTCGACAAATAAGTGCTTTTATGATATTTAAATTGTACTCCATGACAGCCCAATCAATGTATGGCTTCCGCTGAGCTTTTGATGACTGGAAAATAAGGACCCATTACAAAACTCAACAAACTGTGAAATACAATGTAGCGAAGTCTATTCCATTACATTCAGTATGTTCAAATCCGTTTTTTGATACATTGCTTTCTCGCATGACAGTTATCGCAAACATGGGCGCTGTCCTTATAAAATGCCCCAAAATTGCGCTTTTTTAATGACATAGCTTATCCAGGCTGAGCTATATCTCCTTTACCATTCAAATGTTATTCCCGGTTAGTTCATTTGCAGAGCGGTACGGGTCCATTATATCCTTGGAGTCGCCGCAATTTTTGAATAGCTTATATCATACCGATGGTGAACAAAGAAATGTGATCGTGAAACACTCCACTGCTGCATAAGTACTCGTCATGCTTTGATAGCGAGGATGATTTAGGTTTGGATCTTTATAAGATTCTCTTAATAGTGGAAAATACTAGATGACCGTCTGTATTAGCGTTGCACTGGCATTTATGTTGTAATCCAGAGTAGTTTGGTGCGTCAAATGAAGCTAATCACCACAGCGTCGTCAAATAAGATGCTTTGCCTGTGCTTTACTGCATTCATACCGCTTTAGATGAGGCTACATAATTGCATATAGGAACGCGCAGTAAAGCTAGGAAAATCGAAAAAGATATTTTTTTTCAGCAACGCCTAAAGGGTTTACCTGAGACAGTCTTTAAGTAGTCATATAATGTCTGAAATATATAAGGCTGTGATGGCTTCAGGGCATGCATCGTAGTATAAAACTCGTGTTTGCTGCGCAGGTAAGCGACCGTTTCATGCGCATATAAGCTGACTGATTTACCAATACCTATAAACATGTGCTCTATGAAATACGTGTAATAATATGATATGACCTGGAGGTAGTTCAATTATGCCTTAATGTTATTCGCCTTTATGCCATGTTCCCCGCTTCTTTTACTTGTATAAATATAACTGTAAGGACATCAGTAAATTTCCATCTCCGCTATACTCCCTTTGTGATTTAGATTGAACTGGACCATGACTGCACGGTGAGCAAAATAAATTGCGTTGCGGTCATCTCTATATAGTCCAATTAGGGAGCATACAAAATCGTTAAAAAAAATACGCATGAAGAGTGAGCCACCTGCGGCTCAAATCCACGCTTACTTTGAAGATTATCATATTATATTTTACGCATGATATGCAATACTTTAGGATGCATCGTAATCGCTTAGGACGCCTTCCATATATTAGATGAGTTCTGTGATAAGTGTACTTGGTGTTCCGTTGGGCAGGCGTGTTCGTCTAGGTGTGTAACTGTTTATGATATTTGATGTTCGAGGCGTAAGTAAAGGGGTTTAATACATTAATGGTGCTGTATATATTTGTACTTTGTTGGAACACGTACTACAATGCGTCATTCAGCTGTGATAATTGATAAGTTCTTCATAATACGGCCGTGGTTATTCAACAATAGCCTCTCATTGATTCTGACATTATGTTAAGTCTGATGTGTAACAAATTATTTATGTATAATACCCAGGACTAGAGCTTAGTGGCCGCGATTATTGGAGGTAGTAATATTCTGTAGCTGATTAAAGCAACGATACCTCACCTTTATGATTCATTACATAGTGTTAATATCGTGTCCTGCAGCCATATCAGCAGACCATACATCTGGCTAATGTCAAGAACGCATCATTCTTGTCTTATTTACTGCTGCCAAGCGCTTTGTTTGAGCCTAGGGGAAGGAAGCAACGGATTGAAAGCCAACGCAGACTTTCATAGCAACAAGGCGGTGAAATGTGCATAAATTGGCGAGCACAATCAACATACGAAAGCTACCCATTATTCCACAGATGGCACAGCGTACCGACTGAGCATTGTCAGCCTCCATTGGCATCATTTTCTCTGTGGATGTAATTAATCATTTTGAATTAAGATTTGCAGACTCGTTCGTAACTAATTACCTCCCTGCAAATGAAAGCTGCCACAAGTCCTGCAGCCATTTGTGTTATATTTTGATATGGCACCGTTTCATAATTGCATAGGTAAGCAATTGATCTATGGCATAACAAAGGGGAAGGCAAAGACATGATGCATACACAATATATAAAAGTTGGCAATCCAAACACGCAGGCATTGGGTGTTTAAGAACAAAAACTGTCATCTGCAAAATAATATGCATCAAGGGAAAAGGCAGGTTAACAACCAAGGCATATACGGGTATTAGCCTAAGTGTGCTGGAATTGCGCTGAACGACTTGAAAGGCTCGGATGTCGATAATATGACTCTAATAATAGTGATATATGTTTACTTAACAATGACGTGTTTTCAGCGATTGGTGAGTGTCTCACATAACAACCAAATTAACTTCTTATTACATCTCTGCGTGGGTGATTTATGAAGGTTAACAATGCACAAGAAGGGATGATAATTATGTGTTGAGGCAATTTCAAGTCCACAAAACAGGCGCTGGTCCGGATTATCGTTTTGTTGCGCAACCAATAATTACTTTATGCATGTAGACATCTAAAATGCCAGTACAACGAACAAAGCCGTCCTACATACATCATTTATAATGCAACACATGGCGATTATAATTGCTATTGCTTTGAACAATCCCTTAATGACTTGTCCCATTGCTGCCATTCCTTGGAGTAAGGTGAAAACATGAGTGTTGTTATTAGTTCTCCGCTTATTTTGTTATACTTAGAGTAAACCGAGCACGAAGAAATACAGCAACACAGATTATTCCATACACAACAAATATATTCCAAATTAAGAATGCAGTGTTGTTGTTGACATATGTGGCCGTATTAATGCGGAAGTGTACCACATTCATCAGCTGTCACTTAAGCTCAAATATTCTGCAACCAAGCTTTAAAAGTCACAAAAGATTTATCTCTGTTTAGTTTGTGTGGGCGGAATTTAGTGGATCGCTGTTAATTTTTTTGCTTACATATATAGTTACAGCAATGCAGCTATTTGTTATGTTTTGAATTGCTACAATAAATATTGAAACGTGCATCTGTGTTTTGTTCGGGTGTCATAAATTAGCCTGTTATATATTTGAAACCTTATAAACACAAATACCTCTCGTATAGTTACCCACCTGCGTGATGTGTAGGAGCTGGTTGTCATAATCCGTTTGCTGCACGCTTGCTCTTCTAGATGGCATTCATATCAATAACGTAACCATAACGTAGCATCCGATCGTCTTGCGCACCATTGTGGTAGCTATGCTTATCTGATCGTGACAAGTGATCCTGTATCACCAAATAGAAAAAAAAGAGTACATTCCTGCGGCAGATTACTCCATCCTTCATTTATTTTCTAGAGACAATGTTTTCCCCGACATCTGATTCCCAGATTCGCAGGTGGGTGAAAGCAATTTCCTTAATCGTATCCGGAAGTAACTTTGAAATATATTTGCCGCTGCTAGTCAAATTGTTCACTAACATCAATTCAAAAAGTCTTGGATTGACAAATACGTTCGACTTATTATTAAGTGAATGTTATCGGCAGAAGTCTTGAGTATCGCGCCTGGTAGCTTAACGTAAGCGTCGGGGAATTTTGAGTTTGATTTGTACCGCATGCCCATGTTATTCACGGTATCAGTCCCGAGCCATATCTGGTGGTCAATACGAGGAAAGGGGTAAATACACATGTGATCGCTGACGTCGGGTAACCACACATCATTACGGCCAAAAGCTCTAGGGCTCACATTTGCAATGTTCTCATGGTATTAGGCGCACAAGAGCGGTGCAAAGACCTTCCCTTCTGTAAAACCAAATGATTACTGATTGACATTTTTATATCGCCCATGCCCAGGCGTGGCTCGATGCTGTCATTTCACTAACCTCGATCTAAGCACATGACTAACCGGCCCATGCTCTGATTGGTCTTGGTATAACCTATATTACGCATGACGTCACTACAGCAGCATACATCACCAGCGTGGAGTTTCTGCTTTCGTTACCATCTATCTGTTGGTGAACCATTAGACCAGTGTTATGTAGCCACCAATCACATCAGTTTCGTTCAACAACATTAGAATCATGGCCCACAGACACGTATGACAACATCTAAGCTCTATACATGTCATGCTTTAGAGTGACAAGTCGAAACATATGTCATGTTCTAAGGTACTTACACACGAAGACATAGCTCGGAACAGATTTCCCAAATTTTCAAATTGAGGTTGGCAAATAGGAGTGTAGCAGGCAATTAAAAGGTGAATTAAGAAACAGAGTGCTTATTGTAACGGGTCGTTAGAAATGGCAAAGAATCAAACTGCAATGTGACGGGTTTTCAATCTGCAGCACGGGTCACTGATTACTAAGGTTGTTGTCCCGACGTTTAAGGTAAGGCTCGATATACCACTGCACGATGTTTATTGTGGTTTAGAGGGCAAAAAACATTGCTTAGGCTTAGTTATGTTGATGGTACCCTGGATTTTTACATGACACATTTTTCGGTCGCAAAACAAAATCAGCAACATTGCAATATAATTATGCATATATATATATAGATATATATATATAGATATATAGAGATATAGATAGATATAGAGAGATAGAGATAGATAGAGATATATAGAGAGATATAGATATATATATATAGAGAGATAATATATACATAGATATATGTATATATATAAAAGTATATTTATATATATATAGATATTCATATATATATATATATATACATATATATATATAGATATATATTTATATATATATGTATATATATAGGGTATAGAGAGATATAAAGGTATATCTATATATATATGAATATATAGAGATGAATATATCTATACATATATAGATAGATTTAGGGAGATAGAGAAAAAGAGGTACACATTTATATATATGTATATAGAAAATATATACATAGATATGTTTATATATATAATTATATATATATTCATATACATATATATATATACATATTATATTTATATATATATATGAATATATATATATATATAAAATATATGATTATATATATATATATATGTATATACATATAAAGGTATATATATATATATATATATATATTCAAAATATATATATATATATATGAATATATATATATATATATGTATATATATATAAAGGTATATATATATATATATGTATATACACATATATATATATATATATGGCATATATATATATGTATATACATATATATATGCATATATATATATTTATATATATATATATATATATATATATATATATATATATATATATATATATATATAAATGTTTTATATAGTTTAAATATATATATATATATTTAAACATAATATATATACATATATATATTTATACAAGTCCGACCATTATGGTACAATTCACCGACCATTTTGGCCCATACTTACATTTTGGTCGATGATCATTGGGCCAAAATAGTCAGCGTCATCTCCTAGCCTTACACAACTGCGCTTCCCCGCCAAAGTGTAACGTTGGTTGCAACTACTCCGCCTAAGGTTAGATTCGCATTATTCGGGCAAACTATCCCCTTAAATTTGTGTTAAATACCTTCACATGAATTTACATTTTGGCCTAAGCGACCATTTTGGCCAGGTTGAAAAATCGGTCATTATATGGGTTTGTTCGATGTATATTTGCTTCAAACTTAGGTTCATGATTTGTGTGACTTTTAACGTCAAAGAACAATTGTTTGTTTTAAATTATATCTTCAAATGAAGAACATACAAATTTTGAAAGTATATTTACATCATCAATTTAACGAGTAACGGGCGGCACAAGCTCAAATATCTTTACGGACGGATATAAAAAAAATGGCGATTTTACTGGGAAATCCGGGGTTGTAAGTCTTTGTCAACTCATTTTTGGTGTTTTGTTCTCAATGTATATCAGTTTGATAGTGTTTTATTTAGATAAATAAGAACAAATGAAGCACTTAAGCTTGGAACTCGAGACGCAGATCAGCATTCAAAACGTTTGGAGAATCTCGCTGAATCTCACTGGTTTTCTCGATCTATGATGTGCAATGTTTCAAGTAATAAATGAAATCATATCGTATCAACGGACTGTTTTTAACAAAGGAATGATTAGCCAGATCGTTATATGTTATCAGTTTGCTCATGTCTTAAAATCAAATTGTCCCCACGAACGCATCCGCGGGCTCAAGCTGAAGGTATATTTTGGGATTGTAACAATTCATGCTTTCCATACCGCATGGAATTTCCGGTACAGGAGCGAGTATAAACAAAGTTTATCGATCAGCCATGACCATTTTACACGCTCTCTTTACATTTGATTCTAATCTGGTCAGTATGATTCCAACGTTTAAATATTGAATATCATTACTGTGACAATGAACGTTATTGCTGCGGAAAGAAATTTCATGTACGACAAATTATGAAATACCCGTTGTTTACAGTGGTTAGCGAGCTTCACCGGGCTGTTTCGCACGTGGGCTCTACCGTTCACGGTTCAGACTCACTCTTACCGATCACTTACACTTTTCCAACGGAAAATAATACCCAGATACCACGTTAATAGGACTAGATGCCTGCAGCTTGGTTGGACAGATCTACCGATTACCATTGATTTGTTTTTAAATGTATTTCCTAATAATACCCAGATACCACGTTAATAGGACTAGATGCCTGCAGCTTGGTTGGACAGATCTACCGATTACCATTGATTTGTTTTTAAATGTATTTCCTAACGTTCATTTAACCGTATTGACTATTGGCCATTTTAGCGAACGGCTTTTGCCCCATCTGTCAGATGTAAACATGGCCTGATCGTGACAGCGGACAAGCGCTGATGGCTCTGTGTTAGTGGGGTGGGGTAACTCTTTCAAATGTGATTTATTTTTCAAAGGTTGAAGATTGATATTTTGCTTTCCACATCCTTGAATTATTTACTTGCATCAGTAATGTTACCCTTAACATGGAAATAGCATGATCTGTTAATATGATGTATCATTGTAATACACTAAAACATGAGTTCTTTATTACATTCCTATAAGTTTGATTATGTGTTATATGATAGTTCAGTCTTGGACAGAGTCACACTTTTGTTATCAATTAGTCAGCAGAGTGATCCTTTAGATCTCAGAAATAGCTATCCAAAACAACTGTGCTGGTTTGAGTTTACAGCCAAATTTCATTAGCGGCTAGGGAAATAATCAGACCCTAAGTAGGTTTTTGAAGTCAAGAGCCTCTTTTGTCTGGGTATCAATATTGGTAATAAAATTGTTGTCAAATGTTCAATGTGTGTAATCCAAACAATTGTTCAATAGTACAATCACATCATTTGAATATATCATGTATAAGCTATAAATGACATGGTCATCTGTCAGTTAGTCTTGAGCACTGTGCATCTGGTCTAGTGTTGAAGGGTTATTAAGCATATCTGAAACCCCAAATCACACATGAGGCCTTTTTAGAACAGTGCAGTTCCCAAGATGTAACAAACTGCCTGGTTAGGCATGGCTTGGGAGGTCACTTTTTTTTTATCTACTTGACGATGGACTGTTGTTGCTTGACAAGTGGGTTTGGGGGATATTGTTCAGCCCTGGTGTGTCATTGAATACAATGTTATACTATAAACGCTATGATTAAATGCTGTCATAACTTGTAAGTGTCAAAAGCAGCAGAGTTTACTAGCCATCGGCATTCTGTAGTTATTGTTAGGCTGTGAGACTGTCTAGGTGTTTGTGATGACATTTTGCTCAGCAGCATTCGCGATCTGGTAGTGATTAACTGCTTTACCTCCTGTTCTGGGTTTATTATGGACCCAGTATCTCAATTTTATCATATTGGAGATACATATCCTCTGTGTTGGTTAATCTGCCCTATTAAGGAAATTTATTTGTCCAAGATGGGCAACAGTATCAGCTGTCCAAACATCACAATTATGCTCATCTATCTCTGCATGATACCTCCTCATATCAAAGGGAGCAGTGTTTTGCTTTAGGACCACTAGGCTCTTACTTAGTGAGAAGACATTTGGTGATTTGAGATAAATGTATAGTTTAACATAAGAATAGTGATGACAGCAATGTAGATGAAGCAACATGACCTCCTCACTATTCTACATGATGAGTTACATTTGCAACATTAAGGTCCATGTGCTAAACCACCATAATAATTCTTCTGCATGCATGTTAATAGTAAATTCACAACTTCATCAATATTGTGGCTTCACCAGTTTTGTGGCTCCACCATATTGTGGCTTCACCAATACTGCGCTTCATCAATATTGTGGTTTCACCAATACTGTGGCTTTACCAATGTTGTGGTTTCACCAATACTGTGGCTTCACCAGTTTTGTAGTTTCACCAATACTGTGGCTTCACCAATACTGTGGCTACACCAATATTTTGGCTTCACCAAATGTTGTGGCTTCAACAGTGTTGTGGCTTTACCATTTTTTGAGCTTCGCAAATACTGTGGTATCAACAATGAAGTGGCTTCACCAGTGTTGTGTTTTCATCAATGTCGTAGCTTCACCAATACTGTGGCTTCATCAATATTTTGGCTTCATCATTGTTGTGGCTTCACCAGTGTTGTGGCTTCACCAGTGTTCCGGCACTACCAATATTTTGGCATCACCAAGATTGTGGCTTCACCAATTTTGTGGCTTCACCAGCGTTGTGCTTTCACTAATGTTGTAGCTTCACTAATACTGTGGCTTCATCAATATTTTGGCTTCTACATTGTGGTGGTTTCACCAGTGTTGTGGCTTCACCAATACTATGGCTTCATTAATACTGTTGCTTCATCAATATTTTGGATTCAACATTGTTGTGGTTCACCAGTGTTGTGGCTTCAACATTGTTGCGGCTTCACCAGTGCTTTCGATTGAATTTAATTGTGGCTTCATCAATATTATGACTTCACCAATATTGTGGCTTCACAAAAACTTTGGCTTCACCAATATAATGTGGCTTCACCAATGTTGTGGTTTCACCAATACTGTAGCTTCACCAATACTGTGGCTACACCAATGTTGTGGCTTCATCAATATTTTGGCTTTACCAATTTGTGGGCTTCACCATTCTGTGGTATCAACGATGAAGTGGCTTCACCAGTGTTGTGTTTTCACCTATGTTGTAGCTTCACCAATACTGTGGCTTCATCAATATTTTGGCTTCAACATTGCTGTGGCTTCACCAGTGTTGTGCCTTCAACATTGTTGCGGCTTCACCAGTGTTGTGGATTCAATGATATTGTGGCTTCATCAATATTATGACTTCACCAATATTCTGGCTTCACCAATACTGTAGCATCACCAATTTTGTGGCTTCACCAATACTGTGGCTTCACCAATATTGCGGCTTCATCAATATTGTGGCTTCATCAATACTGTGGCTTCACCAATGTTGTGGCTTCATCAGTGCAATGGCTTCAGCATTAATTTGGCTTCACCAATGTTGTGGCTTCACCAGTGTTGTTGCTTCAACATTGTTGCCGCTTCACCAAAATTGTGGATTGAATTATATTGTGGCTTTATCAATATTATGACTTTACCAATATTGCAGCTTCACCAATACTGTGGCTTCACCAATGTAGTGGTTTCACCAATACTGTGGCTTCTCCAATACTGTGGCTTCACCAATGTTGTGGCTTCACCAGTGTTGTGGCTCCACCAGTGTAATGGCTTCAGCAATGTTGTGGCTTCACCAGTGTTGTGGTTTCAACATTGTTGCCGCTTCACCAAAGTTGTGGATTGAATTATATTGTGGCTTTATCGATATTATGACTTCACCAATACTGTGGCTTCTCCAATACTGTGGCTTCACCAATGTTGTGGCTTCACCAGTGTTGTGGCTTCATCAGTGGAATGGCTTCAGCAATAATTTGGCTTTACCAATGTTGTGGCTTCACCAGTGTTGTGGCTTCAACATTGTTGCCGCTTCACCGAATTTGTGGATTGAATTATATTGTGGCTTTATCAATATTATGACTTCACCAATATTCCGGCTTCGCCAATACTGTGGCTTCGCCAATAGTGTGGCTTCACCAATATTGTGGCTTCATCAATATTGTGGCTTCACCAATACTGTGGCTTCACCAATGTTGTGGCTTCACCTGCGTTGTGGCTTCATCAGTGTAATGGCTTCCACATTGTTGTGGCTTCACCAACGTTGCAGCTTCACCAGTGTTGTGGATTCAATGATATTGTGGCTTCATCAATATTGTGACTTCACCAATATTGTGGCTTCACAAACACTGTGGCATCACCAATGTTGTGGCTTCACAAGTGTTGTGGCTTTCCATTATTGTGGCATCACCAATACTGTGGCTTCATCAAAACTGTGGCTTCACCAATGTTGTGGCTTCACCAATATTGTGGCTTCACCACTGTTGTGGCTTCATCAATATTTTGGCTTTACCAATGTTGTGGCTGCAACAGTGTTGTGACTTCACTAATATTGTGACTTCACCAATTTTGTGGCTTCACCAGTGTTGTGGCTTCGTCAATGCTGTGGCTTCATCAATGTTGTGGCTTCATTAATGTTTTGGTTTCACTACTGTTTACAAATGTTTTGGCTTCTCTTTTTATTATATCCTGTTGAGATATATCAATCACTGGGGCTTAAAAAGACATGTTATGTCTAATTGTCATAAAACCATCAGAATGACAAAAATGACCGAAACAATGAGTATTATCTGTATTGGTTGTGTGTGAGTTTGGGTCATCAGTCGGTTTAAGTAGAAGATTTTTATCAGAGGCTCTGTTTACCCAGGAAAACTGTTAAGCTCCACCTGGTCCTAATTGATGGTCCTGCAGTTATGATGTATGCACCTGTGTACAGTGTCAAATTGATGTACGCTTAATCTGCTCTGTATTTATCTGCAATTCATATCAACTCTTCATCACCAGCCCAGCATGACACAGACCTGGGATTCTCTTTATTACCAGTCCATCGTGACACTGACCTGGGGTTCTTATCACCAGCCCAGTATGTCACTGACCTGGGGTACTTATCACCAACTCATCGTGACACTGACCTGGGGTTCTTATCACCATCCCAGTATGTCACTGACCTAGGGTTCTTATCAACAACTAATCGTGACACTGACTTGGGGTTCTTATCACCATCCAAGTATGTAATCAAACTAGGGTTCGCCTAACATGGCATCTTTTTTGTTTGAAGGGGTAAAGTTTCTTGAGGCCGGTTAACATCTAAAATGGCCACCCGTCATCGGGACAGGTCAGGACGGGTGGCCATTTTAGTTAATTTCCAGCCCTGTTGCTGAAGACTGAACTGTAGACTTAATCTGAACATCTGGTGAATGTACTGCCACAGAATCAACATGAGAGAGTATTAGTTTTAACTTCCTGTACTTAATAACAAGAGATTGATCCATGTGACATGTGTATTGATGATCAACCTAATCAGGTTGGCAAGAATTAATGTTGAGTTATGTATTACATAGACTTCCTTTATTTCTTATGATATAAGACTGATAGACAGTTTGACAAGTTAATTTTATGTGTGTAACAGAATGTGCAACTATAGCTGGTGCACAGCAGGAGAATCATCTTTTGCTGAATCGTACAAGCAAGCTGTTGTGGACTCACTAATTGTGTCCAGATGGAAACCCTCCAAGACTCTTAAAAGTATATTACTGCTAGTGCAACATAAGATGCTGATGTGGTATTTCTTGCTGATCATTTTCAAATTTATCTGTTCTAATGCCCTCAATTATTTGCTTGATTTCCTGATCACTGATCCTTATGAGGTCAATAAATTCAGTCAATTGAGGTCCATTTCTTTTGCTAAATCATCTCTGAATGCTTATATTGTGGATACATGTCTGGTAGAGTTTAGGTGACCCTAGATAAGCAAATGAACTACAATCAAAGTTTAATCATCAGCAAAACAAATTCATTGTCTACCTATTCCTGACCTTGACAGATCCTTCAGCACATTGCCTGCAGATGCAGATGTATTTATTTCATTTTATAACTACTTGTAATTATGTAGCTAATTGAATAAAGGCAATATATTTAAAACTTAAAGATTGTTTAATCCATGTTTTATTCAAAGTGTCTTGAGGGGATTTATATCATTCACATAGAGAAATGAGATTCAGGGAAATTCACAAAGTTAATTCAATGTCCAATAAAGGTATAAAACATGTAATAAAGAATATAAAATGAATCAGTTTGAGGTCAGTGTGACGCTGGATGAAGCATATTGTGAATATATGCAGGAATATATGCATTTGGACACGACATAATATGACAGGAACATACTTTGATAAGTGCCCTGTTGCCTAGCCCTACTGCCCTACAAGACATTACCGTTCGACCTGAAGCTATACGGCTGGTTTGCATGATTCCCGTTAATATTTAACCATACGAAAATAAAT
>CM067343.1:14339904-14364904 GCA_034190875.2 Urechis unicinctus
CAATGATAATATTAGAAAGACTGCTGGGGCAAGTGATACCCTTTTATGTTGCTTAATCAGCACAATAGCGTTTTTGCATCACAATAAATCCTTTCGACATTATTCTGTTTTGCTATCGTTCCACTGCCCGATTATCCAGATTGCAGTAATGAGTCTTACGTGTCATTATGTTTATACGGGGGAGTGACATCAACAGTTCACGATACAGATATTTATGTAGCATATTTATGATAACGTTTATTGCTGCTAATTAATGCGCGATGACTTTTATCGTGCCATGGATTTCATCTATATTACTGCTATTTGAAATCAACATCATTGCAATCGCTAACTCCGTCGACTATAGATTTTGTGATAATGACAGTTGAACCGACACATGATTCTGAGACCAGTACCAAAATAATCCGTTGAGCAGATGTATCAAAGCTTTATTCAAGATATTTTCCCTTACAAAAGCCGATTGAATTTGTAGCGTATAAACCGCCCTGCAGTCGATACTATACATCGATCTTATGTTAATAAGTTAACGACAATTCAACATAAATTAGACCAGGTCATGGCCACTTTCGTCGACATAGCATCTAATGACCTCTTTCAGTGAATTATCGGAGGTATTCGCAAACAATGAATAAAGAGTGTTGTTATCAGTCATGATGAGTCTTGAGAAACATTTGGTCCTCTCAACTTCTCTACGACCTCTTGTCTTCGAACATAGCAAGCAACACTGACACTCCTATTACATCAGATCCCTTTCTTGAGTAGGAATCTGTAGATAACATCATTAATCCACGTCTTTTTAGCAACCCCGATATTGAAAGCAAACTTGTTAACGTCTTCACTGCTCACACATTAAAACGCACTTGTGCGGCTCACCAAACGCCTTTATTTGAATCGGTCATCATTAGTTATAGCCCTAAACGATGCAATCTAACACGTTAATGCCCTTAAACGACCCGGCGGATCAGCTTCTGCTTAAACTGGTAGGAGGATACACTAACATTCAGCCTACGCTTACTTACGTGGTTTGCCATATTATCCACATAGCGCACACAAAGACTTATATACCTTAGAATGCAAATACAACAAATTAGATATATAAGCGACCTCCATATGCATTAACACTGTCAACATGTATAGTGCAATGTCAAAAAGTCGTTTTAAAATTTGCAGCCATCTTAACGCATTTGCACCAGGCGGTTCAAGGCACTGACCCGATAGACACGCTCCGTTTTCTATGCTGATGCAGCATGAGACTTATTACATGTTCTTTTGTGCTCGTTAGTAAGCGTCAGAAAATACAACATTTGATGGGCTAAATATGTAAAGGTTGTTAATGTTCAGCTCAATGGAGCTGCAATAAGATATCCTGAGCAGTCATTCAAAAAACAATATCATCTGATATTATTTGCGCATTATTCAACATTTGATGTGTGTTGTTGCTACCTGCTAATATAATTGCTGGCGATTACGTTAAATATTGTAAACACGCATTTCCGTAAGGTCTCTGTAAATCGGACTTTATAAAGGCCGGTTACTGGTTGTGACTGCTTTTCGTCACCATGTAGGTCACTATTGTAGGTGTGCGGCTAGACGCAATCGATTCTTAAATATCATTCCCAATCGGATTGAATAATGGATAAACACGCAAACCAACAATACACTGGCTATGTTGTTGAGCTTGAAGTTGCAGATTCAGACGAATGAATACACAAACATAAGAGTAAACCGAAAGGTACTCACAATACTTTATGTCGTGAAGGTATTCCGAAAAATTCAGATATAATGCCGCTTGGCATTTTGTTAGAAGATGAGTGATATGGCTCGGTTGATAGCCAGCTCGGAACTGACCCCTCCGAGCATGTGCCCTCTCTCTAGAGCTAATCCTTTCCGTTCGGGTAAAAGTTTTGAATGTGCGTGGCGCTCGTTAATAAATTACTACACAACAATGGTAGCTCATCATACAACGTATTCGACATCGCAAGCGACTTGTAACGCATATTTAAGACGGATATATTGAATCTGGGTAATGGCTCGTTTATATAACCTTGTACCCTTTGTTATTTTATCATAATAGGCAGAGATATTCATGTCTTTGATACAATATAATCATTATGTCTAATTACATCGTCGGCTCTCGGTTCACATCATGATCGCTGCTTGCAAAACTACCGCATAATGAAAACTAGAATATGATTGCAGAAGTATATCTTTAGTGTTTGATTTCATCTAATAAAATAAGCACCAATGATAATATTAGAAAGACTGCTGGGGCAAGTGATACCCTTTTATGTTGCTTAATCAGCACAATAGCGTTTTTGCATCACAATAAATCCTTTCGACATTATTCTGTTTTGCTATCGTTCCACTGCCCGACTATCCAGATTGCAGTAATGAGTCTTACGTGTCATTATGTTTGTACGGGGGAGTGACATCAACAGTTCACGATACAGATAGTTATGTAGCATATTTACGATAACGTTTATTGTTGCTAATTAATGTGCGATGACTTTTATCGTGCCATGTATTTCATCTATATTACTGCCATTTGAAATCAACATCATTCCAATCGCTAACTCCGTCGACTATAGATTTTGTGATAATGACAGTTGAACCGACACATGATTCTGAGACCAGTACCAAAATAATCCGTTGAGCGGATGTATCAAAGCTTTATTCAAGATATTTTCCCTTACAAAAGCCGATTGAATTTGTAGCGTATAAACCGCCCTGCAGACGATACTATACATCGATCTTATGTTAATAAGTTAACGACAATTCAACATAAATTAGACCAGGTCATGGCCACTTTCGTCGACATAGCATCTAATGACCTCTTTCAGTGAATTATCGGAGGTATTCGCAAACAACGAATAAAGAGTGTTGTTATGAGTCATGATGAGTCTTGAGAAACATTTGGTCCTGTCAACTTCTCTACGACCTCTTGTCTTCTAACATAACAAGCAACACTGACACTGCTATTACATCAGATCCCTTTCTTGAGTAGGAATCTGTAGATAACATCATTAATCCACGTCTTTTTAGCAACCCCGATATTGAAAGCAAACTTGTTAACGTCTTTACTGCTCACACATTAAAACGCACTTGTGCGGCTCACCAAACGCCTTTATTTGAATCGGTCATCATTAGCTATAGCCCTAAACAATGTAATCTAACACGTTAATGCCCTTAAACGACCCGGCGGATCAGCTTCTGCTTTAACTGGTAGGAGGATACACTAACATTCAGCCTACGCTTATTTACGTGGTTTGCCATATTATCCACATAGCGCACACAAAGACTTATATACCTTTGAATGCAAATACAACAAATTAGATATATAAGCGACCTCCATATGCATTAACACTGTCAACATGAATAGTGCAATGTCAAAAAGTCGTTTTAAAATTTGCAGCCATCATAACGCATTTGCACCAGGCGGTTCAAGGCACTGACCCGATAGACACGCACCGTTTTCTATGCTGATGCAGCATGAGACTTATTACATGTTCTTTTGTGCCTTGTTACTACGCCTCAGAAAATACAACATTTGCTGGGTTAAATATGTAAAGGTTGATAATGTTCAGCACAATGGAGCTGCAATAAGATATCCTGAGCAGTCATTCAAAAAACAATATCATCTGATATTATTTGTGCATTATTCAACATTTGATGTGTGTTGTTGCTATTTGCTAATATAATTGCTGGCGATAGAGGAAAAAAATTGCAGCAGCTGTTTTGCTTGACACTCGACATGAATGGTAATGCGAAACGTTAGGTAAATGTAAATGAAAAAAAAATCGCCACTGTTGCCTAAACCCACTCGGCAAGAATGTTTAAATGGTCACTGGAAAGAGCAACCGTTAATAATTAAAACTTAGCTCGTGCTTTAATACGCCAAATTACTGGGAAGATAGAACAAGCGTGCAGCTTCGGAAGATTACAAACGCAGTTGTTAAATATATAATATTCAACGCCTCGGCTACTCCTCCCCACTCCCAAAGCAGCCACTCGCCGCCTACTGCCAGCGCATTGCTCTCCTCACTTACCAAACCGTTCACAAGCCTTTAATCCTCGGGCCTCTAAAGAATTGGAATTGTAGAGCACTAAGTATAGTCTAACGTACTTTCTAGCGTTATTAATGGAATTAAAAGTTCCATTAGTGCACTTGGTCACCTATAGAACAATGCAGAGCCATATTGAGAACAAAAAGTGACTTCAACAACGAATACTTAGAAGGTCAGTTATAGTAAATATTCATGTCATTTAAACAGAATAGGTCATCGAAAAGATTGAGGTAGTCAGAGAGGGATAAGTCAGGAATTATGTCCTTGACCTACGCGCATTCAGCAAAGACAAGATTCCCCCCAAACGCAGACGTTGAACGCTTGTAGTTGTGATGAACAACATATGTAGTCTGATGCTAACTTATTCAGTGATCTGCTGACTGAAGCGAAAAATATAATCATGTCTCATGCGGATGATGACTGTGTTGTTATTAGGGGGAGGATTGCAATATCGAAGTGTAGATTTGTTCTGTACATCTCTGTCATTTCGTTTTTGTAGGCAGGGATGTTTTTTTTCTTTAGACCTCAGCCCCAGGACCATTCTTGATTAACTAATGAATGTGACATTTCGCATGACAGGTACATGCTTGATCATTTTAGTGTTTCTGATAATCATACGTCATCAACTGTTATTTAATATTGCTAACGAATATATTGCGAAGATATCATGAAGAAGATATCATAGTTATGTTATATTATGCTTCCTAAATTTTCACCTAAATGCCACTAAATACCCTTGAAAATCGGACGCGGAAACGAGCAAATTAGTGTGACATTGATCAAGAATATCTTGGTGATTTGCTTTTACCCTTATCATTCGATGATGCAAATTATAGCGTAATTTTGATGTTATTGGCCCTCATCACGAGCGCACAATCATTGCTTGCGTTGTTTTGTTTTTCATCTTTCTAATCTTTCCGAAATACGACATCGTTCTTTCACCTACGCAATGTTGAGAGCAGTGTGTTTGGCATATGCCCTTTAAAACTCGTCATTGGTATTTTTCATGATTATTTCAGCAGGTGTATCCGGTAGCAATTAGGGAGAAGCAACCAGGTGAATGAGTACATCTGATACATATCCTAAGCGGCGTTTTAACACATGGGAGTTTGTGGTAGTCTGTTATATGTAAGAAGGCAAACAATGTGTCAAGAAATTAATTTTGTGATAAAACGATATGAGTGAAAAAGATATTGGAAACGTTATCCATTGCATGATGAAATACATGCATTTTTACTAATGCAAGCTGATATGCCATTTTCGGAGAAGCTAGTCTGTGAATCGGGGTACAGGTGATGATTATGGAACGTTATTAACGAATACGCTGGGGTGGCCACCACCACACAGAGGCTGTGGGTCGAGTAGCGAACGGGATTAGATTTGAGCATCTTGATGGCATTTCAACCATTGCCCAACTTACCTGGGAATATGTTTGACTTTCCGCTGTGTATTATTACGAGATCAATGATTAATGCAAAGACTAACGAGTTCGTCTTTCAATGCATAACGCTTGCTATTTCACCCAGCAGTATCGCTAAAAAGCCAGAATAATGTTAACAACATTGTCAAGCAACCACAGTTATGTCATAATTTGTTTAGCGGCAAGGAAACCACCCATAAGTGTGCCATGTACATAGTAATATAGTCGAAATGTTGTACTAATTATACTGTTGTAGCTTATGCAATGAATAGTGCGTTACTGAAATATAGTCAATTGTGAAGAGGTCAACAATTCAAAATCTTGTAGATGTTACTGCTGCGGCAGATATTGCTGCAACCAGAACATTGCGACTAGACACAGATGCTAGGAAATATCACCCTTAAAAGACAATGCGTAGTGTCAAAGGATGTTCTAGTTTCCGAGAAATGCCCTATATATTTATGCTTTATATGCTATAATGCACTGGTAGCTCGCAAAGTGTGCTAGCAAGTTTTGTGTGCTAGCAAGTTTTGTGTGCTTTATCGGTTTCTAGCTTCTTAATATGTTGCACCATCCATACAATCGATGGCCAGCTGGATGACGGTGTGAGCCAACCGTTGTATATGTGACACTTTGCGTTAAGTTTCAGCCGCCGTGGGTCAAATGTGAGAATCGATTGCCGGGGTACATGACTCGAACTGCACAACGCCATGCTCGTACACACAACCACTGAACTAACACAAGCCTACACAATAGAAAATAGCTCCTCACGTTATTTATCAAAATATACATGCCATTTCGAGGCGCTTATTCGGCCCAATCTACAATATGCAATCCATGCGTGGACATCATTCATTCAACAAAAGGCGTGCTCCTAAGCTCGTAACCGGCATTTCTTAGTAAGGTTACGAACAAATATAAGCACTTGTTAAGGCTGACATCGCTTAAAACACGGCGTCTCCGAGGAGTTCATATGTAGATATGTAAAATGATAAATTGCTTATATCAGGGTTGATTTCGCTTTAGCAGCTTTGCATTGGTGTGATGTCAAGACGTATGGATGGGGCGTAATCATCAATAAATAGTTTTCCTCATCGAGCTATAAATGCCTTGAATTTTGGTTCATAACGTAGAACGATAGTTCCTCATAAAAACACAGGCTATGTTATGTTATGTCTTATGGATCTGTGTTTTGTCGCAATAACTCACGGGGTTTTTGTTATAAGAGATCGAGGGACATATAAACTAATCAAAGCGTCTCTCTAAAGCGTGACTGGTTTGACCAAACCTGTTTGACTACTTGTTTTGCTTTCAGCTGCTAATCATGTTTGACAATGCTCAGCACGAGCATAACCTAGCTAGCTGACTGTGCCCAATTCCATATATCCCGTATAGAGGTATCTACATATAAAACACCAGGGATCGAATACATAACAATACAGATTCATAAATATCTCATCGTGGTACCATAACTAATATAGTTAAAATAATCAAGACATCGGTATCTTGCAATGTTTTGACAATACAATAAATGCAATTTAAATCGCTCATACCATATAGAATATAGCTGTGCGATTGGATATGACAGGGAACTATTGTCAATTGCAACAGCTTTCATTTACTTCCTTGGAAAGGGTTAAACTGTTTCGATCGGCCGTTAAATAACCAGCGTCTGGCCCCAGTCTGTTAGAATAACATATATTGATGCATAATATATTGTTTGAATTGACCAGTCGCTAAAGCGATCGTCAGGGTTTATTGAATAAAACTGGTTCGTGCATCAAGTTGCGCAAGTGAACAAATATAGTTTTGGTTCTATTGGTTATAATTGATCTTTCTTAGGAGTGCTCCTAATGCTTTGAAAACAGCGTAACAACCGATCGAAAACAGCCTATAAGTTTGCGTGCATAGAGAACCTCGCTCATTTTGCAGAGACAGCTCATCATGGCAAACGCTAGCTTTCTGTATTTTTATCTGATCACTTTTATCGTTAAACTGGTGGCTGGGACGGCACGGCAGAACATTTACACCATTGTTCCCCAGGCCATACCGGTCGATTTCATGAAAATAGCTAATATTAATGTTGAGAGCGAGGAGGAATGCTGCGTCCATTGTCAGAGCCGAGAACTATGTACGGGTGCGATATTTACCCAAGGGATCCACCAATCGTGTCTTCTTCTCTCCAGCTACTCGCGCTTCATGATAAAGAGCAATGATAAAGGTTTTATCACAACGGATCCAGGTAAGTTGCAATGTATAATAATAGATTATACGATTTCACCATTTATGCTGCTGGGGCTATTAAAATGTATAAGTAGACTACATAGAATCTCACTGAAATTTGACGAATGGCAGAACCTTCTATTCATAAAGAGTGCATACAATATTTTGATCAGCCTCTTTGCCTAAAAGCGAGGGCGTACTTGACGAGAGACTCAATTGGATGATTATTGAACATTTAGGAGCCATCTATAATCGGACGTATGTTGCATCTTTGCATTTTCAAGCTGTTAGGTGTGTTAAATCAATAATTTGGATCATTGATGCACCAGATGGTATATGACAGTGAAAGCCTTGCTCGATCATTATCAAGATAACGCACAATAAAAGTAGTTGTATTTTGGGTGCTTAATTTACCATTGAGTTCACACTGATACAACTTCAACAGCACATTTTCTGCAATTGAAATTTAACTACATCCGGTAGATACAGAAGGATGGTGAAAATTTTACAGCATTGACTAAAAAGTTATCTTTAATGTCTTGGCTGTATTACCGGACCGATATGTTATTTCGCTTTATGAGGGGAATCGAAACTATATAAGACATATTTGACTTGGCTAACAACGCCGACAGCTCAACGCCATATTTGACAAGGTCATACGTCTTAACGATGCAATTTTCGTATATTTATATCAGAATGACAAAATGAGAAATATAAGGCTAAAGAAACTGTTACTAGCAGGTAGGTAAAGTTATGTATATCTATAAACTTCTTGATCTATTCGTTGATTCCTCAATACCTTGACCAAAAGAACAACATCACCACAATACGCGTGAGATTATCATAACTTCCCATGGGATGGTTGAGAGAATATTTGTGTATTGGACGCGGTTATGACCACCAATGCTGTCAATGATTGTTTGGCATGGGTGAAGTTATTTGTAATGTAAAGAAAGCAAGTGAGATTGGGATGTATAAGCTCGTGCTTGATATCGACCTCAAATATTGGCTATGCCAGCAGTATGTGCGTTTTAGCGTAATGCGTTATAACCATCAATACCCTACCTCTCGAGGACTATTAATAATATTGCCTAATGTAGTCATTGATTTTGTGGTATTGATTCATGGCGCCAGTTTATCCTGCCAACATGTTTTCCCATTGTATTACCTCTAGATTGCACACTTTTCATCCCCATTTCAGTACTAGCTTGTCTGTTTATACCATACATCGATAAGTTTTGTGAATATATTGATGAAGTATTAAATTATACCATTTCATCAAGTCATTTACCCAAAATATATTGATGGTTAATGTTATTTTTTGGTCTTACTTAACTAGCACCATACAGCTTTCCGACATGCTATGATGTGAATCTAATCCAAATATGACGTCCTAACACCCCAGCGTTATTCACTGTATTGTTGGCATGCACAATGTTATAGTTGACCAGCTGCGAAAGACCAGGAGTGAATCATGCCAAGACATAAAACAATGTAAAGTGTACTGAGGTCATTCACTCAATCATTCGTTTGAATCAGGTTATTATGCAGAGGTAATATTAGCCATATACCAAGAAAACATAATGCAAAATCGAAGGACGAGGGACTGATAATCGTTCTCAGCTGAATGTTGAAATGTCACCATTTGTTTATGCGCTTTAGGGCTGGATCATTATAATAATGGAATGTTATCATATTATCAACATAGCCGTATATAGCACTGTTCTCATATCGGTATCTTCTCGATGGCTCGTCTATCAGCAATGGGTGCGTCGTCGTTTATTTGCCGCCAATTCGTTTGTTGCATGATGTTCCTACTGCCCGCTTAATAAGTCTACTACGGGATTTCAAAGCTCTCAAAATGTCAACCCTGCTGATAAAGTTTTCAGTTTATCATACGACCATGAATTTCCCTGGGTTCTGAATTACATATCGATGGATCCTACAACGAAACGATCGATTGTACGATTCGAAATAACTTGATATCGTAGCAGTTATGCTTCCTAAGGTTCATTATCTTACGTTTCTTATTTTTGTTGGTACATGGAGTACGAGATAAGCACATATATTACTGGCATATATTGCGCACTTTACTGCTAACACACTCGACTACAATTATATTAAGCGAATCCCCCCCCCCCCCAACTAAATTGATACGGTAGGAAAGATACAATGCCTCATAGAAAAATGTTAATTATGATGGCAGTAGATCACACGCAAATGAGTCTAGTTAAAAGTTATTATACACAGGCAATCGTAAATACAACATTCGTCAGATGCCATTGACTTACCAGCAAAAATATATGCCCGGATCGCAAAACAAGCCGCAGTTTTCATAGTTTCATTCTTCAGCATCAATAATGCAAGCAAGATGATAACTGACACCAACGCAGTTATCGTGATTCTTACTTAGTACTCATCTTTGTAACTGAGACAGGCGCATCAACTTCACGCCTGAAAGTAATTCTGGTGATAAGTGCGGAATAATTAAAATGCCACCAACCAGCCGAATGGAAGCATGTAATAATTGCTTTCCATATGTTGTTAGTTGCTGCATAGTTTCATTATAATACATAATAACATTAATTACTCATTCATATTAACCACCCTTATTGCGTTGCCATCAAAACTCGATATCGGGAAACGTGATTCGCTCACGGGCTCTTCCAAACAAATGATTAATTTGTGTGCACAACAACAAAATTAAGACTTTGGTAACCAATTAGTTGCGTAAGCTTTCCTGTTGGGCAAGTAGCCTTAGTAAGGGTGTCTTATATGCGCGGCAACTTATTAATATATGCAGGTGTTACAGGGCATTTGTAAAGTGTGTCCAGAACCTGACAGCTAAACATAATTGCAATAATGCTGGTCCTGTATTGAAGTATCAATCTTGAAATATCATCTTGACTTATATATAATAAAATTCTGAATTCTGTGTTTCATTGTGCATGATGTTAACAACCAGTTTTCAATATTACATCACAGCGGCCGGTGGCGTGAGTATGCTACATGTTGGATTCGATCGGCAGTTGAGAGCAATATAAGATAATTAAGGAGTTGGAGTTTACAGTTTGGCGGAATTGTCCAAGAATAGGTCAAATGTATCCATGTGATATATTTGTTATGATTAGCATATATGACGGCAACAGACTGAAAAACCTATTCCAATATATCATACTGACTAAATGACCAATTTAATAATTGTCTGGCTTTGATGTTACTTTCGACTAATCAGGGGGTTGCAAAATAGAAACTTGCAAGTTGTTGGTGTCATCTACTTGTTGTTATTGACATATTTTTGAAGAGGTCATTCCGTAATGGTTGGCAGGCAAACATTACTTGTTGTGCGTGAGGATAGCTATATAATAGCGGTGCTTTGTTAATGAGTCAGACGCCATGTCTTTTCATTGTGCTAGCTTGTGGGTATCTGTCCCAATATGTTGCATATGTTCAACAACTAAATTATATTTTTCACATCAGTAAGATGTGAATACAAGTAATACTCACGCTAGTATTATATTCTTATCCTCAGCGCTTGATGCTTGACCTTATCATTTCCCATATTCGTGCACTTTGTTTTGATATATTACCGATATTTCCACGGCTGTGAAGGAATTGTAAAATCATCCATCAACAAATAAAGAGCAGTGAAATATTTTTTTTCTCTGCGCTCATTTGCATGCTAATACAAAATTACTTTCTCAATGAATATGTGTTGTAGCCTTACATTACCCGCCGGTTTTTATGTGCAGGATATGGGGTATTCGTACATCAGGACTGCAGCGAATTGCACAAAGCAGGGTATGACGAGTCGGGTGTGTACACAGTGTATGTAAACAGCGCCGACCAGCACACACCAATCTCTGTCTATTGTGATATGACCACAGATGGGGGAGGATGGATGGCAAGTCAATTTGCTCTTTGCTAAGTGATTGATGTTTTTTTTAAAGTAAGCCTATAATCGCTTTCTGCGTACTGCTGACAACTATGATCGAACAATTTACAACATTCCCGCGTTAATTTGATATAAGAGCAGCTGCTAAGTTTTTCCCTTACGGGCACAATGTATGCTTTAAAAATACGATGTGTCATAGCTGTAATTGGTAAATTGCAGGTGTTTCAAAGACGACAAGATGGATCCGTGGACTTCTACAGGGACTGGGAGGCGTACCGCGAAGGGTTTGGCAACGTGACTGGGGAGTTCTGGCTCGGTATATATATATATATTGTGCACGTGATCGCTGAAACCGACCAATTGGTTCTACGTGCATTTATCTAACAGCTTGAACCATTTGAATTTGAGATATGTTTTCCATTTTTTTCCATGACGTTAAGGAAAATGCGGAGAAGATGTTTAAACAATTTTAGTTGTTGAAATGAACGCATGCTTACAATGATCACTGCTAGGTAATTCCTTGATCCATCGAGTGACCGCTCAGAAGGCTCAGCAGCTGAGAGTAGACCTGCACGACCATGAAGGACTTACAGCTTACGCTAAGTATGAACACTTCTATGTTGGACCAGCGATGACAGAATTTACATTGAACATCAGTGGCTACACGGGAACAGCAGGTGAGCAATCCGTCGATATAATAGTCCGTGGTAATTGGTCGGATTAGAGACGATTATGATGAATTCATATATTGAACGCTGTCTGGGGTATTGACCAACCACAAAAGTATTGCTGTAGTCGCAAGCTTCATTAATTATCTATCAACCGATTCAACGTTTCAGGAGACAGCATGCTTTACCACAACACTCGGAAGTTCTCTACCAAGAACCGAGATTATAGATACTGCGCAAAATACTACTACGGGGCATGGTGGTATAATCATTGTCATAAATCCAACCTGAACGGTTTATATGCACAAACGGGCAATCATGCCAACACGGCACACAGTAAATATGTTAACTGGTACTATTGGCGGGGGTTCACATATTCGCTGAAATTCACTGAGATGAAGATCAGACCGTATTTCTAGCCAGTCGTGAATCGAATCTGAACGGGCTCTATGCACAGACAGGCAGGCATAACCTAGAGGAATGTAAGTCTATTGACATAACTGGTGGGGATTCGCGCGTTTATTGAAACAAAGATCAATATCATACCGTTTGACTTTCATCTCTGTAAAGTATTCGGCCTCTCTGCAACCATGTTGCGCCGGTATTATTATATTGACATGGGGCTGATTGTTTATACCTCGTCAATAATATGTTGGCCGAATAATTTGTTTTATCGTAGGTATGGGATGATTGAAAAGTTGACATTGCTGATTAACTGTTGCTAAGCCTGAATTGGTGTCAAAATTTAGTGGTCTGCTCCGGTTTGGACCTGATTGGTTAGTTGTGTTTTGTGTTGTGCCCGACCGAAAATAAAGATATTTGTGGATGGCTAATTTTGAAATAATAGTTAGATCCCCAATAATCGACTGATGTTTACTATGTCCTCTGCTTGTTAAATGTGATTGACATTGTGGTATTCATTTTCTTTTGACAAACTCTTTTGTGCATCAACATGCGACCTACAATTTCCGTCAGATTTTATGACACAGATACATGCTTGAGTTTATCACCACTTTGGATCATAAATGAGCTTAACAATGAATAAATAGTGCTTTTTCATTTGAAATTATGTCAAAGGGGTTAAATGTTAAACTATGTGTACCGACATCGCTTTTAATGTTTATCAATAAATGTTTTGGTGTAAACGGTGTTTTCCAAGATGTATCACTCTATAATCTCCTCATTGAATAAACAGATCAGCCGGAACCTTAAGTGTAATCTAGACAAAGAAACTTGAATTTAAACTTTCGGATTGCGGTCTTCGAGTCGTATATAATGTGATTACATGACTAATATACGATTAATCAATTCGCGTGTGCTTTGAATATATATATATATATATATATATATATATATATATATATATATATATATATATATATATATATATATATATATATATATAGATATATATATATATATATATCCATATATATATATATAATATATATATATATATATATATATATATATATATATGTATATATATATGTATATATACATACATACATATATATGAATATATATAAATTATATATATATATATATATATATATATATATATATGTATATATACATACACATATATATATATGTGTATATATATGTATATATATACTATATATACATATATATATATATGTATATATATTTATATATATACATATTTATATATATATATATATTTATATATTTAAATATATATATATATATATATATATGTATACATATATATATACACACACATATATATATATATATATATAAATATGTATATAAGATTAAACATCAGGCGTATATGCAATGATATGTGTTTTGTGCTTAAAGCTGAAGCACTCAATGCCAGCCGGTTTCGATTGGCAACATGTTGTGCATTAAATGGCTTCAACTTGCATTTGTTATACCAGAGATCACTTGCTTACCCATACAAGTATGGAACGGCGCCCTATCAAATACAACACAAGTGGTAGTAGGAATTGTTGCGGCAGTCACTTGCATGGAAGGAATAAAATTTGCTGACAGAGAAGCTAACGAGACAATAACCGTGTGTTCTCCGAGTGGTATATGGGAACCGCCAGTTGGCGAATGTATCGGTAAGTAGCCGAACATTACTTAGTAAACTGACAAAATGCCAACAAAACCCGGGGTTTAGGTGGAGGCATCGGCCTTCGTAATGTGTCTTTAAATATCGATGATTCTGCAGGAATTGATATAATGATTATTTGTTTGCAGTTACAATGAGAGAGGAAATGTTGCCAACAGAGGCCGACTATGCACAGTCAGTAGGCTATGCTGTCTGTGGAATTCTGGGTAGCTTTCTCATACTCATTGTGCTCGCAGACCTTCCAACAATTTATGCACACCTAACCGGCTCATTGCAACGCTAATCAATGATGTATGTGTATGCAACGTCTTGTGATCAAAATTCCACCGCACTTGCACCACATCATAAAGTTTGAGAAGAAACCTGAATACACAAGGTCCTGTGTACCATATACAAGTGATAAATAGTTATTCATTTTGGTGTAAAGATTTGATTTTGGTATTGCAAACGATATCTGGCTGCCAATTAAGCCTAAAGCCGTTTAAGTATACTATGTATAATCTGATACATACCTTGCAATGTCTTTATATATTTGCGCGAGCAGGTATTCATTACTTTGATTCTAATGTATTGTGCATGTTATGTCAGAATAAGTCTTTAATAAACTCCTAGCAACCGATATGTTTACGTCATTCATGACTATTCTTGTCCATGCCTCTTACATGTTGCTATTTTGTTAAGTCGCTAGTACCAACTGGTCAAGCACCATAATTGCATAATTAGGGTCAACCTTCACTGAGGCATCGAGTGTGATGATGGTGCCTTCTATTTGATCGTATGTTAGAAATTGCCGACGTTTATTAACACTGATATTCATTTTTGTTTGCTCCGATTAGCCAAAACCCGCAGTTGTCCACCCTTTCATTTTTTTGTAAGCCTTCACTAGAGTTGCTCATATAAACTAATTGTTAATAATACAATATACACGCGCAAACACCTTACGAATATGTAATGAGCCAAGACATCCTCCATATCACAAACAATAGACACAATGCATACTTACCTTATACAACGCTAATGTCCCAACTCGTTTAAGTATACACAGCCAGTGCGTCCGTCTAACAAAAATACGAATTACGTCTAAGTGCAAATAATATGCAAATATGACAGGACCAGTCGTCAAAGCGAGAGAGAACGGCGAAGGCTGCTATCATTATCAAGTGTTATTGAGACAGTAAACAATGTATAGTATGTAACTGCTGTGCAGTAATAATGCGAGTCACTGTGCGTCTCAATATATACTACTGTTTACTTCTACCGAAATCCTGATCTATTCCATTGATTCATTACCCTGGTTTTGCTAACCAGATGAATTTTGGTGCATTCCGCCATGCAAACCATCACTCAATTTCAAAATCAACTATCTGTAATAACCACTAATACGACCGGCTCAGCATCTTGGTGTTGAACTTGAAGTTGACTACAGTACTACAATGAATCGGAGGCATATATCATACTCCCAATCGTCTTTCACTCTCATCCAATCGATTTCGAGACTCCCGGTATTATGACGGATGAAAGAAATGACATACTAATGCGGAAGAAAGTTAGCCCATATAAATAATTAATTCATTCAATTGGTCCATGCGATATGGTGCTGGTCAACTTCAACCCGAGTTGCCACATGGATCAATTGATCGCCTTATTTAAAAGCAACATTGTAGAAATATTCATGTTTATGCTTTTGATAATTCAACCTGACTGTTAGTGTGTTATATCTGCGTATTTCCAGCACTCATACCATGAGCAATGTTTAGCCTATCCATGATAACGTTGACATGGATTTAGCGGTTGCGGTAACAGTCCAACGTTAGCAACAAATGTCACTGCATTCACGAAATGAACTTATTGGTTAAGCAGTGAAAACAAAGCAGATCGTATCGAAATGGAAGTAGTTGGACAACAGTTGGTGCTCAGTCATCGAATGCTTACCTTGCGCCACAACTTGATTTATATAATATCAAGTTCTGGTGAGCTACGTTTCTACCCAAAAAATGCGAACATCAAGCGCTTACCACCACAGCTGTCATTGTATAAAACCACTTATTCCTGTTAATTCAAATTGCAATATCTGGCAAAGATAACTAGTAATCGATACCGCACATTATGAACGCAATCATATGATAACACGGCATATAACGACGCATGTATACCATGGAAATAATTTTATTATATGACAGATATGATAACCTGCACATCATGTCGGTTATTTACTTAACATCAGCTGCAAATCATCATCTTATGAACATTAACTTGTGCTTACATGGTGCTTGTATGCGTGAGTGCTACATATATATATATATATATATATATATATATATATATATATATATATATATATATATATATATATATATATATATATATATATATATATATATATATATATATATATATATATATATATATATATATTAGCACGAACGCAACCTTTAGTGGACAAACCGCCAACCTTTCGTAGACTTTGGTCCACGAAAGGATATACCAATATGTCCACATAAAGTCAACGCACATTTTCGTCCAAAATAATTGAAAATATCTTGGTTTGACCATTCGAATGAGTCTAGTCTTAGTAACGTACAAAGATAATTTTTCACGCGTGATTTCTTTGGATTTTGAATATAATAGCGAAATAAAATTTTAACAACTAACCATTCGTTGACATAATCCTAACACCTCAATATCTTCCATAAAACCATATATACTTCGATCAAAATTGCCGAGATAATGTGTAATCATGTGTGTTGGATATGTTTATTTGAAAAATTAAAATATTTGATTTATTTTTAATTTTCATTACCGAAAAACTCTATTTTTCTCCTTATTCATTAATCTACAACATTGAATTAGATCGCGAAATGCTACCAATGGTTCATAAAGATCACTTCAACAACAAATATTATGTTTCAAATCCAAGATGACTGAAAATGATTTAAATATTTCGGTATTACCCAAATATTCAAAAATATATATGGGCGCGAAAGGTTGGATTTATACGTATAAATTAATGTCTTGACCTTTCGTGGACGACCTTTCGAGTACCAAAACGAGGAATAAATAATTGTTTATTAATAATAGCACAAATGTACTATAAAAATTTGTCTACGAATGGTTGGAGTCCACGAATGGTTGTAATCGTCAGTATATATATATATATATATATATATATATATATATATATATATATATATATATATATATATATATATATATATATATATATATATATATATATATATATATATATATATAATGGTATAATAGAGAAGACATTAGTTAGATGTCTGAACCAGCTTCTCATAGTTTTATTGGACAGCCGTTGAGTCTCGTGGTTTCATTAAATTTCAAAAAACGTCCAAAAGCCTAAATGTCATTCTAGTCCGTCCACGACAGCTGTAATTGAGCATAATTTAAATAATTTAGCCGAATCGGTGACCAAAATAACCAAAAGTTTTTGTTAGGCTACATTCACTGTGTGTGTATATTTGTTTATGCTTCTTTATGGATTATTTACATCGCAACTTTTTTTTTGTTTTAGCGATTAATCATACCCTTAAATTTACATATGTTCGCAAAAAAAACCCCAATTGTCCATCGGGACATAATGACACGGACCACTAAACGGGTGGTAATAGGAATCACGCAGTTTTGTTATTAGATTAATGGCTTTCTTGGACTTAAGCGTTATACAGTATCCAGTAATGTATAACATTTGTAAAGTATTTGTGTAGTATTGTTTAGCTAGTATATTATCATGCACAAATATAACATGTGGAGAAATTGCTCTGTGCCATCAATGCCGATAAACATTCTGTTGGCAATGCACAAATGGGAACTCATTATTAATTTCCCATGCACTTAATGATGTGGAGGCACCAATCACATCAGCCTATTCCCTTCACCTCACTATTGTGTCCTCTATGCTTTGATACATAGGTTCTTAAGTTTACCTATAAATATCAAAATTAGTTCATATGGGGCTGCGTCGGTTGTACACGTCGGGACCTATAACAACGTGCTTGGCTCATAACAGTGTTTTATTTTACCAAATAAAATGAAAAGTTTTTTGCATCAACGATACAACCCATAAGGTCGAGGTGACTAGCATATTGGGGCCGATCGTCCTCATCCTAACCTACAAATGTGTTGCAGGTTTTCTCTATTGATGAATCAGCATGTGTTGGTGTTCCCCGACCTCGTTCGTCACAATGCAATCGGTCAAGCGATCGCAACATAAATATCCCTTTCATCGCTGCTATTCCCAAGATAAGATTTATCTTTCAACGAGGTAGTAATATGTTCGTGCTCGGAATATTCATGTTCGTTGTTTAATATAGGAAGAGTGGTTTACCTAAATTCCATGTAGATACAGACAAAGGTTATCTCTGGATACATTTTGACACAGAAATTATTGCTGTCCAAGCATAAATATTCATTTAGTTTGGCAATATATGTACATGTTGCCGAACGTTAAATATGCGCTGCTCCAAATGCAGCGATACAAGGCACGTGTTTCAGAGGGAATCTGGCGACAAATGTGTGCCATTTAGCTACAGTAGTAAAGGCTTACATACGTGTGCAATCCAAGTGGCAACGAGAGCGCGTGTAAATATGCGTGTGATTTCAGTTTACCAGCATTAGTGCGCATGGTCTTCCGTCAATGTATAACGACGACAATCCGTTGGCAGTAAAGCACCAGAGCCGATAAAGATGTGTATCAGGTCGGGGTACACTGAACCATTTCATGTCCCTATCACAGACAATTATCACAATGGATGTTTTTACCTCCGGCGCATATCCCATAGCACATCATCATTTTATCTGGTGTGAGAGAATGAAATTGGTTTTCTTGTTTTATCAATACATTGCAAGATACTAATGTTTTGGTTATCGTAACTATGTTAGATATGGTACCAAAATGAGGTATTTATAAATTTTTGTTGTTCGGTACTCGATCCCTTGTGCTTGATGTGTAGATTCCTATATTACGGTATAAATGAAATACGCATCCAAAGCAAAATATTTGCTGGTACACTTTGCCGTGGGGTTTACTTTGTCTTGCGTGCAACCAGTGAATTATAGCGTATAAAACGTCAGTGTAGAGGGTATTTCTCAAAAACTAGAACATCCGTTGACATTACCCGTTGCTATAATATCGTGGGGCGAGATATTGAAGCATCTGTGTCTAGTTGCAGCGTACTGATTACAGAAATATTATTTCAGATTGTTGATCTCTACACAATTGATTATATTTCAACCACACATGATTTATTGCATATGCCACAACAGTACAACTAAAACAACGTTTCGACTATATAACGATGTACATTGCACACTGACGGGTATTTTGCGATATTGTACAACAGATGCAAGTTACATGCAGACAACTCTGATATCGTCCCGCTGAGGGTTCGGGGATAAAATAAGCCCACTTCATCATTCTGAAAGTCCTAAACAGCGATAAAAAGGGGGCCAAGCGTTGTCGTACTGCAAGGCAATTCAATACACCATTTTAATGACAGAAGAACGGGGAGAAATTACAGGTTTGAGAAGTAAAGGCATGTGGACGGTTTGGTTAGGCGGTAGAGCATGACAGCGATTTGTCACTTGGGCAGTATGGAGGGGTAGAGGTTGTTGGTGCATGTAATATATATCAGACCAGTGTTGGAAATATTCCGAAGCTGCTCGACGTTTTACCTTGCGTTTCCATTTTATGAACATTGGCCTGCTTCTATCTTTCCAGTTATTCGTCGTATTGAAGCACAAGCTAATTCTTTACAATCATCTCTGGTTGCCCTTTACCGGCGATGCGCCAAACTTTTACCCTCTATGACCATTATAATATTCTGGCCGATGGGTGTAGGCGAAAACTCATAATGAACTAAATGGCGACTTGTTATTACGACCTTTCACCAAGCGTCCTGCATTAACATCACTATCATTGGACCAGTATTCCCCCAGGCGTCTGATTGTTCTCGAACATATAGATTGCATATGAATGTCGAATGTCAAGCAAAACAACGACTTCAATTTCTATGATGTTATCGCTAGAAATCGTAATAGCAGGTAAGAATAACACAAATAAAATGCCGAATAACGCACAAATCGTTTTCAACAGATGTGATTGTCGTTTGAATGACCGCTCATCGCAAGTATAAGCTATTAATTCTCAATTTTCTGCCTCATTGTGCTGAACATTATCAAGCTTTTCATGTTTAACTCCACAAATATTGTATTTGCAGAGGCGTAGTAACAAGACATATAAGCACATGTACTGAGTCGCATGGTGCTTTTACATAGACTATTGATCAACAGAAAATGGCCGCCACGTATTTTATCCAAAGTAAGGTTTTGTTTATAATTAGGGCTAGCTGGAAGCACAGTAATTGTGTGCTTGTCAACAGCAAAATTGCATGAGTATAATGCATGATGATGTGATTTGTAAAATGAAGCAACAATATCGAGCACAAGATCAGCTGGATGAAGGGTTGCCGAACGCTTATTAAAGTGTACACTGTACATCAGAATTTATAAAACTACATTACTCTCATAGAAGTACGCGCTTGGTCAATGCTGGAGTAGGAAGTATTGAAGATTTATGCACACCACCAATATGTCCAACACTTTTGGGACATTGATAGATATAAATATGATTTTCAAAATACCCCATAATTTCGTGAACTAAATGGTGTCGCATAAATGCTAAAGCAATTACTAACTAGTTAGTATTAAAACGTTTGCGAGGAACTTTCACATTTTAAAGTAAGAAAACATGGTTAACTCAGCCAATATTAGTTATATAGACACCGCATAATTTCGTGCACTATATGCTCTCAGATAAATGCAAAACCAATAAATAACTACCAATATTAAAGCGTTTGAAATGAACTGTCATATTTCAAAGTAACAAAGCATGGTTACATTCACTAATATCTATTATATAGATAGTATAAATGCATATTGTGGTCGTTAATGTATAGAATCAGTTGAATATGCATTCGAAAGTGTAACAATTTGTGCTCTGTAGATGTTATTATTTGTCCAACCAAGGATGTTAGCTGAGGCCAGGTGTAAGTGCACACTGCAGGCATGTATCCTGCTACCAGTGTCTGTGTAAGTTGGTTTCAAGACGTTAAAGGACAAGATGACATTGTTTAAGCCTGCACATAATTAGGTCAGTTTCAAAGACGGGCGTTTTGTGAGCCTCGAAAAGTTTTAATGTGTGACAGATTAAATCACGAGCGGTTATGACGTCCAGAGGTTGGCGTATGATATCGGGATGGCTATTAAGTCGTGGGCGCAAACTGATTATGGTACCTAAAATACAGACATAAATGAGCCTGTTACGTTGTGAGTGTAGTCTTTTAACATTACTCACACAATGTTTCTACAAGCCCATGGTATGAATTGCTGCCCACGACTTTATAGTAACCCCGATATTGTAAGCCAACTTGTCAACGTCTTTACTGCTCACACATTAAAACGCCCATGCGCGGCTCAACAAACGCCTTTATTTGAATCGGACATCATTAATTGTAGCCCTTAACAATGTTATCTAACACGTTAATGCCTTTAAACGACCCTGGGATCAGCTTCTGCTTAAACTGGTGGCAGGATTTACTAACATTCAGCCTACGTGGTTTGCCCACGAACCCCGGTCCTCAGATTGTCAACTAAATCTCCTATTCTCCTGTCAGCTCAGCAATTGATGGGAAATATCCTGTAATGAGAACAGAAAAGTTGGAAATCGGTTTCCCACGCTTAACCGAATCACTTTCTGAGCGATATATGAACCGCAACACGCCTGATAAAGACTGCATTCAA
Source organism: Urechis unicinctus (assembly GCA_034190875.2). Classification (NCBI taxonomy): domain Eukaryota; kingdom Metazoa; phylum Annelida; class Polychaeta; order Xenopneusta; family Urechidae; genus Urechis; species Urechis unicinctus. The sequence goes on from CM067343.1 coordinate 14,362,103, forward strand.
TACATTTCCAGTGGATCGTGGGGTTATCAAAATAGCCTCGGCTAATACATCTGACAGTTACCAGGTTATCGTGCCACTGCCTAATAGGAGCCATTGAACCGAAGGCCACTGATATGCTACACCGTCCGATGTGCTCAGTTCGAACATGATTAAACGATGAAATATGCCAAATATTTCCTCTTAATAGACGATCTGAAATTCTACAATGTTTTCTGTGTCGCAGAAAACACATTGCATTTTTAGCAGACAACAAACGCGCGATAATGCAAAGGATGAGACTATTTTAATGCCAACAGAGCAAGTGCCTGCCATTTATTGTAACAGTTCTGGCTAGGCTATATGAAATCGACCTGCGCCAGACGCCGGAGCTATTTACAAAACGCAGGAGCCCCTAGAATCCTGCCTAATATATCTGCCTTAGGACTCAAAAAGATTGCAATATGTTCTCAACAAAGACCACGGGTACAAATATGCTTCATAACACTCATAGAGGTGTGTATAGAATGGAACAATAAAATACAGCGCCATTAGTGTATGTCGAGATTGCGCAGAAAGAAACATCGGTTATCACGAGTTTGTTGGAAACAGTATGAGCTGGTAAAGTAAGCGCATATCGCACCCACAGTGAAGTTCAATGTCACACATATGTTTTTTCGGTACGTTGAGGTCAGTTGCATCGGTGAAATGCGAGTTTATTGGTGTCTTTATCTGTAGGCTCTATGTGAATCGTTCGGCACAATGCCAGTAAAACAGCATTATTAGTAATAGTTAATGAATACGTAGTATATTATCAATTAACATTAAAATAACAGCTATTCATAGCAGAAGTAGATGGAATAATTAATTGACAATCATTAATCGATGAGTACTCTGCTCTTGTATGCACAAAGGACACTTATCTTAAATATACATCTCACTATTTAAAAACTCAATTAAGCGAATTTTCTGTTGGTATTCTATACATTGTATGTCTTAATCATCAGTACCTTCAAACACAATAGGTGCATATTTAACCAAGTGCTTCTAATGCGATACACTTCCAAAAAAGTCCAATACCCGATTTGTTTGTTAGATGCGCATTATCATATATTCCACGTAGTATTTCTGCCAAGTTATGAGGGAAACGTCGCCTCCCTATCCATGTTTTAAGCTTAGATTTCTTCCTCGCCAGTGCATCGACGGATGGACATGCTACACGGTATATATGGTTTCCCTGTATTTTCATTTATTTCGCCAATGTAGCTGTTGTATTTTCAAGCAAGACGTAATGAATCAACAGAGATTGAATACTCTCAAGATCATCGTTGCCCTGATAAAGCGATAACTCTTTTTTATGTAAGTAACCTTTGTCTATCACCTGGGTGGGTTAAGATTTCCTCTGTTTTTAACAGCTAAAATAATAATAGTTTTACATTTTGCGCTTTAATGAAGCCTGATGTGCCTCTAGATAAGTATCTATTGTTCATGCTATTTCAGCAATACCCGCGTTTTAATGATGAAGCAATGTTCGATAAGCTTGCATGCTTTACGAGCATACAATGAGCCGAAAAAATAAACACACTGCGAAGTTTTCACCATGGTACACGGACATATACGCGATATACTTAACCAGCACATATTTGCATTACGTAATTCTATGCGAAAAAAAACCGAACCACATTTACAATGGTGACTATAAATGTTGTGAGCATAAATCTGCAATGATTCCTTCTCTAGCCTTAACCACGCACGGTCTTCTATCACACGCAACAGTCAATGTGGGCTGCAATCAGACATCCTGCGCAGCCATTCAAAAGACCATATCATGTGATAAAAACAATATTTGCTCATTATTCAGCATTTGATGTGTGTTATTTATACCTGCTATTATGATTGCAGTCGATAACAGCATAGAAATTGTAGTCGCTGTTTTGCCTGACACTCGACATGCACTTTTAATATGCAATTTATATGTTCTAGGACAATCGCATGTCTGGAGACATGCTGGTGCCATTATAGTGATGGTAATGCGGAACGTTAGGTTAATGTTTATACAAAAACAGGTCACCACTAATCCATTGTACGTTTTTGCTTTTGCCTACACCCACGCGGCCAGAATGCTATAATGGTCATTGAATGTAAAAGATTGATGCACCACCGGAAAGAGAGACTGGAAGTTATAAAATCTTAGCTCGTGATTTAATACCTCACATTACTAGGAAGATAGAACCAAGCCAATGTAGATAAAATTTAGCTCGTGCTTTAATACGACAAATCACTGGGAAGATGGCACCACCAGCAGCTTCAGATGATTACTAACACAGGTGTTCAATATATAATATTTACCCCTCCATTACCCCCCAAGCAACCAATCGTCGCTACGAGCAACGTCTTGCTCTCTAATGTACTTCGCCGCGTTATTAATGCAATCATCAGTTCTATCAGCGCATTTGGTTCCCTTTAGTTTCCTTACAACAATGCAGAGCCATATTGAGAAGAAATAGTGACATCAGCAACGAATACTGAAACGGACAGATATACTAAACGCTCATGTTATTTAAACACGATTGGTCATTGAAATCATATATCGAGGAAGCCAGGAATGGGATAAACCAGGAATTCTATTCATTAGCCAAGCGCAGCAGGCATTCACCAAAGGCAAGAAATTATATATAGGTAGACGTCGAACGCTTATAGTTGTGATAAACAACATATTTAGTCTCATTCTAACTTAATCAGCGATCTATTGACTGAAGCGAACAATATAATCATGGCTCAAGCGGAAAATGATTGTGTTGTTATTAGAGGGAGGATTGCAACATC
>CM067343.1:14367404-14372717 GCA_034190875.2 Urechis unicinctus
AACAAACAGGGACATTACGATGCAATTTTCTATTTATTATGTAATATATCGACAAATAGCTGGCCTGTGGCCAGTCGGTTTCGGTAGAAATTAATTGCACCAGTGTGTGAGCCCATCGGAGCGCTAGAAGATGATGTGGGCTGACACTCGACCAACTCGAATCACCTCAGCAAATTAAATACTTTTTCTGGATGAGTTATTCTGTGTTGCTCTTGGGGCAATTCGGAGAATACGCTGGATAATACACCCTTCATTTTCTACAACCCACAGTGTTAATAACAGCTGGATTCTTCATGGTCCTCCCCTGCACAGCGAGCTCATACAGTTGAAGAGGCACGTCGTGTGGTGCCTAAATGCTTGGCATTTGAAGCCCAGTCGCGGATTGGATATGCGTTTTCACGGAGATTCTCAAATTGAAGCTGTATGCTATTGATAGTGATTATGTGGCAACCCTCTTTTGCTGTGTCGTGACCATAATGCGTTGTATGATAGGGACCAAATGGGACGGCAAGTTTGCAGGAAGTATGTCATTGTCACATAATTTCAGATCTTGGCATGCGACTTTCTATAATCACATATTGCATCAAACGATCTGATACTCTGGGTTTCCCATGCCGAACCTTGGCAATGGCAAACGGAGCTAATTTGTTGACTGGTTTGGTTCAGTGTGCAATTTCAACCACAGTGAAATAGGGCCAGCTTGTAGTAGTAGTGTCGTTATCCGAATCAGTGTACCTTTCCGTGGGGTAATCATGGGTGCTCGGCTCAACCAGCACACCGATGCCAGGGCTACACTGGGTCAATAGTGAAACTTTTAATGATAAGCTCCATTAATATTGCAAGTCACTCATTCATAAATTGAAGAAAGAGTGTAAAGGTGAATACGTTCAGGAAGATGGAAGGGCGAACGTGATCAAAGGGATTGTTTCTATGTATGGAACGACAATCCAATTGACTGGATTAGGCCTTTTCAGCCTCGCGTCTTCGTAAAATCTGCGGTGTGTTGTGTTGTAGATTAGGCCATCGCACAAACCGCTCTACTCAACAACCAGGATCCCATATTCCAAAGACACGAGTCACAGCCTACGGCCAACAGATGCCCCCTTTTAACGACTTTCTGAAGGATACAGTTGGCCTTTGATACCGCCTACCACATTGGCCTGGACTTCAGAGGTGTCTGTATGTAACTTGCGTCTTTTGTACAATACTGCATTGTATCTGCACACAGAACAATACAGCCTGATATCAATCCCAATACCACAATATAGATTGCGCAACCAGCTACCCACGGACCGCTTCATCATCATCAGTGTCATGTTTAAACTTCATTTTGGTAAAAGTAATGACCCCACGAAAGCAAATTACAACCATTATTCAGCGGATGACAGCTATGGACTATGGTAACGGATAGCGTGTCACAGGCTGTGTCTAAGAGCAGCCTGCGTGCAGACATTGCGGCTTGGAAAGCATAAGCTGTGTAATAAGCATTTTTCTTGCTGCGTTTGCACGTTTTTTGTATTATACAGAGGTATTTTGCCGCATACTAACCAATTTGCGAGCAACCAAATGCAGATGTCAGCATACCTGATATTTGGCTGTCTTGCAAGATATTTGGAAACATGCAACACTATTTGACGCCATGAGCGCTGGTATTTTTATCTCATCTGCATGGTTGTTTCGTTAAACTTTTAAATTTCGTTGAATATTAGTGGAAAGTATAAAAACATTTTTTGGAAACCTTATGGTATAAGCAATCCGAAAGAAAACAATGTTTACATTTGCCCCGAGTCCTATATAGCCCCCATCTTGGATTTTACAAAATGGCGTCCTTATAAAAGGTTTTCGTTACTATCTCAGCTATAAATAACCTAGAGCTTTTATTTTGACAGCTAACCGACAATTTTCAGGGCCATGGAATCCAATGCTCCAAGTTGCAGATGTTACAACAGCTCTCGCAAATTCTTTCAAAATTCATAAGACAAATTGGCCTTCAGGCATACTAAGCACCAACTACAAGGACGGTTTCATCTAGTGATCGGATTATCATAGTAGGCCTATATTATGTGTGTTGAACGGTTTACTGTACCCTACATGTAAGTTGGTGGTGATTGCATTAAAGTGGTGCATTCTTTTCGTTTTCGCAGGCTCTATACATGAGTGACAAACCAGATGCTACTGAAGGGGCTGTTTGTCAAGGTCAGAAGTCTATCAACTGATAACAGTATATACTGTGCCAGCCTGAGGCTGACCAGCAAGAGTTGGTGCAACATCCCCGGATGGACTCCTTCAAGTGTGTGCTGGGTTTAGTAGAAGAGAGGGCCAGTGCGCATGATGGCAACTACAAATACAAATCTGTACAAAGAACACATTCTGTACACATCAGGCAGCTTTGCAAATACAACTAACAAAGACCAAATCCAGCGTGCCCGAGACTATAAAGAAACGTGGACATGGGAAAGGAAGCTCTGAAATAGACTTATAAGATCCACCAACATCTGGCTCTTCAACACCATTCATGCGACTCCAAACATTTCCATTGGATAATGAGCTATGTTTCTTCTGTCAGAGTGAGGATAATCAACGCTTATAAATCTCTTAACAAAGGTGTTGAGAGATTAAATAATGACGCACTGAAAACAAAACTGAGCACATGCATTGAATATTCAATGCATATTCAATTGATGTTGGGTACCACAATCTGCTGGAAAATCATATTTTCCATGGACAGCGGGAAGCCAGCACCAGTTGAACAGGGCGCAAAGAACCCTTGCTACAGCGCTCAAGCATTATTTATGTCCAAGCATTCCTACATAGAGACGTTTTTGAAAAAAATGAAGGACATTAGCGGTTCTATTTTCCCCAGAGGCATGCGAGGAAAGCAAGGTTCGTTCTGCGATGGAAAGTCATGGTGTTGAAGATCAATCGCCCTAAAATCTTGGAAGAGCTGCAATCAGGCAACATTGCAGTCACAGGGAATGTCATTCCCTTTGTATTAATCGGGGCGGACCATGCATGCAAGCATGTGAACAAGCTGAGGAAACCGTTGGCATCTCGAACAATGTTAATGCTAGACAGAGGTTCTTCGTGGTCAAAATGTTCACGAGTCAGTTTGACTTGGAAACTGGCAAAACCAGAGAGCACCTTGACCTTGGGCCAAGTGCTGTCAAAATAGAGCATTATGTTATCGACAAGATCTAGGCAGTCATACTAAAACGTAGTAACCCGTTTGATCAAAAGCTGTATGAAGACCACGTTTCAGAGCGAGTTCAAGGAGATGTCAGCCGAGTAGCACCAGTAAAGAAGGATAAAAACAAGATGTTCATGTCCGCAAGCAAGATAACCACAGTAAAAATACGAATCAAGGATGTGAATCTTAAGGAAACCTAGGACTTATATGGCAGACTGATGGTCCTGGTTAGGTCCAGCAGAGACATCGACCAGAATGAAGCCATTTGAAACCACGAATTCGCACCAAGAACTTTTTTGGGTGCCATGTCTAAACAAATCGAAGTTGATTCACCTCCTGAACAAGAAGATGGCCAAGAAACCTGCAACCAAAGAGGCAGTCAAATATCGCAGCGAATGCTTCAACGACAGGCTGATGTCTCTCGCGCGACATTATGATGAAATCATCCTTGGGTTTGACACATACACGGGTGATTTTCTGAAGAGTGCTGCCAGGAATGACATAAGGCACGGAAGACCACTAATCCAGTATCAGGTCCGAGATGACACAAACATAAGACGCATATTAATGAGCAGGAATTGAAACATTGTTTTTCTGCTTGCTTATACTTTAAGTTTCAACAAATGTATCATTTGCATACTCTCCACAAAAATCTGGCGACATTACAATGTGATTCAGACTGTTGACAGGTACATCAATTTTCCCCCCAAAAAGGGAAGGTAATTGCAGTCTTTTCAATTGTTGTGTAACCGACTACTACCCCCTCGGACTTTGTTGCATGAATCTATGATTTCTGAGTGCACGCTATTTTCATTTGCTGCAAATTTGAACTGAAATGCTGCTGCGAGGATATGTATTCTGCTGATGATTAACAAAGTTTACGAATATGAGTAAATGATTGATGCAAAGACTAACGAGTTCTTCGTTCAATCCATAACGCTTGCTCTTTCGCCAAGGAGTACTGTTAAAAAGCCCGAATTATGTAAACCATATAGTCAAGCAACCACAGTTATGTCATAATTTGTTGGGCGGCCGCGGAAACTACCCGTAAGTGTGCCATATACGCAGCAATATATTCGAAATGCTGTACTAGTTGTACTGTGGTAGCTTATGCATTGAATATTATGTTAATGAAATATAAATAATTGTGAAGAGGTCTACATTCTAAACTTATGTAGATATTACAGCAGAGGCATATATTGCTGCAACCAGAAAATTGCAACTAGATACAGATACTTCGATATCTCACCCCATAAAGAAAATTCGTAATATCAAAGGATGTTCTAGTTTCCACTGCAGCTCGCATGCCGTGCATCAAATGTGAGAATCGATTGCCGGGATACATGACTTGTAAATGCACGACTTCACGCTTTTACGCAAAACCACAGAACTATTACAAGCCTCTATAACAACAAAAAGTAGCTCCCTAACTTATTTATCCAAATATACATGCGCTTGAAGTACGCGAACAAATGTACCCATGTTCCAACAATTTCCATATTATTGGGCAAGGTGGTACAAATCGCCCCCGTGTAGCTGACTGCCAATTTTTTGTGTACGAATAGGCGCATACTTGTTGGGTACTTGCCCAACTCCCCAATTCACCACCCCGTAACCTACTCCCCCTCCCCTCCACTATCATCAAGTAAATCAATCGGCGTTTGGAGATCGATATTGGAAATGTAAAGGTGTTTTAAACGTCGGATTTTAATAATTGTTGCGACCGAGAATTGTGAAATGAACTTAGTACATTACTATGAGCAGCTAATAATATTTAGAAAAGCTTTCGAACGCGAATTTATTATGGTCTTTCTGACATACACATATTATGGGTTATTACTTAAGGGGGCTACGTACAGGTTGCTGAAGAGGATGTTTCAGGGGAAAGAGTTTATGGTTCAATCAAGGGAGCAGTGCATCAGCAGTAAAGGCAGCAGCGATCTTGTAGTAATCAGGCAGGCATTCACTTGTCATTCGCAGGGAGTTTTTATCAATGTTTTTGAGGCGCCTGTTAAGCCCAATATAGAATATGCAATCCATGAGTGGACACCATTCGTTCAATAAAAGACGTGCTACTAAGCTCGTAACTGGCAGTTCTGAGTAAGGATACGAACAAATACAAGCAC
>CM067343.1:14372817-14417817 GCA_034190875.2 Urechis unicinctus
TTCCCTTTAGTATATTTACAACAATGCAGAGCCATATTGAGAAAACATAGTGACATCAGCAACGAATACTTAAAAGGGCAGATATACTAAACGTTCATGTTATTTAAACACGATTGGTCATTGAAATCATTGATCGAGGGAGCCAGAAAGGGATAAGCCAGGAATTCACCCAAGGCAAGACATCCCATAAAGGTAGACGTTGAATGCTTATAGTTGTGATAAACAACATATATAGTCTTATGCTAACTTAATCAGCAATCTGTTGACTAAAGCGAACAATATAATTATGTCTCATGCGGAAAATGATTGTGTTGTTATTAGAGGGAGGATTGCAACACCGTGGCGTAGGTTCTATCTATACACCTCCGATATTTCGTTTTCGTGGGCAGGGATGTTTTGTTTCATATGCTCTCAGCCCTAGAACCATTCTCTGTTAACTAATGAAGGTGACATGTCGAATGACAGGTAAACGCTTGATCATTTTAGTGATTTTGTGAATCATACGACGTCAACTGTAACTTAATAATGCTGACATGAAGAAGATAGCATGAAGCAGATATCATAGTCATGTTATATGGTGCTTCCTCAATCTTCACCTAAATGCCTCTAAATTACCTTCAAAAACGGAAGAGGAAACGACCGTATTGTGGTGACATTGATCTATGCAAGGACATATCGCTTGGTGGTTTGCTTACACCCATATCATGCGACGATGCAAATTATAGCGTAATATGATGTTGTTGACCAATATCAAGAAAACAAAATCATTGATTACAAATCCTAGCAATGGCAAACGGAGCTAATTTGTTGATTGGTTTGGTTTCGTGTGCAATTTCAACCACGGTGAAATAGGGCCAGCTTGTAGAAGTGGTGTCGTTATCCGAAACAGAGTGCCTTTCCGTGGGGTAATCATTGGTGCTCGGCTCAACCAGCACACCGATGTCAGGGCTACACTAGGTCAATAGTGGAACTTTTAATGATAAGATCTATTATCATAAAGTCACTCATTCATAAATTGAAGAAAGGGCGTAAAGGTGGATACGTTTAAGAAGATGGAAAGGCCAAATGTGATCAAAGGGATTGTTTCTATGTATGGAACGACAATCCAATTGACTGGATTATGCCTATCCAGCCTCGGGTCTTCGTAAAATCTGCAGTGTGCTGTATTGCAGATTAGGCCAGCGCACAAACCGCTCTACTCAACAACCAGGATCCCATATTCTAAAGACACGAGTCACATCCTACGGCCAACATATACCCACTTTTAGTCGCCTTTAACGACTTTCGGAAGGATACAGTTGGCCTTTGATACCGCCTAACACATTGGCCTGGACTTCAGAGGTGTCTGTATGTAACTTGCGTCTTTTATACAATATTACATTGTATCTGCACACAGAACAATACAGCCTGATATCAATCCCAATACCACAATGAGGGAGGATCGCTTAATATAGATTGCACAACCAGCAAACCACGGACCGCTTCATCATCATCGTTGTCATGTTTAAACTTCATTTTGGTAATAGTAATGAGCCCACAAAAGCAAAGTACAACCATTATTCAGCGAATACCGGATGAACATTGACCGAACAAATTGCATGCCACAGATTACTTATGCTAAAACCTTATCCGGAGATAACTTAAACCCTCATGAATTATAAAGTGGATGCTTGATCTATGAGCTTCAGTGTATAAAATGAACGGACTTATGATATGAGTAAACTGGCATGGCTAAAGCTGTCTACGATGTACATGGTATTTAACAAATTTAAAAAGACAGGTACCGATTATTGCGGACCGATATCCACGTGATGATTATATGGCGGTTGCCATCATCAACAAGACTAACAGACCCACTGACCCTAGCCGTGAGAAATGGATGGGCTTTTGTGGGCGGCTCGTATGAGCGTTACCATTAGTGTAAGCAGCAATATGTACTTTAGGCTTGCCAATCACATAATTTTCACGTCTAAGGACGTGAAGGCGTCGACAGCTATCGACTAGTGTAACGGATAGCGTGTGACAGGCTTTGTCTAAGAGCAGCCTGCGTGCAGACATTGCGGTTGGAAAGCATAAGCTGTGTGATACGCACTTTTCTTGCTGCGTTTGCATGTTTTGGTATTATACAGAGGTATTCTGCAGCATACTAACCAATTTGCGAGCAACCAAATCCAGATGTCAGCATACATGATATTTGGCTGTCTTGCAAAGATATTTGGAAACTGCAACACTATTTGACGCCATGAGCGCTGGTTTTTATCCCCATTAAACTTTTAACGTTCGTTGAATGTTTGTGGGAAGTAAAATTTTCTGGGGGAAACCTTATAGTATAAGCAATCCGAAAAAAAACAATGTTTACATTTGCATCGAGCCCTATATAGCCCCCATCTTGGATTTTACAACATGGCTGCCGTATCAAAGGTTTTCGTTAATATCTCAACTACTAAATAACCTAGAGCTTCTAATTCGACAACAAAACTACAATTTTCAGGGCCATGTAATCCAATGCTCCCATTTGCAGATGTGTTTGGACATATGTTACAACAGCTCTTGCAAATTCTTACTAATGTCATAAGACAAATTGGTCTTTAGGCATACTAGGCACCAACCACAAGGACAGTGTTATCTAGTGGTCTGATTATCATAGTAGGCCTATATTATGTATGTTAAACGGTTTACTGTACTCTACATGTAAGTTGGTGGTGATTGCATTAAAGTTTTGCATTTTGTGCGTTTTCGCAGGCTTTATACATGAGTGACAAACCAGATGCTACTGAAGGGGCTATTTGTCAACGTCAGACGTCTATCGACTGGAAGCAGTATCAGCTGGGCCAGCCTGAGGCTGACAAGCAAGAGTTGGTGCAACATCTCCAGATGGACTCCTTTCATTGTGTGCTGGGTAAAGTAGAAGAGAGGGCCAGTGCGCATGATGGCAACTATAATGAGGTCCAACAACGACTGCAAATCTGTACAAAGAACACACTCTGTACACATCCGCCAGTCTATCATCGTAATTGGTTTGCAAATAAAACAAACAAAGACCAAATCGAGCGTGCCCGAGACCGTCACGAAACGTGGACATAGGTGAGGAAGCTCTGAAATAGACTTGTAAGGTCCACCTACATCTGGCTCTTCAACACCATTCATGATACTCCAAAACAGTCCATTGGATAATGAACTATGTTTCTTCTGTCAGAGTGAGGACAGTCAACGCTAGGAAATCTCTTAAAGAGATTTAATAATGACGCACTGAAAAACAAACTGAGCACATGCATTCAACAAGGTTATGCATATTTATTGGATGTTGGGTACCCCAATGTGCTGGACAAAGCATATTTTCCATGGACAGCGGGAAGCCAGCACCAGTTGAACAAGGCGCAAAACACCCTTGCTACAGCATTTAAGTCTGCTCCAGCTGATATGCATTATTGATGTCCAAACACAGAACCAAGCATACCTACCTAGAGACGTTTTTGAAACAGCTGTTCTCTATTCCCCAGAGGCATGCGAGGAAAGTATGGTTCGTTCTGCTATAGAAAGTCATGGTGCTGAAGAACAATCGCCACAAAAATCTTGCGACATTACATTGTGAGCCAGTCTGTTGACAGGCACATCAATCTCCCCCAAAAAGGGGATGATAACTGCAGTCTTTTCAATTGTTGTGCAGCCGACTACTACCCCCTCTGACTTTGTTGCATAAATCTTTGATTTCTGAGCGCACGCTATTTTTCTTTGTGGCAAATTTGAACTTAAATGCAGCTGCTCTGAAATGTATTCTGCTGATGATTACGAATATGAGTGGAATGATTGATGCAAAGACTTCGTTCAATGCATAACGCTTGCTATTCCGCAACGCAGTATTGTTAAAAAGCCATAACAATGTTAACAATACTTTGTTTAGCGGCAGTGGAAACTAACCGTAAGTGCGCCATATACATAGTAATATAGTCGAATTGGTGTACTAGTTGTACTGTGGTAGCTTATGCAATAAATGTTGTGTTACTGAAATATAAACAATTGTGAAGAGGTCAATAATCCAAACTTATGTAGATATTACAGCAGAGACAGATATTGCTGCAATCAGAACACTGCAACTAGACACAGATGCTTCGATATCTCGCCCTACAAAGAAAATGCGTAATATCAAAGGGTGTTCTAGTTTCCGAGAAATGCCCTCTACACTGATGCTCGCAAGCCGCAGTATATCCCACGGCAAAGTGCGCTGGCAAGTTTTGCATGCTTTACTGGTTTCCAGCTTCTTAATCAGATGTTAGGTGGCATTCTTTGTTGATCTAGAACCCAACATACAAATAATACTTATTTAGGTATCATTTCAGCTGCAAGGATCGTTTAACCAAGGTAAAGGGAAATAGACAAAGAAATAAATGCCTCGAATTTGGTCTCGTAACGTTGATTGATACGTCCTCACAAAAAAACACAGACTATGTTATGCCTGAGTCTTATACTTCTGTGTTTTGTCGCGATTACACACCATGGATCGAAAACCGAACAACACAGATTCATAAATATCTCACCGTGTTACCTTAACCAACGTAGTGGAAAATACTAAAACATCAGTATCTTGCAATGTTTTGATTATTGTTTCAACTATTGTCATTTGCAACAGCTTTTCTTTACTGCCTTGGCAAGGGTTAAACTCATACGACCGGCCGTTAAATAAGCAGCGTCTGGCACCAGCCTGTTAGAATAATATGCATTGATGCGTCAAGTTGCCCAAGTGAACTTAACCAGTGACGGCGGAAAAATCAGTTTGGTTCGATCGGTTATAATTGATCTTTCTTACAAGTGGCCCTAATTAAAAACAGCATAACCAAAGGATCTAAAACAGCTTATAAGTCTGCGTGCATAGAGATCCTCGCTCAGTTTGCAGAGACAGCTCATCATGGCAAACGTTAACCTGCTGTATTCTTATCTGATCACTTTCCTCGTTAAACTGGTGGCTGGTACGGCACGGCAGAACATTTACACCATTGTTCCACAGGCCGTACCAGTCGAATTCATGGACATAGCTAATATTAATGCTGAGAGCGAGGAGGAATGCTGCGTCCATTGTCAGAGCCGAGAACTCTGCGCGGGGGCGATATTTACCCAGGGGATCCACCAATCGTGTCTTCTTCTCTCCAGCTACTCGCGCTTCATTATAAAGAGCAATGATAAAGGTTTTATCACAACGGATCCAGGTAAGTTGTAATGCATAATGGTAGATTATACGATTTCACCACTTATGCTGTTGGGGCTATTAAAATGTATAAGTAGACTACCTAGATTCTCACTGGAATAAGACGAATGGCAGACACTCCTATTCATAAAGAGTGCATACAATATTTTGTTCAGCCTCTTTGCCTTTAAGCTAATGCGTACTTGATGAGATAATCAATTGGATAACGATTGATCATTTAGGATCCATCTATAATCGGACGTATGTTGCACCTTTGAATTTTCAAGCTGTTAAGTGTATCAAATCAATAATTTGGATCATTGATGGACCAGCTGGTATATGAGAGTGAAAGCCTTACAAAGTCATTATCAAGATAACGCACGTAAAAGTAGTTTTTAGGGTGCCTAATTTACCATTGAGTTCTGCAAGTGAAATTTAACTACATGTCTGGTAGATACAGAAGGATGGTGCTAATTTTATAGGATTGACTAAGAAGTTATCTTTAATTTCTTGACTGTATTACCAGACTTATATGTTATTTCCCTTTATAAGGGGAATCAAAACAATATAAGACACATTTGACGTGACTAAGAACGCCGACAGCTCAACGCCTTATTTGACCGGGTCATACGTCTTAACGATGCAATGTTTATGTATTCATATCAGAATGACAAAATACGAAATTTAAGGTGAAAGAAACGGACACTAGCAGGTCGGTAATGTGATGTATATCTATCAACTCCTTGATCTTTTCGTTGATTACTCAATACTTTAACCAAAAAAACAAATCACCACAATACGCTTGAGATTAACATGACTTCCCATGGGATGGTTGAGAAAATATTTGTGTATTGGACGTGGTTAGGACTATCAATGTTGTTTATGATTGTTTGGCATCGGCGAGGTTATTTGTAATAAAAGGACAGCAAGCGAGATTTGGATGTATTAGCTCGTGCTTGATATGTTGCTATGAAACCATCGACCAAAAATATTGGCTATGTCAGCAGTATTTACGTTTAAACGTAATGCATTATAACCATCAATACCCTACCTCCCGAGAACTAAGAATAATATTGCCGAATGTTGTCATTGATTTTGTGGTATTGATTCATGGCGCAGGTTATCCTGCGAACATGTTTCCCCATTGTGTAAGGTCTAGATTGCACACTTTTCATCCCCATTTCAGTGCTAATTTGTCTGTTTATACAAAACATCGATAAGTTTTGTGAATATTTTGATCAAGTATTAAATCATACCATTTCATCAAGTCATTAACCAAAATATATTGATAGTAAATGTTATTTTTCGGACTTGCTAACTAGCAGCTACAGCTTTCCGAACATTTCCATGGTCATATGTCAATGTCCAATGAGCATATCTGACCAAATTGCAGTGATGACTTACCAGTAAACAATATATGCCAGGACCGCAAAACAAGCCGCAGTTTTCATAGTTTCGTTCTTCAGCATCAATGGTGTAAGCAAGATAATAACTGACACCAAGATGAATCATGATTCTCGCCTAGTACTTATCTTTGTAACTGAGACAGGCGCATCAACGTCACGCCTGAAAGTAAATCAGGTGATAAGTGCAGAATAATTAAAATGCCACCAACCAGCCAAATAGAAGCATGTATTAATTGTTTTCCATGTTGTTAGTTGCTGCATAGTTTCATGATAATACACAATGACATTAATAACTCATTTATATTCTACCACTCTTATTGCGTTGCCATCAAAACTTGATAACGGGAAACGTGATTCGCTCTCAGGCTCTTCCAAACAAATGATTAATTTGTCTGCACAACAACAAAATTAAGACTTTGGTAACCAATTAGTTGCGCAAGCTTTCTTGTTGGGCAAGTAGCTTTAGTAAGGGTGTCTTATATGCGCGGCAACTTATAAATATATGCAGGTGTTACAGGGCATCTGTAAAGTGTGTCCAGAATCTGACAGCTAAACATCATTGCAATAATGCTGGTCTTGTATTGAAGTATCAATCTTGAAATATTATCTCGACTTATATATAATAAAATTCTGAATTCTGTGTTTCATTGTGCATGACGTTAACAACCAGTTTTCAATATTATATCACAGCGGCCGGTGGCGTGAGTATGCTACATGTTGGATTCGATCGGCAGTTGAGAGCATATAAGATAACCAAGGAGTGGGAGTTTAAAGTGGCGGAATTGTCCAAGAATATGTCTCATGTATTCATGTGATATATTTGCTAAGATTAGCATATATGACGGCAACAGACTGAAAAACCTATTCCAATATATATCATACAAACTTAATGACCAATTTAAAAATTGTCTGGCTTTGATATTACTGTCAACTAATCAGGGGGTTGCCAAATAGAAACTTGCAAGTGGTTGGTGTCATCTACTTGTAGTTATTGAAGAGGTATGTCGGTAATGGTTGGCAGGCAAACATTACTGGTTGTGCGCGAGGATATAATGGCGGTGCATTTTTACTGAGTCAGACGCCATGTCTTTTCCTTGTGCTAGCTTGTGGGCATCTGTCCAGATAGGTTGCTTATGTTCAACTAAATTATATTTTTCTCATCAGTAAGATGTGAATACAAGTAATACTCACGCCAGTATCATATTTGTATCCTCAGCGCTTGATGCTTTCCCTTATCATTCGCCATATTTGTGCACTTTATGTTGATATATTACCGACATTTCCACGGCTGTGGAGGAATTATAAAATCATCCACGAACAAATATCGAGCAGTGAAATATATTTTTTCTTTGCGCTCATGTACCTGCTAATACCAATGTTATTGATTACTTTCTCCATCCAAGCCAGGGCTCTCAGTCATCCAATAAGACAATGAATGTGTGCTGTAGCCTTACATTACCCGCCGGTTTTTATGTGCAGGATATGGGGTATTCGTACATCAGGACTGCAGTGAACTGCACAAAGCAGGGTATGACGAGTCGGGTGTGTACACAGTGTATATAAACAGCGCCGACCAGCTCACACCAATCTCTGTCTATTGTGATATGACCACAGATGGGGGAGGATGGATGGCAAGTCAATTTGCTCTTTGCTAAGTGATTGATGTTTTTTTTTAAAGTAAGCCTATAATCGCTTTCTGGTACTGCTGACAACTATGATCGAACAATTTACAACATTCCCGCGTTAATTCGATATAAGAGCAGCTGCTAAGTTTTTCCCTTACGGGCACATTGTACGCATTAAAAATACGATGTGTCATAGCCGCAATTGGTGAATTGCAGGTGTTTCAAAGACGACAAGATGGCTCCGTGGACTTCTACAGGGACTGGGAGGCGTACCGCCAAGGGTTTGGCACCATGACTGGGGAGTTCTGGCTCGGTATATATATAATGTGCAACTGACCGCTGAAATAGACCAATTGGTTTTACGTGCATTTATTTAACAGCATGAACCATTTGAATTTGAGATATGTTTTCCAGTTGTTTGCATGATGTTAAAGAAAATGCGAAGAAGATGTTTTAATATTGGTAGTTGAAATGAACGCATGCGTAAAATGATCACTGCTAGGTAATTCCTTGATCCATCGAGTGACCGCCCAGAAGGCTCAGCAGCTGAGAGTAGACCTACACGACCATGAAGGACTCACAGCTTACGCTAAGTATGAGCGCTTCTATGTTGGACCAGCGATGACAGAATTTACATTAAACATCAGTGGCTACACGGGAACCGCAGGTGAGCAATCCGTCGATATTATAGTCTGTGGTAACTGGACGGACAAGAGACGATTATGACAAATTCATTTATTGAACATTTTCTGGGGTATTGACCAACCACAAAAGTATAGTTCTAGTCACAAGCTACATTAATTATCACCTAACCGATTCAACGTTTCAGGAGACAGCTTGCTTTACCACAACGCCCGAAAGTTCTCTACCAAGGACCAAGATTATGGAAACTGCGCAAGCATCTTCTTTGGGGCATGGTGGTATGGAAGTTGTCATGTATCCAACCTGAACGGTCTGTATGCAAATACGGGCAATCATACCACAGCGGAATTCGGGCGATATGTTAGTTGGAAATCTTGGCGGGGGCAGAGATATTCGCTGAAATTCACAGAGATGAAGATCCGACCGTATGATTTCTAGCTAGTCGTGAATCACATCTGAACGGGCTGTATGCACAGACAGGCAGGCATAACCTAGAGGAATGTAAGTCTATTTACATAATGGGTGGGGATTCGCGTGTTTATTGAAACAAGGATAAATATCAAACCGTTTGACCTTCATCTGTGTAGTGTATTCGGCCTCTCTGCTAAAATGTTGCGCCAGTGTTATTATACTGGCTGATTTTTCATACCTCGTCAATTATTTGTTGGCCGAATAATGTGTTTTAACGTAGGTATTGGATTATAGTAATGTTGACATTGCTGATTAACGGTTGTTAAGCCAGAATTTATGGTTTTCAAGTTGGAAACTCTTAAGGCTGGTGTCAAAACTTTGTGGTGAGCTCCGGTTTGGACCTGATTTGTTAGTTGTGTTTTGTGTACGACCGAAAAATAAAAATATTTGTGGATAGCTAATTTTCAAATAGTAGTTAGATTCCCAATAATCGACCGATATTTGCTATGCCTTCTGATTGTTAAATGTGATTGACATTGTCACAACCATTTGCTTTTGACGAATTCGTTTGTGTATCTACATGCGACCCACTATTTTCGTCAGCTTTTATGCCACCAATGCACGGGAGATATATATATATATATATATATGTTTGTTTCGTCGATTATTCCGGAAGATACTAATAGTGTACGGTATTTCAGCGCAGTATACCTTTAAATGGGTCGTAATGACAGTTGTATTCATCGGTACAAAGAACAATTAATCCAGCCATTCAAATAATTTGTTAGATGTTTTAGGTATTGGTCTACGAATAAATGTAATTTATTTTATATACTACTGATTATTATTAAACTCAAATTAATAGTGTTATCTAGCACATATTGATCATATGCTAGTCTATTTTATTCACAAGTGGTGATGCTTACTTGTTTGGCTGCTCCGTTGGGTTCGGAATGAAATCACAGGAATAATATTGTGCGGTTACGCCTAGGTCATGTGAGACCCATAGGTGTTATGGTCTCTGTGAGGCCTTTTGGGACGTACTGGGCTAGAGGCCATAGCGATCCCGTACAAAATCATCCCCTGTGGAAAGTTTTTGTCACATGCCTTGAAGGCCGCACGGAGCTGTGAACCGTAGGAAGCCTGTAAGCCCGTGGCACATGTTCAACTATCGACCACGGGCTCTACGAGGCCCGAAATAGAGTGAAACATTTCACAAAACTTTAAGGGCCAGGTACGGGGCAGCATAGTACACCCTGTGGGCTCGCACGGACTCCCAGAGCTTTGGCTTTCACAGGGGCCGCATATATTCCTTAGACAGCCTTTAAGTCTCTTGAAACCTAGGCATTAATTAGTGGTATTTCTCATTATGGCACTTGCTATTCAATATTGTGAATATTGTGTGAACTACTGCTGGCAGTCTTCTTATCTTTACGCATGCAGGATCTACTTACTTCAAATAGTCGGTTATGAAGTAATTGACCTCAGCGCTCAGACAATATATGACGAACGACTTGGGAGGACCAGGTCATCGCTTTGGTTTAACGCCGAAATACCCAGCGATGTGACCCACTTTTACATACCTTGACGCAGAAGTAAATGGCATGTTAACGTGCGGCCATTATAAACGACCAGCGATATCAAAACATTGTTGGTGCCCAGTTTATTATTATTCTGCTTGATATATATAGAAGAATCATGCTCATGGATCTCATGTTAGAAATGTTTACAGCAATACTCGACCAATGGTTTGGGCTCCCAAACGATATTTCTTAATTAAAATATATTTTAATGGTACCTCTCTTAATTCAAGTAACTCTCCTCCATCAGATATAAACTCATATCGGCATCGCTAATTGGTGGCTTATTACATGCATGATTTCACCGACAGGTGTTATATTATTCCATTGCATGTGTAGGTCCAAATTATATTTCCTTATCTGTAATAATGCAAAGAGTACTCTGCATTGACTTGTACTATGCATATAAGTTTGACTAAATCAGTTCAATTGGTTCAGTTATAACATATCCCCTCGACACTTTGCCAACTTGCCCTTACCTATATGTGTGTGATCCTTCCGTCCCTCCACGAATCTTTCATTGAAACCAGCTACAACGTCACACATTGTTTTGTAAACTTGCGTCTGCCTTTTGCCATAGGGTCGCGTTTTATGCATTCACCACATTGCCATAGGCCATATTAGCAAAGTATACCCTGAATGGCTGTTATATCGATGCATGTTTTGCTTGTTTGGTGTAACTGAACGAAATTTAAGTGATTATCATATCATATATGTAAACATCTACGTAACGTGACATACTGGATCAGCCACAAACACTTTGTCATTAGGGGCGCACATGATTTGAGTTGGTCGGCGGTGGAAGTAGATTTGCAGTAACGGCGTGTACAGTTTTCCTGTTTTGTCTGAAATTGGCACAGATGTTATTCGCATACATTTGCAGCACAAAATAAAAAGCGCGTTGTAAAGCATACTTAGCATTATACAAACGATACCTGGTGATACGCAGTCCATGGCTCGCCTCAGTTTTATATCCATTGAGTAAGGTTTGGATTATCCAGTCCTGCTGACGCGTTATCAATAGTAATAGTAATACTTCTGGGCGAGCTTACTGCTCAGTGTCGGGTAGATGAGTGATCGGTGTGCCAAATGATAAACGAATAAAGCAAAGAGCAGAAAACAGTCCACCCACAGACGCATTGAATCATTGTTATGCCAAACCACTTGACGAGTTTATAATACGTTGGTTTTATGATTGTGAGATGATTAACGTTTAGCTGATGTTCGTCCGAAATCTATCCTAAATCCAAATCTATTCCAATAATTAATTAACATGTTATTTTTCAAAATCAACTATCGATATGAACCACAAATACGACCGACTTAGTATGTAGAGGTTAAACTTGGAGATGAATACAGTCCTAAAATGACTCGATCGTCTTTCGTCTAGCCGAATGCTAGGTCTTATAATCAGTACGCACTGCCCCACCATGTTAACTAGCGTATCAACTAATGTGCGGACGGTGTAAACCTGGGGCCGTATCCATAAAGAATCTTAACTTGAGTCGTCTTAACTTGAGTCGGCGTGCTAAGCTGAGTCCGCGAACTCAGCGTATCCACAAAACAAATTGTTAGCGAACTCAGCTGAGACCGCCAGCTCAAGGCTGGCAAACAGCCAAAAACGATTAGTGGCTATAGTTTCACCCATGTACCTTCGCGATCATAGTTTGTCTCTGTGTTCATTAGACAGAAAATGGAATATAGTGGCAAAGAATGGTCGATTTAGACGGAGGAATGGAAGTGGTCTAGTCTGACTATTTTATATAATAAAGTCTAGACCTAGTAGGGTCTAGTAGTCTACTGTCGTTATCAACTTATCGTTTATCAAAACAAAGTAAAAAGGAATAGTCTTTAAACCGGTTGTTTATGAATATGTCACTCACCTTTATTCAATCCGACTGTATAATATTTTATGGTATCAAGTATAATTTACGGTGATATCAGGTATAATATACGAATTTCAATATATTCTCAGCAATCTACGGCACTGTAAATGTAATGATTGTTATCCATGAACATGACCACAACGCCAGCGGCACGATGAACCATTGTTTCTTATGGAGACGATTTGCAAACTGGCTAGCTCTTATAATCGGCAATATAATCACGGCTAATCCACACGATTGGGAAATAATTCCATCGACCATGCTTGCACTAATAACATTATAATTCCTCGATGAATACAAACAATCCTTGTTGAGTTTTGTTGTTTGACAGTCCGTTGGAATTCCCGCGTTACTGGGTCATTAGTCTATGGCGTGTCGTTGTCTTTGACGTATAAAACGGAGTTTTTTTTATCGCAAAATAACCCGTCTTTGGTGTGCTTTGGGGGCACTTTCAATATCTGCCATTTTATCATGAAGTGGATTTATATACTTGTAGGCTTGGCACCTGCTTTTCTTATATTCAATCATACGAAATGTGAATCTTGGCGCCGTTGTTTTGATTCATGAAGTTTAATAAATTTATCTGTAACATAACCAATCGTGAATGGATATTCTATTCACTTGGAAACTCCCATCCACTCAGATTATCCCGCAAAACACTCCTAATTCGGAGCTAGACTGCTGCAAGCTGCCTCGCTTTCTAGGAAACAACAGCCTCTCCTAATCGACCCGATTGTTTGTGAAGAATTCCCCGCTTCGTTTTTACGAAAACAACTTGCTGCGTAAATAATTCAAATAACCCGATAAAAATTGGTGTGTCATACGAAACGAACGGCTGATTATGTTTTGGTTCATTTTAAGATCATACATGTTCTTATTTAGATCTGTAAAAACATTTCTCTGGAAACAGAGTCAGCTACCTTGCTGACTCAGAGTTGAGCACGCTAGAAGACTTAAGATTCTTTTTGGATACGGATAAGACGGCCAGCTCAGCTTGCCGTCTCAAAAACCTGAGTTTGCGGACTTAAGTTTCTTTATGGATACGGCCCCAGATCTTTACCTTGTTCCACTCATCTTAAGCAATCTACACCTAGTACAGATATCATGTATAAGCTTCATCATTAATTGTAGATAATGAGGTCTTTTCGGACCTAGCTGCTGTCTAATGCCCGAAAAAACAATATTCTCCAAATTACCTATAGCTCTGTCAGTATTTGTATCGTTTCCTTGTCTGAGCTTTTGATAGTGCCGAGTGGTCAATATTACAATTGGTCAATTTCACCTTGAATGACGTGCATGCCTACAGCAATAAAGGTAATATTGCTTATCACAGTGATTCTTTGCTCCTAGGAAATCTAGACAACACTATATGTTAGAAGACCAAGCCGAAAATTGTCTACATTTCTGCCACGTTCCATGCGAAATACCTTTGGCCTGTTCATATATACCAATCTTTTATATACAGAATCACTATACTAAAACGGTTTGATCTTCAAATGTGTCAACAAGACTCTTAACCAGTAAGGCCGATAATCACGTTCACTGGTGGTCGGATAACCGACTTGGCGAATCAACGTTTCGTATAAAACATTAGGCTATGTCGATTATGAGGAGCTAGCTAAGCATCAAAATTATTCCTCGTCTTTGATGTTGCTATATCAGTTTTGTTTTAAATATTTTCACTTCATCCGATAAAGAGTAAAACATTATTAAACAGATCGTACCCATATCTGCTACAACATGAATATAGATGAGTTACCACAAACAGTGCCAGGATTGGCGCGGCTTTGGCTGAAACGCATATATATTCGGACAGTTTAATAATTGTATTATCAATCTGACCCCATACTTGAATGTCAGTGTTACATGTGTAATGCAATTTTACAACAAATACCCTGTAGTATTTAAGTAAGCTTCTAAATAAGGCTGCTTATATTGAAGCAATTTTATTGAATGCGTGATATCTCAAATAACTGTAATTATTGTGTCAGTATTGTATGGCTCAATACGCATGTCCGCTGAGTAGACTTTGTTTCAGAGTATTCAGTTTTTATTAGAAATCGTTTTAGTTTTTATCTTCATGGCAAATAATACAGCACATTAAATTTATAAGTTAATCACCTCTTTGGATCATTAGTGAGCTAAACATTGAATAAATAGTGCTTTTTATTTGAAATGGTGTCAAAGGCGTTAAATGTTACACTATGTGTACCGACCCCGTTTTTATTTTTTATTATTAAATGTTTTGGTGTAAAATAGTGTTTTGAAAAGAAGTATCACCCTTTAATAAAAATTGAAACCGGAACCTCCCGTGTAATCAAGACAAAGAAAAATATATATATATATATATATATATATATAGATATATATAGATATATAGATATATATATATAGAGATATATATATATAGAGATATATATATATATAGAGATATATAGATATATATATATATATATATAGATATAGATATATATATATATATATATATATATATATATATATATATATATATATATATATATATATATATCTATATATATATATATATATATATATATATATATATATATATATATATATATATAAAAAATTATGCATTAGGCGTTCTCTACCTGGTCCGTTTTACAAAATACGGAGGAATTAGAAGATCATCATATTTTGTGTATTGCTACATGCTATGGAATTGGGAAAACTGAGTCCCACATTTTGATAATTGTGCACACTTTTACCGAATCTATGAATCAGCAGCCATGAATGTCTCTTAGAGAATGCAGTGACATGCAGCTGATTCTGACAATTAAATACGGCACTCTTTTTAAGGCCTATATATGCATTCATCAACCAAGCTGCATCGATGATAGTTGGTCCAGTCACAACATGGACTATAATCGTATTCTGCTTATATATAATTTGTTTGGTCAGTTGACTTTTATGCACGTGCATCTTTTTATTCACGTGCCGCTGGCTGTGTTGAAAAAAATAATTTTAATTAAAAAACAAAAAATATATAACAAAATAGAAATGATGTGCGAGCAGACTGACTAGAATGACTGTAATTGACATAAAATACCACAGTTTGCCATATTCATACCGTCAATTAATAACGGAAATGCTCCAAATATTGAGGAAAGGGAATTGTAAGCAGCAACAAAAATTAACGGTCAGTAAGCTTAATATTCCTAGATAAGAAATTAATTGCAACACCATATTCAAACACGGCGTATCATTGGGAACTTCGTGCAGGTATACAAAACGCTCATAGATAATACGCGCTGTTTTATATTTATACGTTATATGCTTTTCGTCACCATGTAGGTCACTATTGTAGGTGTGCCGCTAGACCTCATACTTAGCTTACATGAACTACGAATACACCTTGTCAATATAAGCTTAATCGCAATCGAGTCTGAATATCGCCCCCACTCGGATTCAATAGCAGATAAACACACAAACGGCATTGCTCTGGCGATGTTGTTTTGCTTCAAGTTGTAGATTTGGCCGAATGAATACGCAAACATACGAGTTAGCCGAAAGGTACCCACAATACTTTATTTCTAGAATATTATGAAGGTATTCCGAAGAATTCAGATATAATGCCGCTTGACATTTAGGTAGAAGATGAGAGATAGCTAGCTATCCCAATGATGCTTAGCTGCTAGAAAATCTACACTACAGTAAATGTTGAAAGACCAAGCAGAATTTGTTTTAATATTACTGCCACAATGATGTTTACCTGCTAAAAAAATTTTAGACCACATTGTATGCTGGAAAACCAATCAGAATATGTTTACATTTCTGCCATGTTCCATGCGAAATACATTTGACCTATTCATTTAGACCAATCTATAATATACAGAGATACTATATGAAAAATTCCGATGATCACGTTAACTGGTGGTCGAATAGCCTACAACATGAAACCGACTTGGCGACTCAATGTTTCGAATCATACTTTAGGCTATGGCAATTAAGAGGAGTGAGCCAAGCATCACAATTATTCCTCGTCTTTGACGTTGCTGCATCAGTTTTTGATATATAATCACTTCATCCGATTAAGACGAAGACATTATTGAATAGGTCATACAGCTGCAACTTGAATATAGATGAGTTCCCACAAACAGCGCCAGGATTTGCGCGGCTGTGTCTGCAACGCCTATATATTCGGACAGTTAAATAATCATATCATCAATCTGACCCTTCGAATGTCAGCGTTACTTAGTAATGCAATTTTACTACTAATACCCGGCAGTTTTTAAAGTAATGGAGCTCCTTAATGAAGCTGTTAATGTAGAAGCAATTTTATTGCATGCGTGATATTTCAAATAACGAATAATTGTGACACTCATGTGGTTCTCAATACGCATGTCCACTCCGTGTCAGAGTACAAAGTTCTTATTTGAAATCGTTTTACTCTTTAGTTTCTTGTGATATTTTGAACTTTGTGAAAAGAGGATGACCTGTCTTTATGGCTAAATAATAGCGCAACTATCAAATGTGATCAATAATTGGTAATTTTATGTACGTGCCCGGAATGAGTCTCATCCAACTTTCTGGCAATTGTCTGTGCAAATTTCGTTTGCATTATGATACTCATCACCCGTTAGTAATTTTTGCATATTAAATATCATGCGAGCCGGTACGCTTAAGTTCATTAATGTAACTGTATAAACAAATTGACATTTACACCATGTCTGATAGCTTTCTCGAATAAGTCACTATGACATTACAAATATATGGTTATGATGGTCTTATGCATAATAAATCACGTGACGACTGCGTACATTATTTTTTTGGCAAGACCAACAACTTGTGGCCTTGCCTGCAATCCCGTAGCAACAGAGGTATTATTCTTGAGTAATGTAAATGTGTACTAAGCCTCATTTCACGCGCATGGTTAAGATGCGATTGCGCCCTCTGAGGAACATAAAAAGCATCCTTGCTAATAGGCCATGTAGGATAGACTGCTAATGTGAAGGGGGAAGTTCTCTGTCAGCATTGTGAACTAAGCTTCGACACCGCAGGATTCACCTGAGATGACCGACAGCCGATCGCCAATTAAGGCGGTTCATCCGTGCGTTTTCCTGTCCTTGTAAGCAGCCTCTGCCAATTATACACCTTGTTATAATAATTGAATGTCTTTGGTTATGCGGGTGGGTCGAAACTGTGAGCAAGTGAGATGACATTTATTTGTTAAATTCTATATTCTACAAAACTCAATCGGTCACTAAGGGACAGAATGGCTTGTTACGAAATAGAAGCAATACAAAACAATTGTGACACCTATACCAATAAATGAGGTAAAACTAGCATTCTACAATTCTGCCACGAGGGCCAGCACGGGCTGGCAGAATTTTGGCCCATAGACATCCGAAATTCTGGTTTGACCAAGACGTAAATCAGCAGTATTTTTGAACGCATAGGAAAGTGAGTTCCTATTGCCATTACTTTGATGATATATAATATTTGTATTTCTTCTGCATTATGCCCCTGCCTCTCAAATTCAGCTGTTCCAATGTAAAACAAAACCATTCGTTAACCCGACAGTTCAATAACGCTTGCAAGCAAAGCGAAATGAGTGCCTATACAAAATAATGCCGCAGAGATATATTTTCCAGAACCACTACACGTTAGATAGAATGAGAGGGTGCATAGATAAATAGAATCCGGTAGGTTGATGACTGCAAAGTTATCAATAGTGTATGGTATTCCAGCGCTGCATACCTTCAAATGGGTTGTAATAGCCTATTATATTCACTGGTACATAGAGCAATTATGGTCCGGAAACCACCATGGGTAGAGCACGAGCTCATTATCCATCCATTCAAATGATTTGTTAGATGTTTGAGGGATTGGTCTACGAATAAATGTAATTATTCGCTGTTTTTGTTGATACGCCAATGATTATAATTAAACTCGAGGTTATAGTACAGTCCAAACTGGTTCTTATGTTTATTCAATATAATGAAATGCAGTATGAGGTACAAATTATAAACTGAATGAGCAGAGCTATGATTTACATTTAATGAGTTTTTAATCATCATAAGGTTTACAGTCGTATTTTAATGTGACGGATACCACTACCCGACAAGTCTCGTTCACATTTATAACATGGCTATCAGTCAAAGCAATAGCATCTCTTAATGGATTATCAATCGCACACGGCATCAAACTGCCGTATTCTTCGCCTATGATCCATTAACTACATTAAGACTGCAATTTACCTTTGTGCAATGGATCGATCAAAAGCAATATCACCATGAAAGGTATGCAATAAAATATAAACGACCCCATCGGATGGAGTTTATTACAGTGTAGGTAGGAGTATGTTGAGGAATACCAGAAATAATATGCCACTGTGAGGCGCAGTATAAATCGTGATGCTTCCGAGATAACGTTAAGCTTAACTCAATTATCTGACCCATCTTGGAAACTACATTTCAAATGTTTTGTAAAAGCTAATATAGCAAAGCCATAATGCGTTGATATAAAAAATGCCGTCTGCTGTCAATAGAGGCAGCACTGAATTAACTGAATGTCGATAATGCAGGCAGAAAGCTTATTATTATGCGGCGTCAAATATCAAATGTTTATTACAACCTTATTTTACATGACTTTCTCTGAAATAATCGAATACATGAGTCATGCGTGTCCAAGACCACTGTGATAATTTGAAATTAGTGGGAACAGCGTGGTTAGTGTAAGAGAAAGTTAGGTAAAGCAAGAATAGTCTACACCCGGAGTTTGTTCCTCTCGACCTAGCCTGAAAACGTAACAATTATCCCGCATTGTTATGGCTTGAGTCTTACAGAAATATAATGGAATCCAATGATTTGTGTTATGGCAAGCGATATTTTGGGCAATTGCACCACCAGGGGATATAATTGCTATTTTGAGGCGTGGCTTCCTAGCCCCAATGTCTCTATGAAAACCTGCCGGAATTTTTGAAAGACAATAATTTAGGAGGCCTTAATGACATGGTGCTCCACTATGCGCACTTGCTTTTGTGACGGGCTAAATTCTAGACCATCGTCACAAGGGCCCTCAAAGCGACCGGCGTTTATTTTATCATAACCGAGGTGGGATATCCCAACAATCAAAAGGAAAATATCAACTACGCATGCAGGCTAACACATTGAATGCCCAAGGTAACTACTTAGACAATCAGTACAAGAGCCTGAACCCTTTTAAGTGATATTTCAGAGTGTTAAGCAACACCTTTGGTTCCATATGTTTATGCCTGACTGGGTTTTAAGTGAGAACGACTCGCTATATTACGAACGATATTTCATTAGTTGGACAAAAACGTCTCCCTTGAACGGCTGCACCTGACAGGTGTAATGTGCAACTTTGTATAGGGATTCTGAAGGTTCAACACAGTCGCCACCACTGCCTCTAAGCCAACAAATGTCAATTTATTATTTTCCCCTGAAACGGCTACACGTAACGATCTGCACAATTGGTCTACATGCAAAACTTTAAACGAAAGTGCTCAGTCTGCGCCGCCTTTAATAAACAAAATCTCTCTAAGACCATAAGTAGAGTTTATTGCACTCCATGGAAGCAGCTGCCCAGCGGCTAATATGCTGCTGTCGGCCTAGAGACGACAACTGCATGCATGACCAAAATGTTCTCCTCCAAGCGGCCAGCATTTAGTCTGCTGTTATTGGTCCACGAATGCTGCTGTTCACTAGTGTTCGGATGTTATAAGCAGCTGTTTACGGTTTTTCGGCCCAAGACTGTCTTTAAGGTATAGTTCATTGCCCTGAAAGAGAAACATATCAAATTTAAACACAACAAGAAATGATTGGCTAGGATTACGCCATTAGAAAAAGATGAAATACATCATAAAATGGTTCGTGCGAGCGAAATCGTGGTCCTTGCCGTTCGACCATAGTCAATTAGCTGCATTTAATTTGCAACAAATGAGAATTTCATATCAAGAATTTCAGTGAACGAGTTATTTGAAATGACAGTCAGCTTGGTAGATGGAATTCCCGCCCTCGTGCAGCGCAGTTTGCTGTGCTTTGTTACCCTATCGACGCATTATTATTACTCAGATTCTTATATCCCCTGCCAGCTACAAGGGACTATGGGATAAGGCACGGCTGATGAGAGCTAGTTTTATTAAGAGAACCAAATAGTCCGAAGCACATTAAGACTTGACCTGCTACGTATCACTACGGGCAATGAAACTTTGGAATAAATAGAATCATTGATATGATAGTCGTGATTATCTTCGATTCTACATGTTGAGGATGCAGATCAAGTCATCTTACGGGACCTTGACACCTACTGTTCAACGGGAGAGAAATGTACTTCTGTGTGCTGATATACTTCATACAATTTCATCCATGCACATATTTGATCCAAATATTTGTTTTGTACAAAAGACATTAGTTATGTTACCTAATTTATGCGCGCATTAAGTTGATGAGCTGATTAATGCATAGACACTTAAATGCAGTCGATTCAGTCAAACGCCAAATACTCATTCTCGCGCTATGTAATACGCTAATTTATCTACGCCTTTCTCAAATGCATTATAGTTCGGTTACGTGTATCAGGTAAAATTGATCATATGCTAGACTATTTTAGCCACAGGTGGTGATGCTTACTTGTTCGAGTGCTCGCTGTTTTGCCTAGGCCATAAAAAGTAATCCCCTGAACGATGTTTTGGTCACACGCCATGAGGGCCGTACAGAGCTGTGACCCGTAAGAATTCCGCACGCCCAAGATGCATGTTCAACTATCGGCCACGGGCTCTGCGTGCCCTAATGGGGCGAATATTCCGCAAAATCGTAAGGGCCCTGCACATGGCAGCATAGCACACCCGGTGGGCCCGCACGGACTCGCAGAGTTTTGGCCTGTACAGGGCCCGTAGACAGCCCTCAGACAGCGTGTGACCTTGGCATTAATTCGTAATGGTATTTCTTCTTATTGCACTTTGCATTCAATATAATGCATATTGTGCGAACGTTTGCGAAGTATTGCTCATATAATATCCAACACTGGTGAGCTACGTTTTTACAAAACAAATGCAGAAAATCAAACGATTGGGCACAACAATTGTCATAGTATGAAATCACTTATTCTTGTTAATACAAATTGCAATATCTGGCAAAGATAACTATTAATCGGTACCGCACACTATGAACGCAATCATATGATAGTGCATATGTTAACAAGGCAAATAACGACGCATGTATACCATAAAAATAATTCTATCATAACACTCTTTTTACGCAAGATCGTCATATTTTGAGCATTTTCTACCGTTTTGCAGTTTAATCGAGCAGTTAACTAGTGTTTACGCTGTTTCACTTCACGGTGTTATAGATAGCAATGCCGAATGCAAGCATTTTGTACTACAGTTAAAACTAAACACAAAATTTCTTTTAAACAACACGCACTGCCCAACTATGTCAGCTAGTGTATAACCTAATATGTGGACGTTGCAAACCTGATCGTTACCTTGCTCCACTCACCTTCCGCAATCTACATTTAGTTGAGATATCGTGTATAAGCTACATCATTAATTGTAGATAATCAGGTCTTTTCGGACCTAGCTGCTGTCTAATGTCCGCAAAACAATATTCTCTAAATTACCTATAGCTCTGTCAGTATTTGTATTGTTTTCCTTGTCTGAGCTTTTAACAGTGCCGAGTGGTCAATATTACAAGTGGTCAATATCACCTTGAATGATGTGCATACCTACAGCAATTAAGGTTATATTACTTATCACAGTGATGCTTAGCTGCTAGGAAATCTTGACAACACTATATGTTAGAAGACCAAGCAGAATATTGTTAACATTTCTGCCACGGTCCGTACGAAATGCATTTGGTCTGTTCATATATACCAATCTTTTATATACAGAATTATTATATATACCAGTAAGTCCGATGATCACGTTCACTGGTGGTCGGATTACCAACTTGGCGACTCGACGTTTCTTTTCATACATTAGGCTGTGTCTATTATGAGCAGCGAGCTATGCACTACAACTATTCCTCGTCATTGAAGTTGCTACATCAGTTTTTTTAAATATTTTCACTTCATCCGATTAAGAGTAACATCATTAAACAGATCGTAGCCATATCTGCTGCACCATTTATATAGATGAGTTGCCACAAACAGTGGCAGGATTTGCGCGACTTTGACTGAAACGCATATATATTCGGACAGTTAAATAATCATATTATCAGTCTGACCCCATACTTGAATGTCAGCGTTACATGTGTAATGCAATTTTACAACAAATACCCTGTAGTATTTAAGTAATGGAGCTCCTAAACGAGGCTGCTAATATTGAAGCAATTTTATTGCATGCGTGATATATCAAATAACGTCTTTCGAATGATTTGTAAAAAATGTATGTCTCAATACGAATGTCCGCTTCGTAGACTTTGTTTCAGAGTACTCGGTTTTTATTGGAAATCGTTTTAGCTTTTAGTTTCATGGCAAATAAAACAACACTTTAAATTTTTAAGTCTACTATTTGCATGCTTGCTTCCCTAGGATGAACCACAAATACGACCATAATATCGTTGTTATAACTTGAAGATGAATACCCTCCTATAATGACACGACGGCATATGCCACACATTCTATAGTCTGTCAAACTTATCCAATCGGGTACGAGTAAACCGGTCCCATTTCAGGCAATTCATGTTTCCATTTAAGGATTCATCCAAGGATATTTTCGTTGAGGAAAACGCCTCATGAGAAAGGAAATGCTCTCCACGTGACACTATAAACCACCAATCAAAGATGATTATATGATCAATATCTTGCAAAATACATTGGCGAGATACACGTCATCATGTATCAAAATATGTCTAAAAACACTAAGGTACCTAATTTTATAGCAGTACAAATGCATATATGACAAATACTTATCTATCGTTTTTGTCGTGGTTTATGGATCATTCCGAAAAGTACAAAGGGTACGATTTTATAATATAAGTCAATGCTTCTATTTGTTCACAAACATTGCCACATTGTGTGCTTAACAGTGCGAAACTTATTTGCTACAGGTGACATCCAAAACATTGCAAAATTGACTCCTTCCAATGTCATCAATAATTATCATAACAATGGGTTTTAATAGCGCTATATACGCATAAGACACTGTTTCCATGTGATTTATTTACGGAGTAAAATACTCAAGTGTTTCGTTAAGGGGAAAGGCGTAACTTGCTCAGTTATCAATGTATTAGGGTAATTAGGATGCAAATTCACAGCGATAAATATATTGACTCATCATCAACCAACCTCTGTGCCTTAAGTCAGCAGGATTTGTTTTGCGTAGGATATGCTATATTGATAACAACTGTTGAATCATCAATAACTAAACAATCATATATTGTTGTCATAATGCATGCTGAGATCCCTTTCTCATTGTTCATACTAAGACTGGTGGACTACACAAGCCACTGTCTTCAGTACTTATCGCAATGGTTTACACTAGAACGGAATTATTAGCAGCAGCAAATGCAAATTAATATCCCAATTAGCCCTAGTAAAACAGCTAAAATTAATTGTCCAACGAATAAAGCCAAACCATGTGTCAGTAGTGTAAGGTATTGGGCTGCAACTATTTTCGACGATTGAGGCTATAAACTTTGTTTAAGGGCATGCTTTGATGATCTGTTTAAGTACAAACGTTTCTTTAGATAACATATCCCTTATTGGAGCTGTTGACGGGCGCCATTTTCTGTTCAGTTGTACTTAATTGAACATTAATTAAGTAATTAAGTTGAATCGCTCACTAAAACAATCGGAATAACTAATGCAAGCAATATTGATTGAATGCGTCTGATTGTGTTTGCTTGTTTATGAGGATTTATATCATATCTACTTCTTGCCTTAGCGATTATTCATTCCCTTATATTTACATATATTCGCAAAAAAAACCACAATTATCTAACTGGGCACTATAACACAGAGCGCTCAACGGAAAGTAACAGGAATCACGCTATTTAGGCGTCAGATTAATGGATTTATTAGACTTTTGCGGTTATAGTTTCCCATAATGCATTAGCAGGTTTTTGTTTAGCAAGTATAATATTACGAACGAGTATAAAATGTGGAGAAATCGCTCTATCCCTTGAATGGCGATTAATATTCTGTTGCCAATGCTTAAATGGGAACTCATTATTATATTCCCATGCACTTAATGATGTGTAGATACCAATTCCATCAGCCCTTTCACTTTACCTCACCATCGTGGCCTGATAGCTTTGAGACATCGGTTCGGAAGTTTACCTATAAATGTCAAAATTAGTTCATATGGGGCTGCTGTGTTGCGTAGAACATTATGCTTAGCACATGTTTAATTTTAACAAATTAAATGAAAATATTTTTGTTTCAACCGTCCCACGCATAATGTCGATGTGACTGGCATATTGGGGCCTGATCGTCTTTATTCTTACCTATAAATGTGCTGCAGGTTTTCGTTATTGATGAATCAGCATGTGTGGGTGTTCCCCGACTTGTACAGCAAAATGCAACCGGTCAGGCGATCGCAATATTAATGTCACTTTCATCGTTGTTATTACCGAGATAAGATTAATCCTTCAAAGAGGTAGTATAATGTCCCTGCTCAGGTTATTCAAGTTCGTTGTTCGATATAGGAAGAGTGGTTTAGTTTAATTCCATGTAGATACAGATAAAGGATATCGCTAGACACAATTCGACAAATAAATTGATCTTGATATTTCTACATTATTGCTGCCCGAGCATAATCAGCCATGATATATATTTAGTCTAGTAATGTATTGTACATGTTGCCGAACGCTTAAATATTCGCTGCTCCGAGTGCAGAGATACAAAGCACGTGTTATAGGTAGAATCTGACGACAAATATGCGCCATTAGGCTACAGTAGTGAAGGCTAACATAAGTGTGCAATCCAAGAGGCAACGAGATCGTGTGTAAATATGCGTGTGATTTCAGTTTTACCAGCAATAGAGCAAATTGTTGACCGGCAATGTATAACGACAACGATCCGTTGCGGTAAAGCACCTGAGTGCATCAGGTCGCGGTACACTGAACCATCATATGTCCTGATCGATGACAGTAATCACAATGGATGTTTTTACTAACGGCGCATAGCCCATCACACAGTATCATTTGATCTAGTGTGAGCGATTGATATTGGTTTTGTTGTTTTATCAAAACATTTCAAGATGCTTATGTTTCGGTGATTCTAACTATATAAGTTATGGAAACACATGACAATCTTTGTGGCTCTGTATTCGATTCTTAGTGTTTTATATGTAGATTCCTCTTTTACGGTATAAATGAAAAAGGCACAGTCAGTGAGCTAGGTTTTGCTTGTGTTGAGCATCGTCAAACATGATTAGCAGTTGAAAGCAAGAAAAGGAGTTGAACAGGATTGGCTAAACCTGATGCGGTTCAGAGACACGCTTTGATCAGTTTATATATCTCTCCAGGGCTTGTAAAAAAACGTTATTGCGGCAAAACATAGGTCCATAAGGCTCTGGCAAAACATAGGCTGTGTTTTTATGAGAAGGTATCGCACGATAGTATGAGACAACATTCGAGGCTTCTATTTCCTTGTCTCTTGCCCTTGCCGTGGGCCGTGGGGTGGGTTGAATACGTATTGGATGCGTACGTTGCGGGAAACTAACGGGAGACTGCTGGTTATGTTCCGATGAGTTTGGGTCAAAATAAACTGGGCGAACACCTGCATTTTTGTTTTTCCTGCTAAAAGCTCCGGCGTCCCGGTTTGTTTTGAGTTTCCTTTTTCTGTGCATTGACCTGCTTCTATATTACTAGGAATTTGTCGTACTGGAGTACGAGCTATGTTTTAACAATAATTTTCGGTTGCCCTTGACCTGTGATGCGCTCACCTTTTACTCTCTATGACCATTATAACATTCCTGCCGAGTTTATTTTAATATACATTTACCAGCAATTAAGGTGTTGGTCCGATTGTTTGTTTATGACTAGGGCTAGCTGGAAGCACAGTAATTGTATGCTGGTCCACAACAAAATTGCAGAAGGATAATGAATGATGATGTCAAGTGTAAAAAATGCCTTTGCCTGGCCTCCTCACATGGAATAAATTTGTAGCAAGAACATTATCAGGCCGTTAATTCATGTCCACAAATGCTGTACAAGACCAACTGGATGTAACTGTGCCCGCGCGCTCATTAAATGGTACGTATCTGTTAATATCGCACAATACCGAGCCTGTATGATGAGCTCTTAGGGCAAAGCTATAACCCATTGATCTATGTATATTTGCTCTGTCTGTTAATCTTACCGAATTCTGAAATGCAATATATCCAAGCATTTTGCGCTAATAGATCATTTATGCACACCAAAAATAGGTTTATTTTAATAACATACCATGTTAAAAAGCGACATGTCCTCCTGCCTCGTACAAATTCAAAGCACCTTTGTGACATTGCTTTGTAGACAGATGCAGCATGTTATTTTGTATAAAAACGTCACCATTGCCATGTTGATATTTTACATTGTGGATGAAAAAAAGTGACATGCCCCATCTATGGGGTGATGCGTCGTATGCCATAGGGCGTTATATTGGTTTAGCTTATTACGTTATGGTACATCATGGCGTAAAACCAGTTAGGTGGCAATTTCTTTCCACTAGCAAATACATAAATAGTAGGTTGCGGTATTTCATACGATGTCGCGCATATGTTCAATAGATGATCAATGAAACATGGTTAGCTAGGTGTCGTTTTACGTATATGTAAGCCTATGGTAGTGATGCATTAATTTGCTTTGGCAATAAGATAATGCATGCAAATAATTTATGTACAAGATCCTGGCAACGCAAAACCTAATCCCATTAACGTTTTTCTAGCATAGTGGCAGGTGTTCTAATGATACCATTAATTTGGTTTGAGATTGCGGATTAAGGTGTGTGGAAATAATGAAGATATATTTTGTCGGCCAAAAGTATTTGCCGAGCTAATGGAAGCCATATGAAAAAAACACATTAATGATAAAAAAACAGCGCCATTCTTTTTTTTAACCTAATGTCGAACATTGTGTAGCATAGAGCAACATTTAACATGCAAGGACACTATACTTGAATCGGTAAACGCAAGAGATTACATTGCCACCTCCCAATGTTAGACGGAGTGTTTTGCTGCGTTGTTCAGCGGCCATATAACATAAAGCAAAGTTAATTAGTGTCGAAAAGCTACCAGTTGATAAGAACAGTAACATAGGCAGATCTCCAAAATAAATCCTTTTTCGTTAGTATATTCTAGTTAGAATCATGGGTATATTTGTGATTTACTATAACGTTTCACTATTGGATTGGCAAGCAAATATGATTGAGAAGGTCACCTCTTCTACATTCATCATTCGTTGATATATGTACGAGAGCGTCAGCGCGGGTATACAAAATAGTCTCTATAACCACCCTAAACGTCATTTTTCCAGGTCGTTTTTGGTGTTGGTGGGCTAATTCCCGGAGCTTTGTAGGTATGAATTGACTTACATTGGATAACCAGTTTCCGCGAGTTTATTCCAATCCATCATCATGCCTTGGTAATAAAAAAAAAACACACCTGGAAAACAAGTCTTATTGCAACTTTTCTAAAGTAGTGCAAAATCACATTCAGAGATCCGGATAATGGATCCCGTAAGATTTCATCACGGCGAAAAATATGGAAACCCGAATGTCACTATATTCGTGTGTAGGAGATATCATCTCAAAAGTTATGAAAAGGAAAACTGTCCTTTAACGGGTAATACCAATATAAACAACAATTGTGACGATCTAATTCGTATCTTCCAACCTCTCCTCGCTAACACAATATATATATATATATATATATATATATATATATAGATATATATATATATATATATATATATATATATATATATATATATATATATATATATATATATATATATATATATATATATATATATATATATATAGATATATATATATATATATATATATATATATATATATATATATATATATCTATATATATATATATATATATATATATATATATATATATATATATATATATTATATCGCAAACACTGTCTATGTGCGCTCTCCTATGTTGAGTCATTGTCGTAAGTAAATGAGTCTTTCTTGGAACACCATAGTATTAATAATTGCTGGGTCCAGAATGGTTCATACCAGTGATTAAACGTCCATCTATATATTGCATCAATCAACATATGAGGACTTCATTAATTCGGAAGTCGCTTAGCCATCTACAATACTTGATGGCTGACTGCAAATATATGGCGCCCAAGTTACAATCGCGAGATGCGGATGGATTCAGACAGTGGCAGTATTAATATGATACGGAATCCCGCAATGCAAATGAAACGCATGTTATATGTAACTGATTACTGCAAAGATCCCTAGCAGATAATTGGCGACCTGTGTCGTATAAGAAATTTCCTAATCGACATCACTGGAATAGACGCGATCTGTGTACGCTGGTTTAGCCAAGTCCATGGAATAGTGATTAACAAATATATTATCTAGTGAAGGTGTTATAGTATTTTGGACTGTGTGTTGAATAATGTTTTCACATCAGCATGTGTCTGCCTAATTTAAATACACGCGCAACAAGAGGCAATTTATGCATGAGACACGCTGAATATTTATAACAATGCGTAAGATTAAACATGGAGTTAGGTGCCAATCGTTGTAAGGAATGCTATTTAATTAAGTTGTTAGCATCAGCTTGTCAAATGCTGCAAACATCAAATCGGTTATGAGGTAAGAGGTCACATAGCAATTATAACAACTATATAAATTTAAATAGTGCATTCAATCGCTTGATAAACATGGGGTGACGAGTGCAAAAATTTCCTAATATTCCTTTCTAACCAACGTTTATATTATGTGGTGTTAGCCCTATAGGAGATAGTCACGTGTGAATTCAAGTAATCAACTGGGGACAATTAACGATAGATTCGAGGTTTGGGATAATAGACTATTTCAATAACAGCTTTATGAGATGCTTGAATCGTGCTTTGTTTCGGAGCACGGCAATAAACGGATATTGTGCATCATTAGCTAGCATATATGATATGGCTCGATGACTCGAGATTGACTTCTAGCTCCCTGACATGAGATAGCAAGCACCAAATGTTACACAACACATCAATATCATAAGCTACAACCGTTATTAAATGTTTTCATATATATATATATATATATATATATATATATATATATATATATATAGAGATATATATATATAGAGATATATATATATATATATATATATAATATATATATATATATATATATATATATATATATATATATATATATTAGATATATATATAAATATTTATATATATATATATATATAATATATATATATATATGTATATCTCTATAAATATATATATATGTATATATATATATATATATATATATATATATTTATATATATATATATGTTTATATAAAAATATGTGCCAAACTGTTATGGTATTCTAGGTCGCTGGTATCTACAATATATTCACACGTACCCTTCTGTAACTATGCATCATGTACAATAGTTTATCCGTTGTGTAGTGGTGCACTGATGAATAGGAGTACATCGGCCCATCATACAAATCGCTCAAAACGCGATTGTATGCTTATCTGGTACGAAAGCCACACTGCACTACATCACTGAAATTGGGATGAGAATATAAAGTGGCAAGCCTTTATTATCATTTACCGTGAAAGTATACAGCGTAAACTAATTTTCCGGAACGCAACGCCTCTCCATCAGACAACCGTAGGGTGTGAAATATAAATTTGAATTATGTATTGGTAGATGACGCCTCACTTAACAATTGTCACACAGCTCTGTGGCCTGCCTTGATAATGTCCGCCAAGAGAGCGCATATATGTCAAACTTGTAGTTCGTACCTTCCGGGGTAGAAGAATATACACTAGCGGTTGTGGTTATAACAAACAATATTCAAAGCAAAACCGGGATGTTAAACGCTAGATCTAATAAAAAGGTGACAATAAGTATGTGTCTGATTTACATATACACGAATTATTCGAATTTAATGGCGAGCCATCTCCATAATTAATCGTACAAACGATCTGTAATTGCTATCTTGGTTCGGACGGTAATATGTCGACCAATTAGGTATTCATGTTTATATTTAGTAACAGCCCAATGAATTTCCGGCATCCGCCAAGCTTTAGAATGCAGGACAGAAATGCCCCATCACAAAACACCACAAACGGCGAGAGGTAGTGTAGTAATTTTAATCTTATCAGTACTTATCTCACATTGGATTCTTGCATGACATTAATCGCATACATTGGCGTCGTTGCTTTAAAATGAGCACTGCTCTAGAATTGTGCGTTACCAATAACATAGCTCATCTTTTCCAATCAAATGTAATTCGTTCTTTTTTTGAAACTTGCAGAGCAGGACGAATCCATTAATTGCTCAGGCGTGACATTACTATTCTTCCATATTCTATATCGGAGAATACTATCGTAAAATAACTCCACAGTTGCGTAGAAATTCGTCATCTTTTGAGAGCATGGATGATTTAAGCGCTGATTTTATACGAATATCTTAATAAGGAATGTAATCGACAACTTGACAATTTGATTTTGCGACAAACAGAGCTAGTCACCGATATATATGATGCAATATGTTTAATTTGGCAAATTGTATAGGTTAACATATTAACTTAACTTAATGTAAGGTATCGTTGAAGCGGTGCATATATAAAGCTCAGTCATGGACGTTGTTAAATACTCTCGCAAGATTGATCATAACCGTTATGTAGTCAGCGTGCTGTTGGCAATATCGTTCAACCTGGAACCATAGTTATAGGCAACAAAGATCCAATACAAATGAACAAAGATAAAGTTGTGTTTCTGTCAGGAGTTTTTATTTTTGGCTTCTAGCTCCGTTCGAACTTCAGAAACAAGATCAGTGCTAAGCGTGAGATTGTGTGTTGAAGTTATATCAGGCATCCACATCCATCACCTTCTCAATACTGCATTGATGTTAAAATCGACGTAAACTGTCGATCAACCACTCGAGCATGTCGGTAGCTAGGATGGCAAAGGACAGTCACGATGAGAGTTTTTTGCCATTAATCATTCAGTGGCGTAATGGATAGAAATAAATAGCTTTCAACGCCCTCAGCATTAACATATAGTAATGGCGGAGAATAGCTGATCCGACTGCTTTACCGATCTGAAACATGTATCAGCTTGCCATTCATATAACATTGTTTCTAATTATACTTTATAGGTATGTATTGCTCGTGACATACGATCGCCTTTTCTTGGTGAATTGAAGATAATTGTATGTTTACGTATGTGTACGCGTGTGTTACGATGTGTGCGTGCGATTGGTGCATACATCAAGGCAATTATGTGCGCAGTGAACCGTAGCTAGGTCATTCATTTCTACGGAAACTAATTCATGAACGCAGACAGAATGTGTGCATTCTATCGATAGCTCTAGAATATTCCCACGCTGTCTGATTCATGTAGCCCATTTAGGGCCGCGGTTTTCTACCTGAGTGCCTTGAATCACTTGATTCGCTAATCCAGAAAAGTTCCCATCGCAAATTTTGTGTTATCTACAAAATGTTTTAATTTGTTAGGCGATATTAAGTGCCACACGCTTTGAGCCGAAATGCCGGAAAAGAACAGTCGAGAGTAGCGCCATGCGTGGGCCAATACTCATGTATTACAGGGTCAAATCTCACAAAGCGGAAAAAGATATCCCCGGGTTGGTCGTAATTTTAATGTAGTTGTTGTCTTATGGCTCCTAAATGACCGCTCTGAAATAAGGCAACCTATGAGTCAACATCAGCAAACCAGACATTTCAAACATGCGCAAAGCGAGATACCAACTAGATCCGTCACACTTGGAAAAGTTTAAACACAAAGTTACTGCAACAGCCTATATGCAGGCATAATTGTGCCACTGATGCACGTCATGTCATTGACAATCTAGCTGTGCCAAATGGCTAGTTTGACGTCATTCGTTACCATAGGCCAGTACATGCGATCTTCGGGCAATTACACTTTTTTGCACACATACTCTTAATATGCACTAAAACGTGTCCACAAAACACAAGCCATTTAGCAATGTTTATCAAATATAACACATGATTTAATCCCAGACAACCATGTTTGATTTTTTGCCTCACCCCTGTAGTGTCCATTCAAAACTCAGGCATAATTTATATATTGATCCAATATAACTCCCCTTGTTTCACAAAACACATTGAAGCCTAAATGCATCATTTCGGCACAGAATTCGTATCCATCAACATACGTTAAGTGCTGGACACACTTTGCTTCTCGTCATCTAATAACCCACACGCACGAATAGTCGCAATGCAGCATGGTGCAAACTCGAATGTTATGTTGTTGGTCAATGTTATTTTATTCAGGCTCTAATGTGGTATATAATTGCCTTTCGTTGGAATGGATATTCTGTCAGCACATATTTAATTGCGTTATTAAGCTGTAATAGTTGATTAGAACATCATTATAGGGTCATGGTAACTATATGATAGCCTCTAACAGATTAAGACCTCTTGTGTTGATAGTTATTTTTACATGATGCACAGAACTAGCGCTAAGTGGGTACATTAGTAGCGGATGACACAACCGCTAAGCTGATTAAAACTACGGAACTTAATGAGTTGTTGCACAGTGTTAGACTCATGTCCCGCAGGTACATCACACGGGTCGTATATCTGGCCATTGACTAAAAGAACGCGTTACTTGGTCTGACCTTGTACTGTCAAGCAATCTAGTTGAGGCTGAGCGGGAAGCAAAGCGTTGATAGCCAATGCAGACTCACATAGCAACTAGGAACGTTTCCGCTTTGCACAAAAGCTGTCCTCAGTTGGTCATGTCAATGTGAGGCTTGTTCTTAGATATGACGGCA
This sequence comes from Urechis unicinctus, assembly GCA_034190875.2. Classification (NCBI taxonomy): domain Eukaryota; kingdom Metazoa; phylum Annelida; class Polychaeta; order Xenopneusta; family Urechidae; genus Urechis; species Urechis unicinctus. The sequence goes on from CM067343.1 coordinate 14,406,482, forward strand.
AAGTACCAGCAACTTTGCCAACATGTATTTATCGCAATGTACATATTTCAAGTGAGCGGGTATTGGTATTTTCCCTATTTGTTCATGTTCAAACGGTAACGGCTGTGAGCTGAAGTTTGTATATTTGAATTATGCAAGCTAATACAGAACAAGCAGCAAATATCGTTCTAAGGTTATGCTGACTCCAGCAAGCAACAACTAGCGATCAAAATGGGTGCTTACTAACTATATAAGTCGCAGAGAGCTCTATATTTTGCACACAACTTAGTACTATTAGTATATCATCAGGCAACATGGGATCGATGGTAGTTACTCCGTTACTAGAGCCGTAGACGTGGCAAAGCTTGCAATAAATGACACTTTATGAGATACGCTCTTTACAGCATATATATGGCAACATATTGTAACGGTACTTCCGTTTGTCATTAAAATAGATCATCACATGGTGAAAGACTTTATTCGGACTCGACATACAGTAAAAACTTTGTTGATCGGTGGAATAAACCAGACGAGGTACAGTGATTTATATTATCAATAGGAATACACTCTTAAATTCATTATTTTTTATGTTGAAAATCATACGCGTGTTTGCCCACTTTACGGAGACGACAGCATTTCCTGTTGTGGTCTTCGGTAAGGGGTTTAAATAAAAGCCAGAATGTCGGTCAGCATTGAGCACAAACTAGCACACGCGCTGATTTGTGCTTCATGCGCTTTGTCGAACAATAGTATTAGAAACATGCCATCATTTGAGGCCCTTTGAACAAATTACACAGATAACACTATGGAAACAGTGCCGGATATGTTTTATTGGTACTTGCTTTGTAAAGAGTTGTGTAGTATTTAAAGAAGATACAATGAGTTAAATATTTTGTACACAGCTTATTACTATTAATATATCATCAGCGAACATTGTATCCATGACTTTGGCTTTGACATTAAGTTAGAGAGGGATATGACAAAGCTTGCAGTATGTAACGATTATGTGGATGCTCTCCTCACAGCTGTATGGCTACATTTTGTAATGGTATCTTTTCGGATTACCTCTAATCGTAACGTTGTAAAAGACTTCCAATGGAAAGTTACAACAATACTATGGCATCAAACAATTTTGCATATGTGTAACATTTGCCTAACGGTACTGTGAGGTATCAGCTAGAGGAGCAGAACGTTCGTTCTAATAGTTTGTGTCTCTAAAGCAATAGATATAGAACGATAAGAAACGTTGTTGTGTGATTTCCTGTGGAATATATTTATATTCCATAGTTCAGCACAATGAACATGGGAGCAATTTCGTGCTTGGTTAATTTCTTGGGTACGCGTCAATACGCGATTTCTCATTTCTCAATAACAAAGCACACATTTTAATCAGCTTTGCGATTGTTGTCATCCGCCACTTATTACGCCCATTAATCACTAGCTCTGTGCGTCATGTAAGAATAATCATGACCAACGTATGTATCATGACCGCTGAACATATATCACATTCTCTTTTGTTTATTTGTATTCTAATATCTCTATACAATTTTAGAGACTTTGAGTTCGTTTAGTAATAATTCATAAGTTCGATTCTCAGGCATATTATGAGGCATTTTATTGCATTAACCCAGACAAGGTGTGGCGAGCACAATTCGTGTTTGGTCAAATTAGCATTGACTTAATTTGCGCAGACGCAGTCATGAAGCGACCGTCTCATCTTGTTGGCATTTTAATAGCACAGTAGATATATCTTATATATATGAAGCCCATCAAATTTACAAATGCGTTATAAAGCATCCCGCTCCGCATCGCTCACTTAGGATTCCTATTACCTTAATATCTTACATGAGTAAGTCTGCAAAGCTTGATTAACCACAAGTCACATGGGCACAGGCGTTACTAACACAGACTTGAATGTGATGCAACTAGCGCATCTTGTCGGGGATAGCGATGTCATCGCTGGTGAATGTCATATATGTAATGCCCGTATCTTTCTTAATAAAGCCTAGTTTCTATGATTGTACACATATTACAGCCTTCTCAATAGAACAACAGTAACATAGAAATATATATATATATATATATATATATATATATATATATATATATATATATATATATATATATATATATGTATATATATACATAAATATTTATATATGTACTAGCACAAACGCTTTCTTTAGTCGACAAAACGCCAACCTTTCAAAGACTTGGGTCCACAGAAGACATTTAAACTATGTCCAAATAAATTCAATGCACATTGTCGTACAAAATATTTGAAAATATATTCGTTGCATTATTGGCACGGCTGACTTAAACGAATCGATTTGTCACAGATGTACTCTAAAGGCTGTAAATGGCATTTTCGGGAACTGAAAGCCAGTCATTCCATTTACCATTAAGACATTTCTCAAATTGATCCATGACCGTCGTGTGACATTGTTAGCCTTTATTGTATTCACGTCCCGGCAATATTGCCATCAGTATAATATATGGTAGCCCTATGTGAACAGCTTGCATTAAGGGTGAACATAGTCTAGCGCTTTTGCGCTGAGCCTTCTTATGCTGAAACAAAACGCTTTTCTCCTTCGACAGACTCGTCTACATATGCTATTGCAATAAGCGACAACCATTAAAATCATTACGAAGCCTAGAATTACCAAATTGAATGTGGTGTAGTACAATCAATAAATCCGTAATATTAACATCAAAATAAAAGTAACGAAGACTCGTGAAATGTTAAATGATGGATACTGGGACGAGAGAAAAATGGGATATAAGGGTTGAAACGGATATGGTTAACAAACGCCGTGATCAGTATGAGGCATAGGTGGGCGCAATATGGGTTATGGTACCTGCAATGACACTTTTGAGCTTTTCAGCAAGCTTTATATAGTTGTGTTACTTAATACCGTAATATGTCACATTTTTGGCAATTACCTAGTTCTCAGGACACACCTTTTATCAACAATTACGTGCAAGCGTCCGTTAGAGATTGGACGCGCAGTTTTGGTGCGCGTTATTTACCAATTTGGATAAATTATTAACACCATGATTGGGCATGACATTGTGCGTTTTTTTGTTCTTTTACCCAATTATGAGGCAAAGAGCCCATAGGCTAGGCTTCTTTTAATTATTGAGGCCTCGGTTAAAAACATGACATACACGTTAAAATTTCCATCATCGTAAGCTCTTTTGTATTCAAAAATCGGCGTAAATACGAAACACGAGAACATGAACACTGGTACTAGGTGGGTAGCGAATTGAAACATTGCTATAATATGAACAAAAAAGCACAACGAGATATTGGGCTCGGCCAAACGTTCTCAAGAGTTCTTGCACCTGCAACTCAGTGAAGTTGTTTTGTCTATGACATTGGAGACAGAGGGTGCGATAAACCTTGGATTGACAAATAACGTGACAAATAAAGTATAATGGGGTTCTATATTATCAGAATAATAGTACGCAAGGAGATCGAGACTAATATCTATACCTGGTTTATGACAACTAATTGAATTTCAGACGAACAGGTAATATGTTGTAAGGCGAAAATTTGTCGTGCCATTGACAAAAATAATATGCCTAGCTGACCTCCCGAGGCGAGACCCAAGCTATATATATATATATATATATATATATATATATATATATATAGATATATATATATATATATATATATATATATATATATATATATATATATATATATATATATATATATATATATATATATATATATATATATATATATATATATATATATATATATATATATATATATATATATATATATATATATATATATACGCCCCTACTGGCAGCAATGTACCCATTTGTTGAATAAGGATCCTCAACACTAAACGACAAGCATGGTTTATATACCTGCGTACGCAAGCAAAGTATGTAGATAACCAGTTACTGTCTATATACAATCTACTCCAATCCCCTGTTAGCGAGGGAGAGCGTACTGTGGTGCGCCGAAGAACTAAAAAAAGGCTAATTTGCTGCCGCCTATATTTAGCAGAAATGCCGAGGCATCATAACTGCCGACCAGACCATTAACGGAATAGCGCTTGCCTCCTATATGAGATGGCTGTAATGCCCAAATTTGCAACGCAATATCACAATGTAAGTCAACCGTAGGATTCCTCTTGGCTCTGTGGTAGCTGCCCGCTTGACGGCGACGGTTTTCTAGTCTATTGCTTTGATCTGTGGCAGAGTGATGAATTATCGAAGATGACGGATTGTGACCTGATGCATAATCAATTGCCGGTTCATGAGACAACTTTCTCTTATTTCTATGATGTATGTCCAATTGTTCTGCATCGTTAAGGAAGTGCCAGTTTATTGATGCCATTGTCAAGTTAGTTGAACGGCTGATGTAGAAAACACTGAAACGGGTTTAAAGTATATAAACCGCTTTTCTTCTCTAAGATACTCAACTTTCTTATGAGAGCTCATGAATAATGACGACTACTTAGCGTGAGCATCGTTCTCTTGGAATATCTTGCTTGGTATTAATGTATTGCAAGCACAAAAGGAAAGGAATTGGTCCCAACTTGGTATGGTTCCTTATGGCTTCGAGTGTAAGTATCCCGGTTTCTTTTCCAGGGAGGAGATGTCACTACGGTAATGAATGAGGATGATTGTTATGCTTTGCTACAGCAACACGTCAGATCGTCACACCTTGGTATGAACACGCAACTGCTGAAACAGAACTGATCCGCAGCGGGGACCGTCGCGCAGACTATACTTACTATGAGCGCGCACTTGGATATAGCATAAGTGTTCTGAGGTAACGCAAAGATCAGCCCAAGCAATATATATATATATATATATATATATATATATATATATATATATATATATATATATAGATATATATATATATATAGATATATCTCTATATATATATATAGAGAGAGATAGAGATATATATCTCTCTCTCTCTCTCTATATATATCTCTATCTCTTCTATCTATCTCTATCTATATCTATATATATCTCTATCTATATATATATATATATATATAATTGATTTTGCTATTATATTCAAAATCCAAAGAAATCACGCGTAAAAGATTATCTTCGCACGTTACCAAGACTAGAATATCACATTCGAATGGACAAACCAAAATATTTTCAATTATTTTGGACGAAAATGTGCGTTGACTTTATATGGACATACTGGTATATCCTTTGGCGGTTTGTTTATATATATATATATAGAGATATATATATATATATATAGATATATATATAGATATATATATATATATATAGATATAGAGATAGAGATATATATATATAGAGATCTAGAGATAGAGATATCTAGAGATCTATATATATATCTACTATCTCTCTATATATCTATCTATCTATATATATGATATCTCTATATATCTATAGATATCTATATATCTCTCTATATATATCTCTCTATCTCTATCTCTATATCTCTATATATATATCTATATATATATATCTTTATACAAGTCCGACCATTTTGGTACAATTCACCACCCATCTTGGCCCATACTTACATTTTGGCCGATGATCATGGGGCCAAAATAGTCAGCGTCATCCCATAGGCTTACACAGCTGCGCCTCCCCACAAAAAATCGTAACTTTATTTGCTTCTACTCCTCCTAAGGTTGGAATCTTATTATTCGGGATAACTATCCACTTTTTCTTGGCGTTAAATGCATTTGCCTGAATTTACATTTTGGCCAAAACGACCATTTTGGCCATGTTGAATAATCGGTCATTATATGGCTTTGTTCGATGTATATTTGCTCCAAACTTATATTCATGATTTGTGTGACTTTTAACTTCAATGAACAATTCTTTGTTATAAATTATCGCTTGAAATGAAAAACATACAAATTTTGAATGAATATATAAATCAGCAGATTAAAGAATAACGGGCGGAACACGCTCAAATATCTTTACGGGCGGATATAAAAAAAAATGGCGATTTTACTGGGAAATCCGTGCTTGTAAGTCTTTGTCAACTCATTTTTGGTGTCTTTTTCTCAGTACATATCCGTCTGATAATGTTTAATTTAGATAAATAAGAACATATGTAGTACTTAAGCTGGGAATTCGAGACGCAGATCAGCATTTAAAATGTTTTGAGAATCTCACTGAAATGAAATACCGGGTTTTTTTCGATCTATGATGTGTAAAGTTTCGAGTAATCAGTGAAAGCATATCGTATCAACGGACTGTTTTTATCAAGTGATTAATTAAAAAGATTGTTCTGTGTTATCAGTTTGCTCGTGTAGTAAAATCCAAATGTTCCCACTAACGCACCCGCGGGCTCAATCTGAAGGTATATTTTGGGATTGTAACTATTCCAGCCTGCCATACCTCGTGGAATTTCCGGTACACGAGCGGACATAAACAAGACGATCGGTCAGCCATGACAATTTTACACGCACTGTTTCCATATGATTCTCGCTCGGTCAGTATGATTCTAACGTTTATAGATTGAATATCATTCATGTAACAATGAACCTTACCAATGATTTTTTTTAAATGTATTTCCTAACGTTCATTAAACCGTATCGACTATTGCCTACGGCTTTTGCTGTCATCTGTCAGATCATAGATGTAAACATTGCCTAATCCGCTCCGGTATCACAATAACCCAAACAGACTTCAGACTTTATGCCCTGTAACTAACAATTTTGTATGGTGGACTATGACACTAGCCACCCCTAGCCTAGTGTCATAGTACACCATATAAGTTATAACTACTCTGGTGGTAGTGTGTTAGTGGGGTGGGGTTACTCTTTCAATGTTTTTTCAAAGGTTGAAGATTGATAATTTGCTTTCAACATTCTTGAATAATATACTTACTTGCATCAGTAATGTGACCTGCATGATCTGCTAATATTATGTATCATTGTAATACACTAAAACATGAATTCTTTATTACATTCCTTTAAGTTTGATTATGTGTTATATGATAGTCACAACTTTTGTTATCAATAAGTCAGGAGAATGATCCTATCTGTATCTCAATAATAGCTATCCAAAACAAACTGTGCTAGTTTTAGCTGCCAGCCAAGTTCAACAGTGGCTTGCCAAATAATTAGAACCTAGGTGAGTTTTTGAAGTCCAGAGCCTCTTTTTTCAGGGTATCTGCCACATCAATATTGGTAGTAAAATTGTTGTTCAATGTTCAATAGTACAATCACATCATTTGAATATGTCATGTATAAGCTATAAATGCCATGGTCATCTGTCAGTTAGTCTTAAAAGCTGTGCTTCTGACCTAGTGTTGTTAGGGGTATTAAGCATATCTGAAATCCCAAATCACACATGACACAGTGCAGTTTTGCCCTGTCAATCTGTCTGCTTGTAAACATTCGGTGTCACATTTTCTTAATAATGCAAGTCACTCATATATTGATTGTGACATTATTGAAAAAATATTTCTTAGCTATGTTAACCAAATAGGGAATACCTGTCTCAAATTAAACATGAACCACTCTTATATTGATGATCACTTACAAAGTAAATATCAGCGCTGCATGACACGAAGTAAATATCAGCGCTGCATGACCTTTTGTGCCTGAGTGATTTACTCAATGGGGAATAATTCTTGATGGCACGTTTTCTTATAATGCAAGCTTGCAACATTGACCAAATTTTGCAAACTTTAACTCATAGCTTTATGGCTCTTGACCTCTGACTTGCTAAATAAAAGCAAATTAAAATTGCTTGTTCCAGGAAAATGTAGCTAAGTTATTATTAGCTCATGGGTGTTAGGGTGAATCATTTCTTAATAACTTAAATAATTAGGCTTAAATGCTAAAACTTTTTGCATACTTCGGGATTGACTATTGTTGCTAGACAAGTGGGTTTGGGAGTTATTATTCAGCCCTGGTGTGTCATTGAATACAAAGATATACTATTAAAGCTATGATTAAATGCTGTCAAAAGCAGCAGAGTTCAATAGCCATAGGTCTTCTGTCTTTATTGTTAGGCAGTGAGATTGACTAGGTGTTTGTGATGACATTTTGCTCAGCAGCACTCACAATCTGGTAGTGATTAACTGCTTTACCTCCTGTTCTGGGTTTAATATTATGGACCCAGTATCTCAATTGAATCATATTGGAGATTAATATCCTCTGTGTTGGTTAATCTGCCCAATTTAGGAAGTTTATTTTTTCAAGATGGGCAACAGTATCAGCTGTCCAAACATCTCAATTATGCTCATCTATCTCTGCAAGACACCTCCTCATATCAAATGGAGCTGTGTCTTGCTGTAGGGCCACTAGGCTCTTGCTAAGTGAAGAGAAATATTCTTTAGTCTTTTCATTTCATGACATTTGGTGATTTGATATAAATGAATAGTTAAAGATAAGAATAGTGAGGAGGCCATGTGGCTTCATCTACATTACTGACAGTAATGTAGATGAAGCCACATGACCTCCTCACTATTCTACATAATGAGTTGCATGTGCAATATTAAGGTCCATGTGCTTAACCACCATGAAAACAAATTTTATGTTAATGGTAAATTCACAACTTCATCAATATTGTGGTTGCATCAGTTTTGTGGCTTTACAATATTGTGGCTTCACACATATTGTGGCTTCACAAATACTGTGGCTTCAATAATATTGTGGCTTCATCAATATTGTAGTTTCACCAATGTTGTGACTTAACCAGTGTTGTGGCTTTACCAATATTGAGGCTTCACCAATACTGTGGCATCACCAATGTTGTGGCTTCACTAGTGTTGTGTTTTCACCAATGTTGTGGCTTCACCAATTCTGTGGCTTCATCAATATTTTGGCTTCACCAGTGTTGTGGCTTCACCAGTGTTGTGGCTTTACCAATATCTGTGCTTCACAAATACTGTGGCATCACCAGTGTTGTGTTTTCACCAATGTTGTGGCTTCACCAATATTGTGGCTTCATCAATATTTTGGCTTCACCAATGTTGTGGCTTTACCAGTGTTGTGGCTTTACCATTATTGTGGCTTCGCAAATACTGTGGCATCACCAATGTGGCTTCACCAGTGTTGTGTTTTCACTAATGTTGTTGCTTCACCAATACTGTGGCTTCATTAATATTTCGGCTTCAACATTGTTGCGGCTTTATCAGTGTTGTGGATTTAATGATATTGTGGCTTCATCAATATTGTGACTTCACCAATATTGTGGCTTTACCAATATTGTTGCTTTACAAATACTGTGGCATCGCCAATGCTATGGCTTCATAACATTTTAGCTTCAACATTGTTGTGGCCTCACCAGTGTTATGGATTCAATGATATTGTGGCTTCATCAATATTGTGACATCAATATTGTGGCTTCACCAATACTTTGGCTTCACCAATGTCGTGGCTTCATTAATACTGTGGCTTCATCAATTTCTTGGCTTCAACAGTGTTGTGGCTTCATCAGTGTTGTGGCTTCAACATTGTTGCGGCTTCACCAGTGTTGTGGATTCAATGATATTGTGGCTTCATCAATATTGTGACATCAATATTGTGGCTTCACCAATACTGTGGCTTCACCAATGTTGTGGCTTCACCAATACTTTGGCTTCACCAATATTGTTGCTTCACTAATACTTTGGCTTCACCAATATTGTGGCTTCATCAATATTGTGGCTTTACCAATTCTGTGGCTTCTCCAATACTGTAGCTTCATCAATATTTTGGCTTCACCAATGTCTTGGCTTCACCAGTGTTGTGGCCTTACCAATATTGAGGCTTCACAAATACTGTGGCTTCACCAGTGTTGTGGCTTCACTAATACTGTGGTTTCACCAGTGTTGTGTCTCCATAAATATTTTGGCTTCACCAATGTTGTGGCTTCACAAGTGTTGTGGCTTTACCAATATTGTGGCTTTACCAATATTGTGGCTTCACAAATAATGTGGCATCGGCAAAGTTGTAGCTCTACCAGTGTTTTGTTTTAAGCAATGTTGTGACTTCAACAATATTTTAGCTTCAACATTGTTGTGGCCACACCAGTGTTGTGGATTCAATGATATTGTGGCTTTATCAATATTGTGACATCAATATTGTGGCTTCACCAATGTTGTGGCTTCACTAATACTGTGGCTACATCAATATTATGGCCTTTACCTATACTGTGGCTTCTCCAATACTGTGGCTTCATCAATATTTGGCTTCACAAGTGTTGAGGAGTTACCAATGTTGTGGCTGCATCAATATTTTGACTTCATCAATATTGTGGCTTCACCCATTCTTTGGCTTCATCAATATTTTGACTTCATCAGTATTGTGGCTTCTTCAATACTGTTCCTTTTCCAATAATGTGGCTTCATCAATATTTTGGCTTCACCAATGTTGTGGCTTCACCAGTGTTGTGGTTTCACCAATATTGTGGCTTCATCAATATTGTGACTTCACCAATTGTGTGGCTTCACCAGTGTTGTGGCTTCATCAATATTTTGGCTTCACCAATGTTGTAGCTTCATCAATGTTATCCCTTCATCCAAATTTTGGCTTCACCAATGTTGTCGCGTCACCAGTGTTGTGGCTTTACCAATATTTTGGCTTTACCAGTGGCTTCACCAATGTTGTGGCTTTATCTGTGTTGTGACTTCACCAATATTGTGGCTTCAGCAATATTAAAACTTCATCAATATTGTGGCTTCACCAATATTGTGGCTTCAACAATACTGTGGCTTCACCAATATTGTGGCTTCACCAATACTGTGGCTTCACCAATACTGTGGCTTCACCAATACTGTGGCTTCACCAATTTCATGACTTCGTCAATGTTGTGGCTTCATCAATGTTGTGGCTTTATCAATGTTTTGGCTTCTCTTGTTTATCATATTCGTTGAGATATATCAATCACTGGGGCTTAAAAAGACAAAACCATCAGAATGACCGAAATGACCGATTTTGTTGTGTGTGGGGTATGGCTTCAACAATCTGTTAATGTAGAAGTATTTTATCAGAAGTTCTGTTTACCCAGTATGACTGTTAAGCTCCACCTGGTCCTGATTGATGGTCTTGCAGTTATGATGTATGCACCTGTGTATAGTGTCTCATTGTTGTACACTTAATCTGATCTGTATTTATCTGCAATTCATATCACCTCCTCATCACCAGCCCAGCATGACACAGACCTGGGGTTCTTTTTATTACCAGCCAGTCGTTACACTGACCTGGGGTTCTTGTCACCAGCCCAGTATGTCACCGACCTGGGGTTCTCCTAACATGGCATCATTTTTGTTTGGAGGGGTAGTATTTCTTGAGGCCAGTTAACATGTAAAATGGCCACACGTCACAAGGACAGGTCAGGACGGGTGGCCATTTTAGTTAAGTTCCAGCCCTGTTACTGATGACTGA
>CM067343.1:14422817-14479852 GCA_034190875.2 Urechis unicinctus
GACACGTGATGTAAGCTGTGTGGTGTTGATAACAGACAGCACAATCGCCAGTGTAGGTTGCAAGGGGAATTCCGGGACCATCTTGATTCTGCTGAAATTGGCAAGTAGTGTCAATCATGTTTTTAGCACACTGTATTGAACTTATTCTACTGGTTTATGTTGGTCACAGATTACAGTGCACCTAAGTTTTGCATGAGAGTTTTTTGCCACATCGTCAATTGTTTCATCGATGTGGGCCTTGTATAATTCTGCCTGGGTCACCTTTTTCGTCAGACGGAGCTCATCAAGATTTAGCTTTACTTTATCGTCAGAGGTCTTACCGTAGGTAATCGCCGTAGATATATGATTCGTATTTGTGTCGAGTTTGCTGTCAGCCAGGACTATGATTTAGTCCTGGCTATTGGTTTTAATCAGGGACTTTCCGGCCACTGAGGGTTTTTGTTTCCAGCCCAAGACCAGTAGGCACCATGACAACAGAGGAAAGTAACACCCCGCCAGTAACTACCACTTCCAAGCAGACCGATACAAAAGCACCATCGTCCAGTGTGGTAACCCTACGACGATATTTTTGTTAAAAGTGCTCGTTTTTTCTTGTTATTCTCCAGCTGTCTGTGAAGCCGTATAATCTCCCCAAGCTTAAATAACTGAGCTGTATCATACCCAGGGTCAGCCTCATGAGGAAGCTTAGTAACTAGCTCGTGAGGTAACTCAGGATATAACGGTTGGCTGTTGCTTTATACTCTATAGTTCTTAAAGGCTAAGTTTAATTAAAAGTAACATTACTGACTTAGATGCTTGGAAAGCGTTCCTAAATGTTCATATGCTGACTTAATCAATTTAGGCCATCTGGAGAAGTGGGTCGAATCTTTGGACTCTGTAATTTTTTTCCTTTTCTTGACGATAAGCTACCTGTTCTTTGATATACGATTAACAACACTAATAACACATAGAAAGGTAGACACAGCACTCATCCTACTTGATAGCCCGATTCACAAAGCTCGACCCGGCGTAAAATATCCACGGTCAACACCACCGGCACTATTACCAAATGACCACTTGTGTTTGTCCCATTTACCAATGTCGCCCTTTTTTCCTCCACAGTAACAAAGTGAGGCCTCAGTGAGGCAATGGGTGTGTCTTGTATGCGCGCATCAATATTGGACTTTCTTGCATATTCAGAGATGTCCGTCTATTGTTAAGTCCATAAATGCTTGTTTTTATTGAAATATTTACTGAGCAGGCCAGCCATTATAGTCGCCCAGAAATGTCATAACTCAAGTTCAATTATGAGTGATACAACACCATTTTGCACATTCGAACATATGAGCACCCATAAGTTGACAATATTACTTTTATTTAACTCTATATACGTGTTGTTCTTCCACCTGGGGTCACGCAGCTGACGTATTTTGTTACCTCGCAAGTCAAGCCTTTCAGTCATATCACCACCAGATTTTATAGTATCCCATAATGTATATGCAGGTTTTTGTTTAGCAAGTATAATATAACGCACAAGTATAAAATGTGGAGAAATTGTTCCATCCCATCAATGGCGATTAATATTCTGTTGGCAATGCAAAAATGGGAACTATTTATTCTTGTCTCCTGCACCTAATTATGTGTAGGTATCAATTCCTTCAGCTCCTTTACTTTGCTTTGAGACATAGGTTTGTAAGTTTACTTATACATATCAAAATTATTTCGTTTGGGGCTGCCGTGTTACGTCGGGACATCGAACAATATGCTTGGCTCATGGCAATGTTTTATTTTACCAAATCAATCCAAAGGTTTCTTGTATTAACCATGCTACGCTAAGGTCGGTGTGACTGGCATATTGGGGTCGATCGTCCTCATTCTAACCTACTATTCTGCTGCGGGTTTCCTTATTGATGTATCGGCATGTGTTGGCGTTCCCAGACCTAGTTCGGCAAAATGCTACCGGTCATGCGATGGCGATATGAATGTCACATTCATCGCTGTTTTTACCCATAGAATATTGATCCTTCAACGAGGTAGCCATGTGCCTGCTCGGGATATTCATGTCCGTTGTTCGATATAGGAAGAATGGCTAAGCTCAATTCGGGAAAGCACCAGAGCCGATAAAGATGTGCATCCGATCGCGGTTCACAGAACCATAATATGACCTCATCGATGATAGTAATCACAACGGATGTTTTTACCTCTGGCGCATATCCCATCACATTATTGTATCTAGTGTGAGTGATTGACAGTAGTTTTTTGGTTTAATCAAAATATTGTAAAATATTGATGTTTCGGTTATTGTAACTAGGTTTGTTTTGGTAGCACAATGAGATATTTATAAATCTCTATTGTTCTGTGTTCTATTAGTAGATTTCTCTATACGGTATAAATGGAATAAGCCACAGTCAGATATGATGAGCAGCTGAAAGCATTTGAAACAGGGCTGGTCAAACCTGATATGGTTTAGAGATACCATTTGATTAGTTTATACGTCTCTCCAGGGCTTGTTAAAAACACCTGTGCGTTATGGCGGCAAAACATAGGTCCATAGTTCCGATGAGTTTGAGTCAAAACAAAGTGCAACTTTTGTCTCCGCGCTAAAAGCTCCCGGTGACGAGTGCGGCGTCTAAAAATGGGCCAATAGTGGCCGTGGCTTTGCGTACGAGCCTGACGTCATGCTGCTACTAGTCATGTGTCTCGGCAATCGATTCTCTTATTTGAAGCATGGCTGCTGAAACTAAACGCAATGTTTCTCATAAATAACACGCAAGGCCTAAAGAGCGTGCTACCTATTGTGTGGATGGTGCAACATATTCAGAAGATGGAAACCGGAAACGCAGGCAAAAATGATGACAGAACTATGATTAATTTTACGATACTGCGTGGCGAAATAGCAAACGCTCGTTAGTCTTAGCTCGAATCATTCCACCCAAAATCATAAACTTTATTGATCATTAGCACATTACATGTTCTCAAACCTGCATATCGGTTCAAATTATCCAGTGTGCGTGACAGCCTAATATCCTGTACGTTGTCCTTTGGATTTGTTTGCTCGCAAATGGTGTAGTATGCTACCAAATATAACGACCCGTGACAACTGCTTATTATACTGCTTATACCATCCATGCCGCAATGTCTGCACGCAGGCTGCTCTTGAACAAGAGTCAAAGCTGTCTACCATATTGCATCAATCAGCATATGAAGTCTTCATAAATTCAGACGTCGCTTAGCTATCTACAATACTTGCTCGCTGACTGAAAATATAATGCGCCCCAGTGATTATCGCAAGATATCATATTGATTCCCGCAATTCATATGAAACGCGTGTAATATGTAAGGGTGTATTGCAAAGATCCCTGGCAGATAAGTGACGATCTGCGCCGTACAAAGCACTTCCAAATCTATATCACTGATAAGGCGAAATATCTCGACGCTAGTTGGCCAAGTCCAGTGAATCGCTATCGACGAATATATTATCTTGTGATGGTGTGTATATATATATATGTATGTATGTATGTATGTATGTATGTATGTATGTATGTATGTATGTATGTATGTATGTATGTATGTATGTATGTATGTATGTATGTATGTATGTATGTATGTATGTATGTATGTATGTATGTATGTATGTATGTATGTATATGTGTATGTATGTATGTATGTGTATGTATGTGCATGTATGTATGTATGTATGTATGTATGTGTATGTATGTATGTATGTATGTATGTATGTATGTATGTATGTATGTATGTATATGTATGTATGTATGTATGTATGTATGTATGTATGTATGTATGTATGTATGTATGTATGTATGTATATGTATGTATGTATGTATGTATGTATGTATGTATGTATGTATGTATGTATATGTATGTATGTATGTGTATGTATGTGTATGTATGTATGTATGTATGTATGTATGTATGTATGTGTATGTATGTATGTATGTATGTATGTATGTATGTATGTATGTATGTATGTATGTATGTATGTATGTATGTATGTATGTATGTATGTATGTATGTATGTATGTATGTATGTATGTATGTATGTATGTGCGTGTGTATGTTCATTGTCGTACTTGTATATAAGGTATGTACTCTTTTATGTTATAACTTTAGTTTCTAGTTAAATGTTTGTATAGTTCATAAATACAATTTTGTCGCATAGTTATATCACTTACAGACCGGTTTGTTTATTATCACTTTGGTATGCAATCATTTGGCTTACATGTGTGTATTTTGAGATGGAGATTGAGTGGTGGGGGGGGGGGGGGGGGGGTGGCTGGGAGGCGCTTTTCCTAATTATTGAATAGTTGTTCGATATATTGAATCGTTGCAGGCTCAACAATAGCATGTTTAGCCACATAAAACGAACACTAATAAACATTTAGTTCATCCTCCAAAACCCATTCGCTGTTTGTTGCAATAGCAAACTAAGGGTCGATAGAGTTATCGTCTGGCCAATTAATGCACTCATGCATCCTTCCAATCCCGCTATAAACTATACTGTTTATAAACAGCCTTTAAAAAGCTATTACTGTTTCATAGCTCCCAATTGTTCAATTGAGATCCTATCATGACGGGAGCTTTCTGCAAGAATCAGTCACCAACAGTCAGGACTATGCAAGAAGCATACATCATATTTCGACTATACACAAAAGTCAGACTTGATATCATTACATGAGGTGTAACACAACACCAGAAAGGAACCGACAATAATTACTTCATCCGATATTGAATTATCTTGGTGTTATTCGTTCAACAACACGTATTACAGAGTTTCTTATTAGGTGTTATGTATTACCAAGGCATACAAGGCACATATAGTATGCATCAGGAGGAAACTTATCAATACGGACAGCAAAACGCCTAGCTCATCACATACCCAGTATACCACTCTATCAAAAACCTGCATGAATACCCATAAGGTACCAGGGTTACATATTATATATACACAATGTAAATCAAGCGGTAGGATTGCTCGTTCTGTGGTAGCTGTCTGCTTATCAAGTCGATTACCGAGGCGTTCTGTGAACTGCGGCAGAATAATGATTTATCGAGGATGACGGATGGTAATCAATTGCCTGTTCTTGAGACAAAAACCTCTTAGCTATAGGATATATGGCCAATTATTCTGCATCGGACACGACGTGCCAGTTTTATCGATGCCATTGTCACGTTAGTCGAATGGCCGTCGATATGGCTATACAATTGCCATTGCTTTGTGTGAACCATAATAACTCGATCTCAAACAATCGACAATCCGTGACTTCATACCAAATTAATGCGATACTGACATCTCATTCGTCTGCTTGGAACAATTGATATAAGGGGTTGGGCCTGAGGCGACGTATATGCTCGGGAAAGGCTCTGGGCGCACACGGCCCGGTGATCAGATCAGCGACAGGTACTGTTTAGAGGCACAAGGCACGTCGATCTCTTAACCCAGAGAGCATCTTATCCCCATCTTTCACGTTTCTGTTGTGCTCTTGTGTACAATTACGTTTATTGGACAACGTTTATAAGGATACAATGGATTTCTTTTGGACCTTAATACTGTTGTTGACAGGTGATTTCCTACTCATAATTCGCTTATTCACTAATGTATAAATCAAATTTCGGGACCACATTGATTAAATGAGTATTTCTATTTCTTTATATCGTCAGATTATAAAGCTGAGTTTCTTAAAGACTACTTTAACCCCTGCTTATGTGCAGTAGCATTAGTTATTCAAGTAAGCAAGTTAATGGGCATCCCATATCGCTACCAAAGAGGACAAGGCAAAGTGCCCGTTACGGGCTACTCATCAGTGTTATCTTTTTTCATTGTCAATGCGATATCACTGAATATATATTGCCCTTCTAAGTTAGGTTTTACCAAATAATAATAATTTACAAAATGATACATGTACTTAAATGATAAAATTGGGAAAGCAGAAAGTTCGATTGCAAAGAGTATTGTTGGGGCGTGCGATCTTGTCATTCAAAATAAACATGGACTTTTGTCTAGGCGGGTTAATGCGACTTTGACAAAATCTCACATGTAAACTAACTCAGCTTGCTTGTACACATTCATATAGTTGAAAATCATTCAACTTAAGTACAATAGTGTAATTATTGTGTATAATTGGAACTCGAGTATCGTCCTATGCGCGTATGGGGACAAAAATCGCACGACGTCAATAAGATGTCGTGCATGGTTAATACCGGCATAACTTTATCCTTCTTCAGAGTACACGTGTTCGGAACAATTTGAAACGATAGAGGTGTTTTGAGATGAACAAACCGGTCATTTCAATTTAACTGGCAAGCGGATGCTGCGTTTGCAAAGGTATTAACTTAAGAATCATCTTTAACCCATATCCGAAGGGTGGTTGTTTGTAATGTTGCTGCTGCTGCTGCTGCTGCTACCGCAGTGATGTACACGTCTCCATGGCATCTCGTTTCCATGCAGCCACCCCATGCTCAGATCACTGTGTGTATATTCGATTTTGTTCCTGCTATGATCATTTTTTGTTTTGGTCTATTCATATAACTTGTACAAAAAAACCTTATGATGAATGGGCTTTATGTTAGCACGCGATTAAAAAGTCCAGCATCAGATAAATAAACTATATTCAGTTCGCACTCCCTAATACCATCACTAAATAATTGATCATCTGAACTTGCTTCAAAAGAGACCCAATACCATGTATTTGGTTCATTCCAATACACTACGCAATCAGCGTCGGTTGGATTGATGACGACGACACAGATTATCACCACCAGTTGATATTATCAGAGCAGCCCACACCAAGACGCTGTTTGAGTTGATAACGGCAGCCAAGACACTCAATACGATTTGATGCAATCATTAAAAGTTGTTCATTCCTGCTTTTAAGGATTTTGAGTTTTTCCATCTGATCTGCTTTCATTTTTTTTAAAGTTTGTTGAATCGATCTAAAGGATGCTGCAACCATGAACGCATTTTTTGACATAACTGGTGTTGTTTATGGTAAATGTTTCTCGTATTTGCAGAACATCAAGTGCTCGCCACAACCCCCGTTTTCGCCGTCAATGGGTGGTACCAATATATAAATGATGATGGCATTGATCATCTGATGGCCGCGCGCAAATGTCGCAAACACGGCCAAATTCTCGCCTCCTTCCTAACGCGACAGATCTTTGACGACTTCATATCTGCCACAAGCAACCAGGAGTAAGGCTTAATTATTTGTCTTCGTCTCTTAGCCTATTGGGTTGTGGTATTGTCACCTGTTGTTTTACTTTACTCTGTGTTTCTGTGTAGTATTCCTGAGTGCTTGATTGGACTTGCCACTCGAACACCCACTGACACAATTGCATATCATTGGACTGACAACGGCATGCCCCTCAAATTCAATGGGGACGTTCCTTGGAAATCAGGCCATCCTAAAGCAGATAGCACACGTGTTATATTGAATAACAACGAGTTCGAGTCTGTCCATAGTGACCACATAAGCAAGTGCTACCTCTGCCAGAACAAGACTTTATACGGTGAATTAATTCTCATCATTTGTACAGTCTGCTTAAACCACCCCGTTATCAGCTTTCTTAAATTGCAATTTCTGATTAAACCTCAAGTCACCTTCAGTGAATGGCCACTATGGTTGACCTTTATTGCTGTATACGTGATAAGCAATATGGTTGTCTTTAATCCCCAGAGCAAATTAAATGACAAATGCTATTAAAAGACTGAACATGTTAAGTTCGCATATGAATAACTAAGGCGTGATCGTTTGAAATCATTTGTTTAGGCGTGGATTTAGATAGATGCTACAGCAATTTCACTTGCCTTGGAAAGTGGCCAGGTATATCATTACTTCCATATTTGAATAATCAAATTTGAAGAAACCTATTGTTCTGCTATACTAAAATCATAATTCATGATCCTGTGATTTGTGTAATTTAAATACAAGATTCCTGGATAATTCACAAGAAAGCATGTCTTTTCCCGGATACCAAAAATTTGACGGTTCGAAACACCCCTAGTTTACGTCA
The DNA here is from genome assembly GCA_034190875.2 of Urechis unicinctus. Taxonomy (NCBI): domain Eukaryota; kingdom Metazoa; phylum Annelida; class Polychaeta; order Xenopneusta; family Urechidae; genus Urechis; species Urechis unicinctus. The sequence goes on from CM067343.1 coordinate 14,430,828, forward strand.
CTGTATGAACCACTGTGCGAACGAAGCGCTAATAACATGCACGTAAGTATCACGGTAATCAATCAAGATTTCGTCAAGATTTTCACTTGGTAAAGCTAATTAAGACATGATTGAATCGGATGAAATCAGAAGACACGAACACAAAAATGGGTTTGAGATTATTAACGCGAACGTGTATTATTTTATGACATTGTCATTTTTCGCGAACGCTTCAATAACAGCAGACAGCATTTTAATCGGTGTATTGTAGGGACAAGAGAGAATGACATAGCCAAAAGCATCCAGCGGTTCGTCACATAGCACCCATTTTCCGAATGAGCCTGCTCGAATTATTTACTTCTTTCAATTGTGATGGGGTCGTTTAGCATTTTCTTAACAAGACGTGCTGCACTAATCTATACTTTTATGGACTACATAACCTAGGTTTTTGTATTGTCAAAAATCGTTTAGCTCAGAATGTTCTGAGTAACCAATGTAGCTAATACTGACAAGTGTATTGTTTTTGTTTGAACAGGCGACTGGAGTACCAAATTGATAGCCGCTTGTGTATATTAACGGAAAATGACATGGCCGACTTGGCAGATGCATGCGACCATTTGTCAATCGTGGCAGACCGAAGTATCTACCGTAGGTATCTTGAAATATAAGACAATGATGACGATTCATATTACGGAAGGGGTAGTTTGTACAGGAGTATACGGTCTACTGAAGTACTGAACTGCGATCCACAACTCGTAGTTAGGCCCGTGCATGCTTTTGAACATACGAGTTGCCCTCTAGGGGTCATTAGGGGTCTGTCAATTAACGAATATTATCAAACACGTGTACAATGTACGGTTATGAAACCAGCTTAATGCTAGAACTACTCTAATGGCAGTTATTGAATATAGTCGATGCTTAAAAAATTATCAGCGAAACAAATTTTTTGTGGGATTTTGCGTCAAATACCAAACGAGTTTGTCACACGTCTTTGCTTAAGTGTAATTTGGTGCAATGTATTTCACAGAATATGTTGATAAACACCCTGTAGCCAATGCAAGGTCCACACTACCTCATAACTATGTGATAGATGTGATATGTCTATAGGAATAATCTTTCAACCTGAACACACTTTGAACTGTCAGAAACAGTCGCCAACCATATTTCTGATACTCATATTACCCACTCAACCCTTTATCCAATGAATGGGTTCACGGCCGCTACCAGATATGAATTGATGGCATTATGAAGCCAAAAACCAAAATCTGTCTCTTGAGATGACCACTGAACTTGTTAATTCGTTGCAGGACAGAACAAATCTTGCTTTCGAGTAAGTGACCATTACAACAAGCTGACCTGGTCTAGAGCAAGTAACTATTGTCGGACGACCGTGGCTTCAACGCTAGCAATGCCAACTGATGTCAGCTACATGGAGCGTATACAGTCAAATGAGTAAGTACCCATCAATATCAGAGTCGAACAAAGTATGAGTTACCTGAATTAAGCGGGTACTGCTAGTGTTGCGTTATCAAAGAGGCCAAGCGCAATTGATGCTGCGCTTATGCTGAGGTTAGGTACTTCCGATGCTAATTAGATATATGGAAAAATGAGGGCTCTGATGGTTGTAATGCATGATAACATTTGAGTTATAATTACTCAGAAAATTAACGGTTCGTTGGGGCATATAATTAATGGTCGCATATTGTTACTGCATAAAATACAGGTATTTAGGTATATCACAGAACAGGGAAGTTCGAGCGACATCCCTAGCACCTCACGGCTAGTGGTTCATCGTCATGTATTTGATAGAGTACACATAGACTGGATGAAAGTGGCAAAGCTAAACCATTGACATCAAACAGTTAAATCTACAAACGACAACATTTCCTTTATCTTTCGAGGCCTTGCTGGTTAATGCATTGTGATATTCGCTTTGATGATTGGTTTGTTTATTTTACAGTCAGGTTTGGATTGGAATAAAGTGGGATGGACAAGGATCATATCGGTATGAAGACGATTCGCCCGTTCTCTATAGATTCGGCCAGATGGCTAATGATCCTAGTAATAGTGAACCGTGCATGCGTAAGAAGAATGATCTAGAGATAGAGACCAAATCGTGCGATGAACTCAATGCTTTTTTGTGCGAAAAAGCCCGTAAGTTGTTGTATAATGCAAATTGATACAATGAATGGGGCATGGTTACATAAACTCACATGTGTGAATGCTTAGTGGTGCTTGGATTAATTGATCTAGTTGTTAAGCGTGCAACGGACTGTTTGGTTTATTCTTGAGCGGACATTACCAAAACTTTACGTCAAGACCACACACCAACAACAGTAGTTTACAAACACTAATCAACGTTATGGACTAAAATCATAGCATAGCAGTGCCACACATTTACAGCGCATTTACTGCAATACAAACGTCCATGCCTGATACAAACAATTCAAATAGAATCCTCTCCAATCAACAATATGCCCTTGATTCCTATATACTATAGTATTCTAGTCGATTGATTTTAGATTAAATAGTTGCACCTACTCAATAAGACGACTTTTGCTAAAGATAGTGAATGAGCGCAGCTGAAAAAGGAAATTATCACGATGTAGTCTAAGGGGTTAGTGTAGAGCGGACTTGACCAACAAGGAGGAAACTATATTACAGTGAGTGAAACATGATCGGCAACAGAAGGCGTCAAAGTGAACAAAATATCCCATTTGTGCTCCCAAAAACAAGCATCTTGTCCTATTCTTTGTCGCAACATAGTTGTTTAACATACACAGTAAATTACACAACATCGAGAGCTCAGTTCATTATGCAACAATCATACACAAAACTGGAGATTGTATACTTCCTCCGTAAGCAGCTTTTATGTTTATGGAACCTTACACTCAATATGGCACGATTCCCGTCCACACTAACTCTATAAAACTTTATCTTTCAAAACACTGTTGCATAACATGCACTCATTTTATAACACATTTCACCCGCAAAAGAAGCGATCAGACAGCGGACAGGGCCACATGATTAACAAACAAACCACTAAAACGAACCTATACATTCACAACATATGGCTAGAGCTACAATTGGATGGCTTGATTGAGGTACATGGTAGTGAGGGGATAAGTAAATTGTCGAATGTATAATGGCCGATTATCGGCCGATCATTTGTTACAAATTACAAACTTATTTTTTAATGGTTTTGACGTGATCTTTAAAACATAAAATATGTTGTGTGCTTAGCTGATGACCTGTGCAATGCGCCCTCTTCTCTACCTCACTCCACATATGCCGTCAACTCCACGTTTCATGCTGTGACTTATACGTGCGACCCAGGCTTCTTATTCATGGACTTGTCCAAATTCAAGGTTGTTCACTGCCCATGTGATGGAAAATGGAATCGAGCCTTGAAAGACATGCACTGCTCTGGTAAAGACATCACTATAGAAAGTTGTAAACAATTTCCGTTTGTTGTTAAGGACACCATATTCAAAATGTTTCGTTGGTTATTTTTGGTGGTTCCTAGAGCTCGGAAGTAATCCTTGCTTTCCTTTCCGATGTGATGAGAGTCCCCAAATTTGCCATATGCAGAACAACGAGTACATTTGTGACAACTCTTATCCAGGTGAGCCGTGTCTATAATTGCTTTTAATATATTACTGGTATTCATCGGTTGATATTTTCCCAATCGAGTAATTACTTGTGTCTAAGGACTCTTTGCAACAATATATCATCTGTGCTACTTAATACTTGCAACTGAAAGAGTCATCGAACCAAACCTAAACCGAGCTACTAGAAATGACCAAGATATTTCTCAATATTTTTAAAAATATAGACGCAGCTTGACCTCGTTTCTTCATATTGTTTTCTGAGCAATACTTTATTTGTTGCGATGTTTCTCATATTTGTGTCATTTTACCAGTGAGTCCATCAAGTGCGCCAACAGAGTCAACTATCGGTCCTCCAACAGTAGCAGCTGAAACAGAATCACAAACACAAACACAATCATCCATTACAAGGCAAACAGTAACTAAACCGCAAACTACCGCTGTAACGAAATCGCCCACTGAATCACAAACACTAACTGAAACACAAACACCCAATGAATTACAAACACCTACTGAAGCACAACCATCCTCTGAAACACAAATACCCACGCACAAACACCCAATGAATTACCTCTGAAACACAAATCCTCTGAAACCCCACGAAAACAACACAAACACCCAATGAATTACAAACACCTAGTGAAGCACAACCATCCTCTGAAACACAAATACCCACGGAAACACAAACACCCAATGAATTACAAACACCTACTGAAGCACAACCATCCTCTGAAACAAAAATACCCACGGAAACACAAACACCCAATGAATTACAAACACCTACTGAAGCACAACCATCCTCTGAAACAAAAATACCCACTGAAACACAAACACCCAATGAATTACAAACACCTAGTGAAGCACAATCATCCTCTGAAACAAAAATACCCACTGAAACACAAACACCCAATGAATTAACAACACCTAGTGAAGCACAACCATCCTCTGAAACAAAAATACCCACGGAAACACAAACACCCAATGAATTACAAACACCTACTGAAGCACAACCATCCTCTGAAACAAAAATACCACTGAAACATCCTCTAGTGAAGCACAATCATTCTCTGAAACAAAAATACCCACTGAAACACAAACACCCAATGAATTACAAACACCTAGTGAAGCACAACCATCCTCTGAAACAAAATACCCACTGAAACACAAACACACAATGAATTACAAACACATAGTGAAGCACAACCATCCTCTGAATCACAATCACCAGCTAAAACACAACCAACGACTAAACCACAGTCACCATCAGAAACACGAAAATGGAGTGGACCAATATCGGATCCCACGACCGGTCAATATCGAATATATATTTCTTATTTATCGCCCATTTTACCATATCTATTATCATCACCATAACCAGCGTTATGATCATAATTATTATCACTAACCACAGCATTACCATATTTTCATGACCGTTCACTTCGTCATCATTTACAACTTCTTTCTAACTGCATTTCTCACGTGCGTTATTATCTTTATCTGAATACGCACCTTCAGTATCATTATCGTCATCTATTTGTTGTTATCATCAGCATCAGTGTTTCCATCAGCATCGTTAACTTGCCTTTAACTATCATTTGTATTTTCCTGTATCGACTTGGTCTTCAGCAAAACCATTGGGATTGTAATCTAATCTATCATAGTCATCATCATAATTATCACTATAATCTTTCTCTCCCCAATTACCACATATATACCTTTAATTTATGGTTAACCTCTGATTCTACCTGTGTATATTTCCCAATATATCGTTCCTTTTTCTTCTTATTTCTTCGTCCCGTAATCATATGTCTTTATCATCTCAGTATACTTCAAGGGCGATAGAGTATGTGGGCGGCCTCGTTCAGTCCTTCATGCTGATGTCTCGGTGACCGGAATCAGCGTGAATGACGTCGCCGTGTACCAGTGTCATGTGGGTTTCCACTTTGTGGAGGGCGGCTCTGTGCGTAGCGCTGTGTGTCTGTCATCTGGGCGATGGAGCGGGGCACCCTTGCAGTGTGTCGGTACGTAGTTGTTATCGACATGAATCAATTGATGTCCCGTCTTTTGCACCAGCAAAATTCGAATGTGGTCATGTTCGGACTTTTTCCTGCACCTTTGTAAAAGTCACCGGATTATACATCACGAAATTATATAGCTTCAGTGTGTTTTAATGCAGATATACATTGCCCGACTATACTGACGGCCGATGATGGCTTGGTCATTGACAGCCATCGCAGCAGAGATGAGGTGGCGGTGGGAACAGCAGTGCAGTACCACTGTGACAAGCCCGGGCAGTTAACTAAACGTGGTACAACTAGCGACTCATTATCGTGTACGCAAAAGGGGACGCGTGGGGAATGGGCTCAGTCAAGCATTTCCTGTAAAGGTATCCCTAAGCATTTATATGGTTAATATAATATTTTTATGTGCTGTTTTATAATCGAAAATGCTGTAATACGTGTCTTGTACAAAATAGTGACCATCAAAGAAACTAAGTTGTACTGATGTTTGTCGCGCCCTGCAGAACGCTGCGCTCCGCCACGATACACTCCTAGCAGTGATATAGACAGACTGACCTTAGATGTTGGGACAACAACGCTGGCAACCTGTAAACAAGGCTACAGTCTGAAAACTGGCCTAACAAACCAGGAGAGCACCTGTCAACAAGCATCACAACCTCTCACAATCACCAACTGCCTGGGTAAAGCGATAGAATCTAATCTCATACATTAGTTAAATATGATAACAGGTTTACAACTGATAACTACGTGACTGTCACTGACTTAAAATCTGGCTTGTAATATTATTATGCTTTGTATCAATATTTATCGACTGGAACGACGACGTTAAATGAAAAGTTTAAGTAACCAGCCATTTAGTAGCACTGAAATATGCCGGGTATTCTCTCATTAGACACGCCTATGAGACGCACGATAAAAACCACTAGACACATTATTGGTAATATACATTCCCATTTGAATCTTTGCAATTTTTGACGACCCTCGACAATTGGCTATCTGCTTTTTGCGAACCGACTATTCAGCTAATGCTGGCTAACTGATTAGATAATCGACGTCTTTTCCGGTAATTTGGTATTTGTTAGTTATTTGAATATTCTCGAAAAATGTTCTTTATGATAAAGTTCCTTTCATATAGGACGCGCGTTTCTATTTGAGCACTCCAAAGCACTTCTTTGCGTTTTTAAAGCCTCTATCTTGCGATACATGTTGTCATGCTTTGATCCTAACGTGGTTGTACAAGACTGATGTGATTTGTGGTTAGACAACACGTGCCCAGTGATTCATCAGCACATGATTGGTAACGGCAGCAAGAACTCAACGCTGGTGACGTATGGTGCTGTGGTGAGGGTCATTTGTCACGCAGGTTATACCATGACCAATCGGAGCATGGACCGGGTTATCACGTGCTTAGATGGGGGTTCGTGGAATGACAGCATCGAACCATGTCTGGGTGAGATGGACGATTGTTTGCGTATTCTCTGGAAATACATATTATTATTCGTTAATCATTTGGGTTTTTTTTACAAATATTGTACGCCTAATACCATCGAGCTGTTGGCCGTATTGTTGTGTGGTTCTCTGTCAGAGATCACTTGTGCATCTACCCCTGGCATCGCACTGACCACCAGAGACATCTCGGGATTGATACCCATGGAAAACACAGACACGCGGTTCAAGTACAACTCAAAATTGTACTACGCTTGTGTCGAGCTACCAGACGCCGTGCTCAGATTTAATGAAGGTCACACGAATATCACAGTCGTGTGCACGCAGCAAGACACGTGGTCTCCGAATCCAACAGATTTGACATGTGACAGTAAATAGGACTTCTTTGGATAACATTCATTTCAAACTAAATCAGACAACATTAATCAATCCAAGACATTGATTTAGAATTAAAATTGTATTACAATTAAACTAGCAGAAGCAAAAATACTATAATAATGCTGCTGAATTGGATTCAGGAAATCGCTGTCGCCCACGCCCAATTGTTCTACATGCCACAGCCAGTACAAATTCCGCGGACAATGGAATTGAGATTATTTACACCTGCGAACGGGGGTATCAGGCATCGGGGAAAAACATTGTCTCGACAAAATGCATAGATGGAGAGTGGCGTGATCTCCCTCAGGAATGCACTCGTAAGTCAAATTAATAATTATCTGTATGTGATTGCTAAACATAATGATATGTTTAGCTTGCCATATACTGCCTTAGTGGATTCTATTTGTTTATACAGGGATCACTTGTGACGATCAGTCCAGCACAGCTACCACAGTGTTGCACAAGACCGGCGCAAACTACATGGATCAAATAACGATCGAATGTAAGAAAGGTTACGTAATTAATATGAATGTCACCTGGAAGAGCGAGTGTGGAGCGGACGGAACGTGGCAGCCAGGTCCTACCCAATGTACAGGTGAATAGCAGAGGTATCTGTATTTGACAGGTTGGACATAAATGAGGCTTATTTGTGACATCCCAAAACAAACAGACACATGTCTGAATGTTTATCATAGCAATACAAAGCATCACAGTTTTAAACGTTGTTGTATTCATGTAAATATACAAATATATCAGCAGCAATTCAGTAAATAATGCGCAAACACAACAAGCAGATAACATAAGCGACCCAAATTCGATACAGTTTCCATATACTGAGCGTATTTTTGGCTTCAAGAAGAATAGGCAAACATTATTCATATATTTTCTTTATTTCTGAATGTTTGTGCATCTGTGACAGCTGTTGACTGTGGTACACCTCCGCGTTTCGTTAACGCGGCCAGAGATGCCAACTACAACACAACATTCTTATCTGAGCTAACTTACAAATGCCTATCGGGTCGGTGGCTGCAAAGAGGGAGAAAGACTACCCGAGTTACCTGTAACATGCATGGAACATGGGAACCTGGAGATATCTTCTGCAAAAGTGAGACTTAATTGAGTGATTGTGAATGGCATGGCCGCAATAAGATGAGTTAAATGTGATTAGGGTTTGCTTTATGCTTCAAAGTACCAAATATAATAGGTGTCGTAATAACATCTTAATAATGTTGCTTAAGGTTTGATGTATCCGATTGGTGGTGTGTTTATTTTGTAAGATATTCAGGGAGCATTAAAACATTTCAGAGGTTGTTTTTCTTCGTGCTTGATGTCATGGCAATAAGACACCCTTAGCGGAGCACTCATGACCACAATCATGTCGTATCGTCCTGTAAAAGTATCGCCGCAATGGGACGAATTATATCTCAATAAAAATTATGAAGCGTAATGGAATCTTATGAAGGCGTATAATCTATCATCTCAAATCGGCTAATGTGATTTGACACAATTTGTACATATGCTGTTAAAGGGATTTTAGCAATCTACATTTCCAAAAGAATGATTTATAACCGAACAAAATAGCATCATCATGACCAATGTCTGATTGCGCATTACATTAGGTGTTTATGTCGCGAAAGAGTGAAATCTGTTGGTACGTGAGTCACTCGTCAATCGCTAAAAACACATAATGGTTAAGTAATGCAACAGCTACAACTGTTATTGGTGAGACATCTTATCGATCTTTTCAAATGATTCGCCACCTACAGTACTGTATAAGCCCTGGGTTGTCGGACATGCCTCTTACAGTATGCAACTCTTAATACATATAATTGTACAGATGACAGGTTTTGTGCTTAAAGCAGAAGGACGCAATGCATGTCTGGCAACGTTTATATATTGTGCATTCAATGTCTATACCTTGCCTTTGATATAACAGAGATCACTTGCTTACCTATACAAGTATGGAGCGGCGCCCTATCTAATACAACACAAGTGGCAGTAGGAAGTGTTGCGGCTGTCACTTGCAAGGAAGGAATGATATTTGCTGACAGAGAAGATAACGTGACAATAACCGCGTGTTCTCCGAGTGGTATATGGGAGCCGCCGGTTGGCGAGTGTATTGGTAAGTAACCGAGCGTTACCTTGTAAACTGACAAAATGCCCACAAAAACCCGGGGTGGAGGTGTTAAGAAGGGCAAGTTGTGGCATCAGCTTTCGTAGCTTGTCCTTAAGACGAGTCTGCAAAAGTTAATGTATGATTGTCCTTAGAGTGATATCCAGCCAGAAGAAGCTTTGTCTGCAAGACGAGTTGCGTTGTGTTAATGAAATGATTAATTGTTGGCAGTGATATCCAGAGAAGAAATGGTGCCTACAGAGGCCGACGATGCACAGTCAGTAGGCTATGCTGTCTGTGGAGTTCTGGGTAGCCTTCTCATAGTGATTGTGCTTGCTGACCTTCCTACAATCTATGCACACTTCACCGGCTCATTGGCACGCTAATCAATGATGTATGCGTGTACAACGCCTTGTGATCCAAATTCCATCACACGTGAGTGCATACTAATATTAAAGCTTCATACAATTTGGGGAAGAAACGCGAATGCACAGCGCCCTGTGTACTAGATAGAAGTGATTAATAGTTATTCATTATGACGAAAATATTCTAATTTGGTATTACAAACGATATCAGGTCGCCAATTAAGCCTAAACCCATTATGGTCTATGATGTATTATTTGATTGATACATACCTTGCAATGGCAGTGCGTTTTTATATTTTAACCCATTATGGTCTATGATGTATTATTTGATTGGTACATACCTTGCAATGGCAGTGCGTTTTTATATTTACGCGAGCAGTTTTCAATTTTTCCATTCAAATGTATAGTGCATGTTAAAATTAGTGTACGATAAAATCCTAGCAACATTTTGTGTTTATAATCATTCATGACTATTCTTGTTCACGCCTCTTACGTGTTGTGAGTTTGTGAAGTCGCCAGTACCAACTGGTCAAGCATCATAATCGCATACTAAAGGTAAACCTTCACATTACACCAACTGCAGCATCGAGTCTGGCTAAAGGTGCTCAATGTTTAATCCCATGTTAAACAGCACCGATCATTATCAACACCAAAATTCCTTCATGCTTGTCCCGATTAGCCACAACCCGCAGCTAGCCACCTTTTTCAATATTATCTTCTCCTCGGTATCAAACAAAGGTTTTGATTTAACTTTGTTTAAGCATTCACACTGAGCTGCTCAAATAATCTAATTTCTAATAAAACAATATACACGTGCAAACACCTTACGAATATTTAAAGAGCCACGACATCCTCTATATCACAAACAATAAATACAATGGATGTTAACCTTATGCAATGCTAATGTCCCAACTCATAAAAGTTAACACGGCCAGTGTGTCCGGCTTATTCGTCCAACCACAATACTAATTACATCTTAGGGCAAATACTATGCAACTATGACAGGATTAATTGCCGAATGCTAGTAATACTGTGAATCACTACCGCAATTGCGATTGATGCAGTTGGCCCATCCTACCGTGATCACCTATCGTAAGCAGTCCAACCCACCCCCTTCCCCACCCTAAAATATGTCGAAGGAATCAGTTGCTAATCCCTCTATTTGTACATATAAATGTTTATATATATATTTATATGTGTAGTGATATATGTAAATATATATATACCTATACATAAATCTGCCGCGTTTCTTGTTGAGGATCCAATAACAACATAAAGACTATATTTTCCCCAATGCAATGGTTCGCTCTTTACAAATATCACCATGATATTAATGTAAAAAATATCAACGACCCCATTGACTGCAGTTCATGAGAGTTTAGGACAGACCATGTTGAGAAATGCAAAGAAATAAATATCTTAAATTGCGATTTTGTTCCACATCATGTTAAGCAAACATAACGATTGGAACAATCCTGTAAACATCACTTTAATGTGTCTGTAAAAGCTAAATTAGCTGGTCAATAATGGTTTGATTTGGTTTGTCTGTGGCAGATATAAGCAGCACTAAATTGACATAATGTCGACAGTGGAGGCAAAAGGCTGATAATTATTACAATATAATTGTATGGGTTCCTTCGGAAATGTACAAGACACACCAATGTATAATGGAATCGCATCTTTCTTCAGAGATGAGTCGAGGATATATTAAGTTTATGGCACATATACGTGATTGTGTCTGTTGCCAACGATTCGTCATGTGCCACATATTAATGAAGCTTCGGTCCGTCAAGGGGATAATAAAGCTCGGTCGAGTGTGCCCGCCCGCTTTTATGCTGTTATAACTATAGGTCAAATAATTGCATAATGTCGGTCACAAAACGTCATAATGTATAATTTATGTAAGTCGAGTTGTGGAATCGGATTAGGTAAATTGATGTAGTGTGCAGCTTAACTTGCCAACCTCTTGTCGTCGTCGTCGGACCACTCTATAGCTGCTAGAGGTAAACAGACAAAACACAATCGGTGCTATACCGACATTCACACTCAACACATTGCATATAATTGGATTATGATACCATCGAATAACCAGTGTTTACTTATTGCTATTATGAGATTGAAGGTCAGGTACACATTTATTTGCTGATATTGCCCAGCATATTAGGCCGGTTGTGTCCACTCAACACGATCCATGGCTTCCGTCACTTACATGTCGAACCAACCGAATGTAGGAATCTTGTTTGGCTGAATCCGAACAATTGATCTTTCAATTTATTTCGTGGCTTCGAAATTGATATGGTGGGATATAAAGCGCTGAGTGACATCAAGGCTTCTCGTATATTGTTGATAGTTGAACGGAGTGAATGAGCAATGCCACAAGGCAATTACACTATTGATTGGTCGTCAAAGTGAGAGAGAACGGCGGAGGCGGTTTCATTATCAAGTGTTATAGTGTTAAATATAGTATAGTATGTTACGCTATGCTTAATGACATTAGGTGTGAGAATAATTTATGTCGATCAATATCACACCGCCCTTAATCCACGAACTTTATATAGGATGGTGTGATTGGCAGCTATTCACGATATTCACCGTTGAGTTGAATAACCAGCCACAAAACTGCAATAGCATAATTCATAGGTTAAAAATTGAGCTGCACTGCAGCATTGCACATAAGACTTTAGTATTATACTTTATCACATACAAGCCACAAAAATAGCATTTCGATAATCCTGTAGTTGACTTTCAAGACATCGCCGTTTTAACAGAATGCAGAAGGACCCCACAGATGTTTTTTTTTGCGCTCTCGTAGAAAATATAACAGAATGTGCGTGTTGTCAGGAGAAAGAAATGAATATAGACGGCCGATGGTCGATACAGTAATCTATCCGACACATTGCTGTAACATCTATCGGAACGCTTAGGTCTTCCCGAACGGTCTTTAGGCAATCGAGTTTCATATCACGTAGCTCAATGGAATTCTGTTGAACTGGATAAATGGGTCCTTAATGTGGCATTAAACATCTGGCAACATCAAGCGCAACTATTAGCTTGCTTGACAAATCATCGTCGTTAAGTAGGAATATATTGGATTGAAGACGGCACACAAAGGTAAGTAGGAGAGCAGTCACGCTGACATACGTATATCAAAGATCGATTACCGGAGAACAAATCGCCACTCGGAGTATAAGCTGCAAATTATATATTAGGCATTTATTCAGATTATGCATACGCAGATTGTCCAGTTGGTAACATTGTAATCACAAACTGCGATCAGACGAAGTTTACTGAGGTTCTATCATGGCTAGATCTGTAAGAATGTATCTGTAACCAACACTGCATAAAATCACTACCTGGCCTATTATTTGCCATGCACCAGCGGTTGATCGGTGTCGTTCACATTATGCATGAATAGCAGCTATATAGTGACAAAGGTCACCTCGTATATTCATAACGTGATTAATGGGTTCAAATTGGTTCTGCAACTGGAGACGATATGCAATGTATTTTGGATTGAAAGTAACCTGATAATACAAGGATATCATACCAAATGCCCAACAGTACAACTGACTTGGTCGTAATCACGCTACAACTGCAATTATTCGTCACAAACCAACAAATGAACCGAAACCAACAAACTGTGCACTGACCATCGTGCAAATCTACATAGCAACTACGCAGCTGATATAGTGTGTTGTCATGCGTTGACTGGGTGAAGGATGAAGGTAATTTGTCGTCGTTTCCCCAGCATTACCCCTTTTGCTCCTCGTAACAAGAGTGACTGGTGAGGTTACAACCGCAAACCGGGGTTACTACCAACCGACCGACTGTCCCTGTTACTTCATAGGTTGATGTCTCTTATGAAGTTGCCAATCCTGTCAATTTGTCTTCGTCATCTAACAAATGCATAGCTGCTAACCATTTACTGGGGCACAATGGCTTTGCATTCGGTCCAACAATTGTTGAATTAAGCTGAATGCATCCATAACACTTGTTCGCGTTGATTGTTCGACGTCTGTGAGGTCATATCCTGTGCCAAGCGATCAGAGATGTTACATACCTTATTGTGGGCCATTACCCAGCCCCGCCCCACGACGCTAGCAGTCCACCCAGCTGACATCATTTGCTTCATGGTTTATTATTTATTAGTCGATAATCAAATGCGGTAGCTACTTTGATATGAGGTATATTATCTATATGATAAACTGCAAATTAGATAAGGAGCTGATCATGAATTGACTTGATTTTTTGCTTCATCGGACCCTACTTGATATACTGCGAAACCTAACGAGCATATTCGTGCAAACCAGGTTCATGAATTCGAATATAATTCACCGTTAATCTACTTGCCATGGAACTGTGCCCCATTTTTGCACGCCTGCATCTGGGTTTGAACAGCTCTGTGGACGCTTTAATGTTGAGCAGTCTCAACTGTCATAGTTAGATTGATGTCCCGGAAAGGTTTGGGGCGGGATAAATGTATGGAAAACTGTGGTGGCAGACATCAGTTGATGAAATACGTTATAATCTGGTTCGTGTAAGCACAATTGTGGTCGTGGTCGTTCAACCATAGCCAATTAACTGTATCAGAGCCATGACTGGTAAAATTGATTCAGTGCTAGAATTGACTGAGTGCTCGTGTACGGTTCAGAATAAAATCACAGAAATATGTGAATATTTGCCTGTATCAGTTCAGCGGTTACGTCTCACTGTTTATTTGTAAATGTATTTCCCGATACCTTAACTAAGGCTATTTTTAACCACGCAGGAGATACTTGCGTCGGATGGCTGGTCATTGACCCCAGCGCTTGAACAATATACATCCGAGAAAGTACTAGTTTATCGCGCTGATTGAACGCAAAAAGTTAACAGCGATGCGGCCTGCTACAATGCGTTCGACTAACTACTGTGGCAACGTTAATAAACGGAAGTAAAAAAGTTTACGCGGGGCCAATTCCTCAATATGGCAACCGACATCAATACGTTGTTGGTGAACTGTTTTATTCCGCTCGATATATATAAAAGAATCGTGTTCATAAACCGAATGTTAGAGATGCTAATAACTCTATTGCTAACCTTTGTATTCTGTTCGAAATGGCTGGGTACATTAAGCGTGTAAATATAGCTATGCCAGATATCGATGCACTGTACACAGCCTGTAAAGCAAGTTGGGGCAGATTTGTATGTCAGATTTGGGAGGAGACAGGTACACGGTTGTGGAATAAACCACACGAATAAATATGACCCATCTGGATAACTTCACGATGAACATAACGTCCAGCAATACAGCTTTATGTAGATAAACCGTTCCATGGATAGCGCTCGACTTCACAAAGAAAGAACTGAAAAACCAGACTTCAAACGGCCGGAAGTATGCGAACAGTAAGCAATACACTGGTACGGAAAGCGCTGTTATGATTATGCAGCATGTTATCTTGACAAATAATCAAACGCTGCGCTCATTATACATAAGTTGTCATTAGATCCAAGTTACTTCATGTTGAGGTTGCATTACCACAACACGATGCTTATAGCTTACGTTCTCGAAGCTCCCGCTTCATTTACTTGCGATATGTTTAATCCGCGTTTGATATTCGGTGACCTGAATTAGACAATCTGCAAGGAGCTTATCAACCATTATTATGCGCTGTTCGTTGAGGCCGTGTGAAGCTGTATGACCGTTTTGCCTTTCCTTTAAAATTTGTTTGCGAAGTATTGCTCATATAATATCAAGCACTGGTGAGCTATGTTGCTATCAAAAATGCGATTGCGTTTGCGGTTCTTATTTATCGTCCTTGACCTTATTAATTTTTCCGCCCCAAAACGATTCTAAGTAATATCGTTTGATGTAAGTGCACGGTCGTGCACCAATCCATATAGCCATAATTGTTTCTTTATTGAATATTATAGTTGGATAAAGCTGCCTACTATCCTTTCATCATTCACTCGATGACACATTTGTTTGGCAATTTATAAGCTTCAGCATGGTATATTTGCCTAAATGCACTAAAACGAATGTTTTTCGCATTTGTAGCGGGCAGTCTTTATGCCATTCGATAGAAGCTAAAATATCCCAAACCATGTATTTCTGGAATTGTGATCATTGGATTTACATATAAAGTACAATCTGCATAATTACAGTAAGCTAACTAAAAGGCTAATGTTCCGTCTAAATAACCATTCCATTGATTAAACGCACGGGGGCATAACACAAGCCCATGTGCTTGAAAGCCGAAGAGACGTACATATCTAGTGTTATGGTATATCCTTATATTGCCGCTCTTTTGAAAGGCATCTCAAAAGTACTTTAGTGTAGCCTTTCATATCACACTGACATTAAATAATATCAATATTAGGTCTCGCAAACATAAAACCAAATACTTTGTACATTTTAAGACTGGCAAGACGAGCAGTATTATGCAGCTCATCGAATCGATATGATAGGATCCATATGCCTAATATAGTAAAATTATCCAGTTACACTGTCGTGTAGCACAGCCTTGCACTACAAGTAAAAGCATAGATAAATAATGTTGATAAACTAAAATGTAATCAGGAAGGTTTCTTACTAAATTAGATCAGTGCATACTAAAAACGGGGTTAGGCAAATGCACACATTGTGCTTAACCATGTAGGGTTCAATCTGGGGACAGTATGCATCATTCATATAAATTATTAACCAAACTTGGAAAATACAACATAAATATGTTGCATCGCAAACGCGCTGTTCAATAACAACGTTGCTATTCTTCTGAATTAAAAGAATATGGTCTATGACGTTTTCAACTAATGCCTAAGACATGATATCTACATGTGCTTATGAGTCCCTTCAGACTGTGGCTCAAAGGAAGCCCGTAGACTATCTTCCCTCGCACGAAATTGCGGTCAAATTCTACAAGGTCGGTCTGCGGGCGCTGTGGCCAGGGGGTAAAAAAACAGTACGTCCATTATAAGGGCACCGCACGACTGGCTACGAGCCTTCTTCGGCTTTAAACTCGTAAGCAGCCCGTGTCTGAAGGAAGTACATATTTAACTTTTGACCACGGGCTTTACAGGGCCCATACGGGAACAAAATAGTGTGGGCCCTGCACTGTACAGCGCAACACACCCTGAAGGCACGCACGGACCCACATGATGTTTGCCCGACGGGGGCATTGAGGGCTATATCGGGCCAGGCCCGTATGAAGGCCGAACGAACTATGCTGTGGCCACATGATTCACTAGCAATCTGCGGTTTGTTCATATACTCGTTAAAGTTGCTTAGATATGCTAAGATATTTTGACATGTGTGCCTTTTTATAAAAAGTGGCAACAGTTCAGTAATTGCAATTTTTTAGTATTATCGAACAGCGTTGATACAAATATTGTGTACTTTATTCGTGTTTTTATTAATTAAATCATCCTCAGACGGGTTTTAGTGTATAAAACTTATAAAGTCTGCAAGGCTGCACATGCAGTTACAGCCATGATAAAATGGTGAGCACTTGTACCGCACTGAAGCTCTTCCAACGTAAAACCAAACCATTCGTTAACCAGACGGTTAAGTAACGCTTACAGGCAATGCGAAAGGATAATCCATGCAATATAATGCCACTCAGAGATATCGTCAAGAACCACTACACGTTAACTAGAATGGGAGGATACATAGATCCGGTAGGTTAATAACCGCAAAGTTATTAATATTGTATGGTATTCCACCGCTGCATACCTTCAAATGGGTCATAATGGCCTATTATATCCATAGATACAAAAAACAATTATGGCCCAGAAACAACCATCGGTAGAGCAGAAGCTCATGATAGAGCAGAAGCTTATGGTCCAATAACTACATTAAGGCTGCAATTTACCATAGCGCAATGACTCGATCAAAAGCAATAATACCATGAAAGGTATGCAATAAAATATAAACGACCCCATCGGCTGGAGTTTACTAGTGTCGGAAGAAGTATGTTGAGGAATACCAGAAACAATTTGCCACTGAAAGGCGCAGTACAAATCGTGATGCTTCCGAGATAACGTTAATCCTAACTCAATTATCTGAACATTCGTGGGAATTACATTTGAAATGTTTTGTAAAAGCTCATATAGCAAGGCAATAATGCTTTGATATCACGGATGTCGTCTGCTGTCAATATTATCAGCACTGAATTAACTGAATGTCGACAATGCAGAGAGAAAGCCTATTACAATTTATCCGTGCCTCAAATATCAAATGTATATACGTACAATCGTATTGTACATGTCCTTTCTCTGGAAATGGACAATACAGACGTCTACCGTGTTCTGGGCCACTGTCATAACTTGGAATTATTGGGGACAGCGTGATTAGTGTAAGAGAAAGCGAGTTAATGCAAGAATAGTCTACACCCGTAATTTGTTCCTCTTGGTCTAGCCAGAACATGTACAATTATAAAGCATTGCTATGGCTGGGGTCTCCAGGGATATGAACATTGACTTATGAAAAGCACTTGAAATAGAAAGGCAATTATTCTTACCAGCATGTAATGGACAACTACTTACAACGACATGACTCTATAATATGTTTCGTTCATGACACAATATGCGATGGTGATTTTGTCTGTATCCAATGATTTGTCTAATGGAAGGCGAGATTTTAGGCAATTGTATGACTAGGGGAAATAATTGCTAATTTAAGGCATAGCTTCTTAGGCCCAATGTCTCTAGATAAACCTGTCGGATTTTTTCGAGAGACTTAGTAATTTAGGAGGTCTTAATGACATGGTGCTCAGGTGTATGCACTTGCTTTTGTGACGGGCTAAATTCCCGACAATCGTCACAAGAGGCCACAAAGCGATCGGCGTTTTCACTAAAGAGGGATATCCATACAATCAAAAGGAAAATATCAACTCTGCAAGCAAGCTAATCTAATTATGTAGCTGATTTTGATATCCGCCTGAGGATAATTATCTATTTGAGAGCCTATCATGTCAACATAAGCAGTTAATTAGAATAATCAGCTGCTCATTAATTAACTAAATAACTGCTACGTTTAGGATTTCGCGTTTTCTGATCAACGTTTTCATTACGACCCGCAATATAGATTACTTTTCTACAGCTGGAATAATTCCCTGTATGTGTTTATTTCTTAGAAATTGCTACATGACCTGTGCCGCTCTGCACAAAACCATTTAGCAGCCGCGTGTTGGCTAGCATAGAGAACGAATACATTGCATATTTCAAATGATGAATTCAATTTCAAAACTAAGCTGTTGATATATACTACTACAGTTTGCCATGTCTGTCAACATGCTCAATGATTGATTTTAGGGGAAAAGAAGAAGATTAGTGCTTCCTCTCAGCAGGTAATACGTCCGTGTAAGTGCATTGTATATAGCTGAAAAAGACTCATGAGCTGAAAAGTAAAATTACTGGTATACGTATTTGATTATGTGTTATAAGTTTCACTATATCATGTCAGTACGCATCTCATTTTGACAGCACCTTTTCGGATGTCATTGTTGCGGTATGATATTGCATAAGCTAGCTCGGTGACCCTCAAATTTATATCCCGATCTATAAAGTCGGCACCCTGAACACTAAGCACATAACAACATAGTGTGGCATATGACGATGCAACATTCATAAGCACCACCGTGCGCAACAAAATATATTTTGCAATATGGATATTTTGCAATATGGATATGTGGGTGCCATTTATGATCAATAAGCAGCAATTAAGAAGCAACAAAATGTTGCACATGGGAGCACCCGTACCTGCGACGTGTTTAAACTCGACCCTATTCCTGCAGCCAGCAACAAGTCTCGCAACTGTACCACCATTCAAAATGCTAGGTCAATAAATAAAACTTCCCGCTGATATAATAGTTCTTCCCTTGCACCAAGTGTATGCAAACTACCCAAACTACGATATTATTGTCAGTACTTGCACTGCATACCAACCTTAAACGTTGTGCCGATTTTGACTCCGCATATTCATACAAGTACACCTCATGGATCTATGCATCACCCGATAGAAACTCGCCCCCATTTCTTGCTAAATTCATTGTGCCATTTGCATCTTTTGCTACACTGCAGTCAACATCACTTCTTTACATACTGACATCCTCTCCCAACATAATGCTAGGCACTGTGCGTCTCAATATGTACTTTCGTTTACTTCTTCACCTTTTTACGTAATCCATTTCAATAAGATTGTCAGAGAACCAGATCTTTTGTTCTAAAAACCAATTCAATGCACTACTAGCTCGCTTTTCGATACTAGATCAAGTCAGTATGTGCCTATGTGTACATTGAATTATGGTTAGTTGTGGATGTGCACCATAATAACTAAACAATAAAACAGATTAAACCTCACCGATGTGTACACTTCAACTATATTGCCAGGTAAGTCCTGACGGCATGGAGCTATAATATTCAACTATCGTCGTACGTTGTAAAATATATCTCTTATAAACATATACGAGTTAATAATGTTGGGACAGTGTTCAAAAGTTTTGATCCCCTGTCCGCTAAACAGGTTTTGAGGCGATTTATTCTCACTTTAGGCAGGCAGCATGATTTAAATGACCGTGTCGTGTATTGTGTCTATGATATCGAGTATAATCTTCAGGCCAGTAGGTTTCCCATTGGAGCCCGTTAGCGATCAAGGGGACTAGCGGGCCCGTGGACCACCAATCCGAAAACAGTGCAAGGCCGTTGCGAGTCTTCTACGGGTTAAAGGCGTATGGAGCCCGTGTCCAAAAGTAGTGCAGGGTCATCTTTTGACCACGGGGTCTAAGGTGCCCCTACATGGGGCAATGTGACATGCCGTGCGGGCCAGCACTAGCTAGCAGGACACACTAGCTGTATATATATATATATATATATATATATATATATATATATATATATATATATATATATATATATATATATATATATATATATATATATATATATATATATATATATATATATATATATATATATATATATATATATATATATATATATATATATATATATGACTGATAACAATATATTCGTGGACTCCAACCATTCGTGGACAAATTTTTACAGTACATTTTTATGCTATCATTAATATATCAATTATTTATTCTACAACTTTAAATTGATACAATGAAATAGTTTAATGCGAATAAAAATCTTTTTTTCACTTTTTATTCCTGGTATATATATATATTTTGGTCCTCGAAGGTCGTCCACGAAAGGTCAAGACATTAATTTATACGTATAAATCCAACCTTTCATGCCCATATATATTTTTGAATATTTGTCATTCAATACCGAAATATTTAAATCATTTTTGGTCATCATCATGGATTATGATAAACATAATATTTGTTGTAGATGTGATCATTATGAACCATTGGTAGCATTTCGCGATCTAATTTAATGTTGTAGATTAATTATGAATAAAAAAAAAAAATGGGTTTTTTTCGGTTATAAAATTAAAAAACCAATCAACGATCTAAAATTTTCAAATGAACAATCCAACACACAATCGTTTTGCCTTTTATATTCCACCAACCAATTATATATGGTTTTTCGATGATATTATTGTGTACGGGTTATTTCAACGACTGGTTAGTTGTTACAATTTTATTTCGCTAAACCATAAAAAATTAAAAAAATTCCTACAAACAAGCGTGAAAGATTATTGCGTACGTTTTAAGACTTTGGGGACCGTAAGATACTTTTTTCGATTTTTTAATGTTTTTGGACGAAATTATGCGAACTGAACATTCACAATATTCAACGAGCCATGGTATAAAAAAAGTGAAGTTAAAGTATCGGCGTGATTCCACGAAATGCTGACGCAATGTCTTGCTCCGAAAAGTTCCGAACTTTGCCGAGCGGCAGGTGGAGAACGGAGTAAATATATTAAAGTCACCTATTTCATATAAGGAAGGGAGTTCTTCAACGTACCCGTTATTAATTTGGATGCAAGTTTATACTTAGGTACTGCGAGTTTTAACAAGTATTAGTGATACTTAACATTCTGAAATGCGCGTAGGTCATATATTTTAACCTATTTACATTCTGATTCATGGATAATTAAACTGCCATCATTGAAGTTATTGCTGTAACTATAATACATATCGATTGCTTTGGGCGGATTAATGTTATTTAACCACTCTGAACACTGTAATCTGTCTGTCAACGATGTCACTATTTATCTCCGTGCGACATGGCGACAGTCTTGCCGCACATGGCCAAAGTTTCAAAATCCGCTTAAATTTGGTGCAACAAAAAAACAACAAGGTGATAATCTTAAATCAGTTCAAATTAAATGAAAGTTTTGTCATGCAAAAAGAAGAAGTTTTATATATAAAAATGAAAGGCAAATATGGCCATTATGGTAATTTGAGAGCAAATAACTTTCGACTGAAGCTATTTGGGTGTCGCCCAAATCGGTCGGGTTGACAGGCTTCTGTGAAGTTCTGAGCAGCTAGCTAGCTATATACTGAATGACACGGAGCAGTGGAGGCAGCATCACATAGCGTTATGAACCCAGTCCTCGCTCTTATATTATATGGTTCAATAATTTATTTTCGTATTGTTAAATGTTTACTGCAATCATGCAAACCAGCCGAGAAGTTTAGACAACAGGGCACTAATCAAAGTATGTGCATGTCATATAATGATGTTTCCAACTGCATAAATTCATGTATCTATTCACAATTTGCTTCATCAAATGTCAAGCTGACCACCAATTGATTAATTGTGCATTTTTTATTACATGTTTTATCTGTTCACGAAAGAGCATCATTGTCTTGCCTTATATTAGATTTATTTTGAGAATTAAACTGAATCCCATCTTTCAGTGTGAATGATATAAATCCCCTCAGGACACCATGATTAAAACATGGATTAAACAATCTTTAAGTTTTAAATATATCACCTTTATTCAGTTTGCCACATAATAACATGTAGTTACAAAAAAAACCCAGCAGGATCTGCAGGCAATGTGCTGACCAGGCAGAAGATGAATTTGTTTTGTTGATTATTAAACTTTGATTGCTGTTCACATGCCTATCTAGGGTCACTTACATTCTACAAAAAAATGTATCCACAATATAGGCATTCAGAGTTGATTCAGCTGAATAAATTGACTTAATGGACTGAATGTATTGACCTCATAAGGGTTAACAATATAAGGAAATCAATTATCAGGATATCATTATCAAG
Source organism: Urechis unicinctus (assembly GCA_034190875.2). Lineage (NCBI taxonomy): Eukaryota > Metazoa > Annelida > Polychaeta > Xenopneusta > Urechidae > Urechis > Urechis unicinctus. The sequence continues at coordinate 14,453,911 of CM067343.1, forward strand.
CAAAGCATATCTACAGATAAATGTGAACATGATCAGCAGGAACTTCGACAACAGCGCCTTATGTTGCACAATCAGTAATAAACTTTCAAGAGGTCCAGTCTTGGTGGGTTTCCATTAGGACACAATTAGTGAATCCATACAACAGCTTGTCCACATGATTCAGCAAAAGATGATTCTCCTTCTGTGTCCCAGCTATAGTTGCACATTCTGTTACACTCTGCTTCTTTTGGCACGATTTGTATTAACAAGTTATGACAGCATTTAATCATAGCTTTTATAGCATAACATTGTATTCAATGATTCACCAGGGCTGAACAATAACCCCCAAACCCACTTGTCTGGCATCAACAGTCCATCGCCAAGTAGTTTGGCAAGTAGTTTTAGCATTTAAGCCAAATAATTTAAGTTTTTTTAGAAATGATTCACCCAAACACCCATGAGCTATTAATAACATTTTTCCTGGAACAAGAAATTTTAATTTGCTTTAATTTAGCACGTCAGAGGTCGAAAGCCATAAATTTACAAATTAAAGTTTGCCAGAATATAAGGACATGATAAACCCCATTTTTCACTGGACCAGTATAATTGATAATAATCCTAATATTTTGGCTGAGGTCAAGGACTATACAGATCTGATTTCTAGTTAGCAAAGAGATACTGACATGAGAAGGCCCTTTGTAGGATTTGAGATCACTAGCTTAATTTATAACAAAATGAGATCATCAAAACTGTTAATACCCCATTGGGTGTATAGGCACAGGATATATTAAATAATAATCTAGGGGTCAAAGGTTATGCAGGAAGATTTGATCAATGAGGAGTTGCTAGCTTGTATTATAAGAAAATGTGCCATCAAGAATTATTCCCCATTATGTAAATCTCTCAGGAACAAAAGGTCATGCAGAGCTGATATTTACTTTGTAAGTAATGGTCAATATAAGAGTGGTTCATGATTAATTTGAGACTGGTATTCCCTATTTGGTTAACATAGCTAAGAGATTATTTTTCAATAATAAGGTCAAAAAGGGCTGATATTTTGTTTGTAAGTGACAATCAATATAACAGTGGCTTGTATTATTAAAAAAATGTGATACCAAAAGTTTACAAGCAGACAGATTGACAGGGCAAAACTGTGCTGAGGAGCGTAACTATTAATGGTTCCTGCCTAATGGTCCATAAATATTACCTTAAGTGGCATGCAACATGTCTGGGATGGAAACTAATCAAAGGGACCATCCAAGTCATGCATAACCAGTCAGTTTGTTACATCTTGGGAACTGCACTGTCCTGAAAAGGCCTCATGTGATTTGGGGTTTCAAAAATGCTTAATACCACCATCAAAACTAGACCAGATGCACAGATTTTAAGACTAACTTACCAATGATCATGGCATTAATAGCCTACATCTGATAGATTCAAATGAGGTGATTGTTCTATTAAAGAATTGGATTACAAGCATTGAACATTGTTTTTGAAAGCTTCTATTGAAATCAAACGGATCACTTTCCTGACTAATCGATGGCAGAAGTTTGACACTGTCCATGACTGAACTATCATGTAACATATAATCAAACTTATAGGAATGTAATAAAGAACTCATGTTTTAGTGTATTACAATGATACATAATATTTCCATGTCCAATAAAAGTACTTTAAAATGAAGGTTAAGGGTAACATTACTGAAGCAAGTATATAATTCAATGATGTCGAAAGCAAAATATCAATCTTCAACCTTTGAAAAAAAAATTCACATTTGAAAGAGTAACCCCACCCCCACTAACGCAGTACCACCAGAGTTGTTATATAGTGTACTATGACACTAGCCATCCTAGTGGCTAGTTGTGGCCAGTGTCATAGTCCACCATACAACATCGTGAGTTACAGGGCATAAAGTCTGAAGACGAGTGGGATCGATGATCGTGGAATCAGGATCCCCTACCTTACTCAACAACCGAATTGGAGCGTTTGGGTTATTGTGATACCGGAGCGCATGTCCGATGTCAAGATCAGGCAATGTTTACATCTGACAGATGGCGCAAAAGCCGTTCGCTAAAATGGCCTATGGCAATAGTCAATACGGTTAAATGAACGTTAGGAAATACATTTTGTTTTAAATCAATGGTAAACTAAACTAAAGAACACGCAGGTGTCCATAACCAACAGAAAACTACAGGGCCCAAACCAACGCACAAAAAGCAAGTAAAATGTGAACAATTAAATCATTTCACAACTTGAATTTATTATTTATTACAAATAACAAAAAAACACAGACAATTGTGTACAGTGAACATACGGTAAAATCGGCTTGACGTGTCCCATCAGAGTTCGTATTGCATTTATACATCCACATATCCGGTTTCTAATTACTTTTGAAGAATTAGTCCAAACACGATTGGGTGGTTTCTTCGGCCATTTACACGTTTTCGATGTCACGCAGACTACAATACGCAACGTGATCATCGCCGTAGCCTTGCTCTTGAGCAAATCGTCTCAAATAATCCACGAGCATATGTCGTTCTTTCTTCGTTATGTCCGGGCTTTCGTCGTGGTCGTCAGAGTCGTCGTTGTTAGGGCAGCGCGTTTTTGACTGACTTGCTCGAGGAGAGTGGCATCGTCGTATTCGCCGCTAGTCGGAACGGGATCATCGAGTGACACGAGTCGATCGAACTCCTCTTGGCATGGTTGGCGGCAAATAGACGTCGTACAGGTCACCGTCGAAATCGTCGGGCTAGTCAGTAAGAGTGAAGCCGGCTTTACGGTAACAGTTGGCGATGGTCACGGCCTTTACCATCGACCACGAAGACTTGGCAAGGTAGATGGCGTCGAGAAGGTTGATCTGTCGGGCAACTCGCAGTGCTTGTACCGATTCGTCAGCATCAAGGGCATTTATGATTCGTCCAATCAACGCGCTGCGGTAATGTCCTTTCCAGTATCCTTGGTACATCGGTTTGATCAGACTCGTTATGTTGGGCGGCAGGAAGTGTAAAGTGATGTTGGTCAGCGTCACCTGCGGCGAGTGGGCAGAACAGTTGTCGATCAACAGGCAGACCTTACGTTGGTTGAAGTAGAGCTTTCGATCCCATTTAGCCAGCCAGTTTGCGAAGATCTCTCCCGTCATCCATGCATTTTTCCAAGAAGCGTACTCGACCGGCAGTTTAGTGGTATCTTTCGGAAAACAGCGCGGGCGACGACTTTTACTGATGACGAGCAGCGGCAGCGTTTCCGATCCGTCCATATTGGCGCAAAGTAGGACGTTGATCCTTTGCTTGGCGGCTTTCCTTCCGGCGAATTCCTCCGTCGGCAGGCAGTGTTCCTTGTCATTGAATGCCCGGAAGTAAAGGGCCGTCTCGTCTGCGTTGAATATGTCCTGGTCACTGAAGTCGGCGGGAATTTAAGGAAATTTGTCTTGGAGCCAGTGGCGGGCGGACGGGTTATCGGCGTCTTGTTTTTCACCTTGCTGCTTTTGAAGGCTATGTTGAACCGTGACTTCAAGCGCCACAGCCAACCAGATGATGGTTTGAAACTCGGCACCCTCTTCATTTCCGCTAGCTGGAGAGCCTTTGATTGATTTTCTGTTCCGGACAGTCGTGCGCATTTGGTCCACTTCTGTTTGAACCACGTAAACAGTGCCTCATCCAGTTCTTCGTCTCCACTCGCTCTCTTTCTTTATCGGCTTTCGTATTGGCCGGCTCCTTGTTGCTCCAAGATTACATTCCTGTTCTTTACTAAGCGCGATATTGCGGACGTGGAAACTTCCATTTTCATGGCGATTGTAGCTTGGCTTTGGCGACTTAATTTTTGTTCTTTCAGGATCTCTACTTTCTTCTGAAGGATGAGGTATTTTCTTCAAGGCATTGTGACAGTGTTTTTGGCTGTTTGATCATGAATAATGACACTTCTGCCTTTTAAACCACCCGACTTCATTAGGGAGTCAAGGCGTCAATGTGAACTCGCTGGGCTCCGCAAACACCGGAAACGGGAATTGGGCACGCTCCAATCGTAAGTCACGCTTGTTAGTCAGCCGCCAGCATCCCCTAGATGATTTAACTACCTCATCAACTTCGATTAACTCGGGTGATCAGAGGTCTGGTGATCAGAGATCGTTAAGTAATCAGGATTAAGCCGTTACAGTCGATGGTAGTTAAAATCGATCGATGGCAACGCGTCCCTTTTAACGAGGCGATTCGTCTGGAATGTCCCGATTAACCGAGTGAAATAGCATTGCTTGGAATGGTTTCCCGGTCTGCGTCCCCATCATCGAGGAATCCCCATTGGCGAGGTCCCGTTTAACGAGGTGGCACTGTAGACGATTTATATAAATCCCTGTGGCTCCCATTCTTCAGCTCGATATGGTTGTTTGTTTGTCCATGGAGGCGTCTCCGTTGTTCATCATAACGCTTGATCATCCAATGTAGCTCACAGACAGGCATGTTTTTTTTTTCCTCTTGTTCATAGAAATATACGCTAATAACTTAAGGATAATCGTACTACCGCTATGTTCTTTCTATAATTTCTGATTATATCATCTGTAGTAGTATAGAGACTGGGGGTACGAGCGAAGTTTCCAAATTGACTCACATGAGCCAGCAGGTGGTGCACTCGCACCCACCCCCCTCTATATCATACCATATGAGCCAGCCCTTCCAACCCCACCATGGTCCAGGGTCACCATAGAGGTCATCGAGTGCGAAATATTTGCGACCGTCGCTGTAAGTTCCATTTTTCACGCGGTCGAGGTCCTGTATAAATTAGGCAACCTTAGCGTCGTTCTTCTGGATAAAGTCGGGATCGGGACGAGCGGTTATCAATCTCATCGTAAAGAGCTTCTTACAGTAGAAACCCCTCGTCGGCCTCTCCGTGGTCCCACTCGGTCTTTCCAACCAAGGACTTGATGCTCCTTTTCCACCTCCAGGCACTATAGTCACCGTCTTCAAGCCCCTCCACTCCCGCCCATCACCAAGCCACCGTCTCCTTATACTTATTCCGATCCTTGTGATACACCTGGTTATACACCTCAGCCCTCCCCAGGTCCTCAAAGGAGCACAACCTGAAAACGCAATCGACCAACACCCCTATGGTCGCCACCGGACTATGGTGCAGACCTAACAGAACCAGAGGCTTATATATACTCGGAATTATCCCCCCAGGACTCCGAGTGTAGGGGCACTTTATCTCGAGCAGCACAATCTCCTCAGAATGCCCCAGACAGACAGCATCCACTCCACCCCCCCCCCCACGCTGCCACCAGATCGGGAGCACACAAAAACCATCCGGAGAGTAGGCCATCACGCCACCCTCAATATAGATATTATTTCCGTAGACCTTGGTGCCGCACACCTTCTCCAATACCGCAATTGCAACCTCCTCAAAAGTCGTACCCCAGAGGCAGGGTGCACTAAAGCAAACACCCTCGTTGCTAGTTTTTTTCAGTCAGCTTCTTACTATAGCTGCTGAAGTAGTTTTGCCCTATAATGGCGGAGTAGTCACTTCCTCTAACGCAGCCCTTCCTCGTGGTCTCCCACTGGTCTGTATTTTGCTTGACTCTGGTAAGATCGTTGCAGAAAGATTTTATCGCCTCCTTCATTATACCCAACAAACACCACTCTTTAAATGGACGGTCGGTCGGCTGCACTTACCGCAGTACCGGCACGATCACCTCCTGCGACCCCCGTCGACCTAGGCAGTTCGGGGGTGGAGATGCCCTAACCAACATCTTAGCCTTAATATCCCCCCCCCCTCTGTTTTGTGTGGTTGTATAAAAATTAATAACGTTGCCTTGTTCTAGCTGTAAAGGCTGTTCTAAAGATATTACAACAGCCCGTTGATCAGCAGGCTTATTTATTCCTACCACATGATTCGTTCCATAAATAACAGGAACGACTGCTATAACAGCAGTATCAGCACCAACACCCAAAGGCAACCCCATACGAATGACCCTACCATTGGATAACGTGGTATATTCACAGCTTGAGTCTTGTGAGTCTCGACCCCTAGCCCCATGGCCAAACGACCACTCATATCCTCTGCGAAGGGGGCCACTTGCTTCTGCCCATATAGTAATGAGGGGTTTTGTCTGGGAGGTTATGTGTTCTCTCAGGTCCCTACGATGCTGTCTGTGTCTCTCATCAACATACGTTTTATTAACAACATCTTCAGGCGATATTGGGTCTCCCAACTGAACGATTTTATTTTCTCCCATTTCAAGGTCTCCAGTCATAGTACTGCCACTTTTATCCAGTGCTTGCCGGTTTTTGCCTAGGTCCATAAATACTCGTTTTTATTGACATCTTGTAAATTCAAGTACAACGCTAACAGGTCAAGTCGTGGTTAACCAATGGCCTTCCTTTATTATCACGCAACTAACCCTTTAACTCATGCACTGTTCCACTAGTGAAACGCTTACATACAGGATTAGCGATGTTGGTGGTTATAATATCACCGAAAGAGCCACCCTCTAAACCGACAACTTCAAGAAGCGTAGTGGGCGCACCATCTAGCATGTTGTGCGTGGTGCTGACTTTATCAAGGTGAACATAAATTGTGTTAAAGATGCTTAAGTTGATGGGCCGGTCACCTATGTGAGTACCTGAAGGAATTAATTGTCTATCCTGACCATCATCAAGACCCAACATATTTAACACACCATCTGATATGCGCGCAGCCCCATTTTCGGGAATTGTGAGGGTAATAACCCCATTCACAGCATCAACATCTAAACCAAGACCTATTGACGTAATCTGCTGCTGAAGAAGGCTGATATTCCAGAGACCAGGTTTTAATTGGACAGATCCTCACTCTTCTTGACTGCCATTGAATGGTCTCGTTTGATTCGAGATTGTAACAGCCCACAATATACGTGATTGACCTTAGGCCAACACATAGATCAGCAGTGTTGTCAATAGGATTTTGCAGGGACGCAGCGTCGCCGCTTTGAACATTTGACAAAGTGTGATAAATAGCGCTATGAATAAACAAGCCTTAAGTTTCAATAGAAAAGCTTTATTATACAGTTGGTCGCCTATTGACAGAACTACAAGCGCCTTTACCTCAGGATCATGCCTATGACCCCTATAACGATCCATATAACAAGAGGGCATATCAGAGACTCTGCACTAACTTTGGTGTTCAACCAAACACAGACTGGTGCCAGAAGGCAACAGCCGCTCATAGTGGCCTTGGTGTCTTATATGCACATGATGTATATGGTTACGTGAGTGTCGTCAAGGATGCTGGTCGAAACGTTCGTTATGACCCTTGACGGGTGGCATTTGAGGCAGAAAAGGATAAAAAGCCAGGTTTTGCCCACGCGAGCAACCTACAATCCTTTCAGGAGAAAATGGGTGCTGTTCTACATATAGCACAGGGACCTGAAGCAGACGAGGCCTGGAGTACATTCATTCTGGACACGTCTGAGGGCTTTACAGACCGGCGTTGAGCGAAGTAACGACAGCATTAGGACCTATGTCTGAACCATTCTTAGTGTTCAGGCGCAGACCCGCTCAGATATACTAGGTGTTGGAACGTCCTTTGATGCCCAAAAGCAATTTCAGGCCAACTTGGGGATGCCATCAACTCCCCAGTAGACATTCCTTCATCCATCTGATGGTATCAGAACGTCCTCTAGAATGCCTCCTCAAAGGTTGATTATGTGTTGGGAACCGGCCTGTACATGGCTCCGTCTGATATGAGTCTCGCCATTGGAAACGTTGCTGGGTACAACAATCTGATTACAATCGCAACTGAGGAGCAGCAGATCGGCAGCAATGCTGATGTCAACTTGGTTCCGGTGGTTCCAGATAGAGGAAGCTTTGGCCCAACGCCAGATACAGATACAGATAAGGAACTCCCCTCTTCCGACCCGGCCCCTATGGCGGAGTCCGGTATGCGTGGAGAGTTCCCCTCTTCAGGCCCGGCCCCTGTGGCCGATACCGGTATGCGTGGGGTGCATGCGGATGAGAAAACCGCACTTATCAGGAGGATAAAACCCCCCCCACCGCCACAACTGCGGCTCATACATGTTCTGCCATCCAACCAGTCACCTTTGCAGCTGACTTAAGCAGCCATGATACGATGGAGCCAATGATTCCTGGAAGGGCAGCTGCTGCCTTACCGGCTAGGCCCTTCAGGACGTTTACCAAGGAGTTCAGCTGTTTTTTAATCCATTCCTTCACCCCGGGTTTATCAGCTGGCGTCGGTGATGGTGCCGGGGTTGAACTAGTGCACCCTCTGCCCGTCAAAGCAACTACCAGGGTCGAGCTTGCAAATCAAATTGCTATGAGTATGGAGGCGACTGTTATACCCTGCTCTCGGCACACAGTGGGTACACGTTCAGCTAGCGTTGTGTCCTCGTTAAGAAGTCTGTTAATCGTTTCCCTGATGTGGTTAATTTGGGTTCGCAGACGTTCACGGTATATAGAGGCAGCCTCAACACGGACACGCCGCAGGTTCTGCAGCTCTGCAAGGTCATTTGATTGCAATTTCCATGCTGGATCTCCTTCCCTCCCTGCCTCCCCCAAGCTTGCCATTTTAGCTTCCCGTCGGGCTATATCCCTTTCTATCTCAGTTATCTTAGCTAGGTTGTTCACCAGCTCACTCCTCTGGGTCTGCATAGCCTTGTCAAGCCCTACAAGCTATCTGAGTGGTAGTTCGTTTTCTGTTTGTGTACCTAGGTCTTGTATGGTGTTATGAACGTCCTCTATGAAGCTTGTTTCTTCCACACCACCTTGCTCTGTCATGGCTTCAGGGCCCCTCATTTCTAAATTCTCTGTGGCTTTAGCAGCTGCTTGGTCAACGCCTTGGAGGGCTTTTGCTTCCTTTTGTGACACTGCTTGTGAGGACCACTCAGTGAACCCCAAACCATCACGGACAGCCTTATTCCCCCCTCTAGATCTAGTTATTGTTCCAAGTGAAAGCGGTTTTTTGGTACGAGAATTTGTAATACTTAAGTCAGGGTAGTCCTTCAAGCTTAACTGTCCACTAACAAGTTCAAACTTTGCATAATCGAGGCCGAGGGTTGGCCTTTTTCAGCCAATGCATCGTAATAATCATTGACAGCGCCTATATCGAGTCAGTCTTCCGGTGGTATAGACCGATCCATCCCAATGTCCCCTACCCCTGGTGGGAGAGTGGCCGGGGGGGAGTCTCATCCTCTATTTCAGCGAGCCAACCCGCATCCTCTCCTTCAGGGTCATGCCAATCCTCCTCCACTAGGTCGTCAAATGTTGGGTTATCAAACTCTATGTCTGTGTGTTAAAGATAAGTGTAATTAAGAATTTAACATAGCGAGTACTTACGGACGCAAACTAATCCCACACCGCCAGATACGCGAACTGCTCGGGGTAAAGGGCGTGCGACAGTCTGTAGTCGTTACAAACAATCCAAGCACTATTGACCAAAACCAACAACTGCTGTTTTGCTTCCCCAATCTAGGCACAGACGACGTCATTGTTCCAGGGACATCACGGCTGGCCTTTACAATCACGCTGACCTCGATTGATCTTAAACGCAGCGTTGTGCAAATCGTGGGTCGCGCCGTGGTTATGAAATTGACAATCAAGATTTCTGGCAATGATGTCATGTCTATTGATGACAGCGATGTGTATCACTGTTACCACGACTTGTGGCGGACTGCACAGGAGAGACAGGGCCTCCATTATCAGGGCATTGACACATCAGATGACAGAAACACAACTAAGATATGAATGGGGACAGGACACAAGGATGAGACCGAGAAAGAGGACCTTGCCATAACCAATGTGTATGGTAACAGGTTCTTTGTTCCGCTTGACTTTGAACTCCTTGAGAGTCACATGCCATTCTACCAGAGCGCGCTTAATGACAGACTGGAGTACGAGCTAACGTTCAATGACTACAACCGCGTAATTCACACAACAGGCGACACCACTGCCAGCTACAAAATTGATGGCATCTCGCTGTAGTATGACATGGTTACCCAAATAGAGTTGGCCCGCATGATACGCACCCAGTACACAGGTCGGCTCTTGATTCTGTATGACCGTGTTCTTCGTCACAGGAAGCTTGTATACAATAAAAGAGATACACTTTGGAACATCAACCTGAACGTGCCTAGTCGCTGCATGAAGGGCGTCCTACTGCTCTTTGAAAACCCAGAGGGTGCCACATACGCCAGAAAGACAGAGTCGTTCTACAACCCAAAGATTACAAAAGTTGAGGTGACCATTGAGGGCATCCCCAACCAACTCTATGCCCAAGGTATGCGTGGCTACTAGCAGTAGAATGAGGTGAAGAAGGCTTTGCAGCAACGAGTAAACGAGACCCCAGTGTAGCAATAGCTGCAAAAGACTTGGCATTGTCGGTCGTGTCCCTAGGAGAGTATCTAACCACCAAGTATGCTCTGTGGCTCGACTAAAGGACGAGTGATGACGACCAGTTACACGGTAGTGGCAGGGCCGTGGAGAATGCATCTGAGGGTATCACCATACAGATCACGAAAAAATCACAGGCGGCCAGTGCATTGAACGCTTACATGTTTATTGTAATGGATGCACAGTTTAACATTAAAGATGGCATTTTCGTCAGCGCAGTCTACTAACGAGGTTTTGATGAAACCGTAAAATGAGTTTGCATTTACAGATGGTCCCTGCTCGGCAATTGTTTGTGGGCAGACAGGATGTGGGAAAACAGCATTCATCCTCGACCTACTTGAAGGGCCCTTCTTCGGTGCCTTCGAACGTATTGTTATCCTCTGCCCTACCATACGTTTCAACGAGGCCTATCAGACGTGGTCATGGGTGTGGAATGATTCAGAGGTCTACGTCGTTGATCCAGAGGAGCGGCTCCATGACCACCTGAGGGCTTTCTACCACTGCTTCAAGGGCGAACCTACCCTCTACATTATTAATGACTGTTTGGCTACTAAGGCCCTAACTAAGAAGAAAGACATGTTGCCCAGCAAAGTGTTTGGGTCCTCACCCAAAAGTACAACTCTGTGCTGAAGGACTTATGTGAGCAGACTCGCTGGATGGTGCTCTTTCACACCAAAGATAGGGACTCGTTTGAAGACGCCTTGTGTGAAACTAATGAAATTCCAACAAAAGAGGAACGTGCCACAGTACGCCAACTACTAGCAAAGACCAAGCATGCAAAACTGCTGCTGAAGACTGATCAACCTACTGCATATGCCGTCGATTGAAGTGATATTGGCCTTGATAGCAGCGGCTGCCTCAGTAACAAATTTAGATTTCTTCATCTGGGTAGCGGTGCAGTATTTTGATGTCTGACCTTTATGTCCATATAACATCATATCTATCTTCATGGCTAAAGCCTAGTGAAGGGAGTGAAGGGCAACCATTAATTGTTAAAATTGTTAAGTTGATGTGTAATAGTCAAGTTCTCTTTGCATTTACATATCAACGAACAGTCTTAGCTATAATAGCCAAACAATTCTGTCAAACAACTATTTGTTTTTCCACTTAACAGAACCATCCAACAGTATTAAAACGAATGCTGCTAACGCCTAAATTGTGGATCAGCTGATCGAGGAGGTTCCTCGAGGGAATTTGGTCATGGATATAAATTCGGTCTGGGAAGGGGTAAAACGCGAATTAGGTAATACAGAACAGGCAGTAATAGAGATATCATTGTACTGACACAGCTTCTTTTCCGTCCATGTCAGAATGTATTTGTTCGGGAAATCCGTATTTAACAGCAAATTTTCTATGCTCTCTGCGAATTCACGAAGTAAGCGACCTAATGAAGAGTTATTGTTTACGAGTTTGGTAATTTAGGGAATGTCATTATTAACCGAAATACTATAACAATCGTATCATTCTTAACCAGGGCTGTGACAAAATAAGTTTCAATTAAATTTCAATGATAATTGTTTGTCAGATTAGCAATTTTATGCGACTTGAGTTAGGTAATCGTGCGCGAGTTTTTCGCTCTATATTTCGCCGATCTGTCGTTCAACTAGGGTCAAAGTTCAAAGCCAGATTATCATGGCTAAGGTCAAAGAGTGATATTTGGTTGCTTCGATTGTAGTAGTGTGTTTTTATATCAAGTGGTTTGCTATTATATGGTATACAATGATCCAACAGTGTTGAATACTGTGTGAATAATGTATATTTGGTAGTTTGTCAAGAAGGTACCTGGCTTTTAGGGTCGCAATTGACCCAGACAAATCTCTCAACCCATATAGCGTCGGCGCCATGGTAACGATCCGCGTCCTTGGGAGATTTCATATTGCGACTTTGTCAAAGGTTGGCGAGTCTGAGTAGGTCACGTTTTTTCAAGTTAGTCGATATGGAATTAAGCTGATTTACTAATTCAATTGGACTGATGTAGTCATTTTCACGATATACAGTCATTTGGCGTGTGTGACAGAAACTGTTGCCATGCTTAAAATACTTTAAAATGTGGAATAGACAGTTACCACGGTGTAGGATGATAGTCGCTTGGTGGGTAAGGAAAGAAGAGCATTCTCGCCTTGAAGTAGGATGCGTAAGGGGTGTGGAAACATACAGCGCTACAAATTAACTGGGTAACGGGAGTATAGGAGGTGTCTGGGGGTATATAATTCGTTTGGAGGTCTTAGCGGACTGGATGGGCGCATAGGCGCTCGTGTCACTCAGAGTGCGAGAGCAGCTTTTGAGTGGGGAACAGCAAAATAACGCTGCTACTGATTATGTGATAATAATGGCTATTAGTGAGTGGCTGTTTCCCAATATAAGCACTAAGAGGGGTTATGAATAAGTGTGCAAACATTCGTCGATTCTATGAAATCAATAATACTATCACCTACGCTTCCCAATATAATGGTAGGTTGGTGATAACATGACACTTTTAGCAGTAAATAAACACATATCACATTTTATACCATTTATGGTGCATCCATCACTAATCAGTAACTGATACAGAAATTATCAAGAATATACATAGTGATAATTCCATATACATCTATATATGGACTGCCATAAAGGTAAAATGATATGCTGAAATGAAAATGCAACATATCAATTGTTATTAAATAGCTCAGTTTACATGGACTTGTTATTTTCCAAACTTTCTGCTTAAACAATATACTTGCTCCATAGCATGTTATCTACAGTGACTCCAAAGGCCAATGAACATCATTCTCTGTATATAGGATTCATAACATTATACATCAAAGTCTTAAAAATGATTGATGATAAGTAATCAACGGAGTTATTCCAGATACTAGTTTTTCACTTATTCGATGACCTTGACATTAGTTTCAGATCAAGGTCGAATCAAAACCTCTCGGTTTTGCGCATTATTGACACCTAACGATTGGAAAAAAAATTGCTTGCATACATACATACATTATGACAAACGCGACTAACCAACATAACTTTGCCAAGCGATTAGCCAATGTCGGCTTGACTGCACATAGCTAAAGTAAATTACCTCAAACATTGACCAGATTTAATTTATATGTCAGATTGAGTATACTACACAATATATCCAATCTATCGAACCAGCGTTGTCATAATTTAGATCAACGACAAAATGTCACAGTGGGCGATATTAAAAACCCAGACTGAGAACCCAGGTTGCCGAGTCACTTAAGCGACATTATATATATTTTCTCACAATCATCTGGTTGACCTGGGTATGAGCGTTTTAAATAACGCCATAATATATTCAAGAGTTTTGGTTATTGCTTACCAAATCATAAGATATTCTTGGCCAGCAACGCAACTTCATCTCAAAGCACAAAGTGCCTTACGAATTATCCGACCAACCAAAGCATTTCGGTTTTTCCACTTAACAGAACCATCCAACAGTATTGAAACGAATGCTGCTAACGCCTAAATTGTGGATCAGCTGATCGAGGAGGTTCCTCGAGGGAATTTGGTCATGGATATAAATTCGGTCTGGGAAGGGGTAAAACGCGAATTAGGTAATACAGAACAGGCAGTAATAGAGATAGTATATCATTGTACTGACACAGCTTCTTTTCCGTCCATGTCAGAATGTATTTGTTCGGGAAATCCGTATTTAACAGCAAATTTCTATGCTCTCTGCGAATTCACGAAGTAAGCGGCCTAATGAAGAGTTATTGCTTACGAGTTTGGTAATTTAGGAAATTCATTATTAGCCGAAATACTATAACAATCGTATCATTCTTAACCAGGGCTGTGACAAAATAAGTTAAATTAAATTTCAATGATAATTGTTTGTCAGATTAGCAATTTTATGCGACTTGAGTTAGGTAATCATGCGCGAGTTTTTCGCTCTATATTTCGCCGATATGTCGTTCATCTAGGGTCAAAGTTCAAAGCCAGATTATCATGGCTAGGGTCAAAGAGTGATATTTGGTTGCTTCGATTGTAGTAATGTGTTTTTATATCAAGTGGTTTGCTATTATATGGTATACAATGATCCAACAGTGTTGAATATTGTGTGAATAATGTATATTTGGTAGTTTGTCAAGAAGGTACCTGGCTTTTAGGGTCGCAATTGACCCAGACAAATCTCTCAACCCATATAGCATCGGCGCCATGGTAACGATCCGCGTCCTTGGGAGATTTCATATTGCGACTTTGTCAAAGGTTGGCGAGTCTGAGTAGGTCACGTTTTTTCAAGTTAGTCGATATGGAATTAAGCTGATTTACTAATTCAATTGGACTGATGTAGTCATTTTCACGATATACAGTCATTTGGCGTGTGTGACAGAAACTGTTGCCATGCTTAAAATACTTTAAAATGTGGAATAGACAGTTACCACGGTGTAGGATGATAGTCGCTTGGTGGGTAAGGAAAGAAGACCATTCTCGCCTTGAAGTAGGATGCGTAAGGGGTGTGGAAACATACAGCGCTACCAATTAACTGGGTAACGGGAGTATAGGAGGTGTCTGGGGGTATATAATTCGTTTGGAGGTCTTAGCGGACTGGATGGGCGCATAGGCGCTCGTGTCACTCAGAGTGCGAGAGCAGCTTTTGAGTGGGGAACAGCAAAATAACGCTGCTACTGATTATGTGATAATAATGGCTATTAGTGAGTGGCTGTTTCCCAATATAAGCACTAAGAGGGGTTATGAATAAGTGTGCAAACATTCGTCGATTCTATGAAATCAATAATACTATCACCTACGCTTCCCAATATAATGGTAGGTTGGTGATAACATGACACTTTTAGCAGTAAATAAACACATATCACATTTTATACCATTTATGGTGCATCCATCACTAATCAGTAACTGTTACAGAAATTATCAAGAATATACATAGTGATAATTCCATATACATCTATATATGGACTGCCATAAAGGTAAAATGATATGCTGAAATGAAAATGCAACATATCAATTGTTATTAAATAGCTCAGTTTACATGGACTTGTTATTTTCCAACCTTTCTGCTTAAACAATATACTTGCTCTATAGCATGTTATCTACAGTGACTTCAAAGGCCAATGAACATCATTCTCTGTATATAGGATTCATAACATTATACATCAAAGTCTTAAAAATGATTGATGATAAGTAATCAACGGAGTTATTCCAGATACTAGTTTTTCACTTATTCGATGACCTTGACATTAGTTTCAGATCAAGGTCGAATCAAAACCTTTCGGTTTTGCGCATTATTGACACCTAACGATTGGAAAAAAAATTGCTTGCATACATACATACATTATGACAAACGCGACTAACCAACATAACTTTGCCAAGCGATTAGCCAAGGTCGGCTTGACTGCACATAGCTAAAGTAAATTACCTCAAACATTGACCAGATTTCATTTATATGTCAGATTGAGTATACTACACAATATATCCAATCTATCGAACCAGCGTTGTCATAATTTAGATCAACGACAAAATGTCACAGTGGGCGATATTAAAAACCCAGACTGAGAACCCAGGTTGCCGAGTCACTTAAGCGACATTATATATATTTTCTCACAATCATCTGGTTGGGTATGAGCGTTTTACCAAGAGTTTTGGTTATGAGCGTTTTAAATATCGCCATTTTAAATCACGCCAGTTATTCAAGAGTTTTTGGTTATGGCTTACCAAATCATAAGATATTCTCGGCCAGCAACGCAACTTCATCTCAAAGCACAAAGTGCCTTACGAATTATCCGACCAACCAAAGCATTTCGGTTTTTCCACTTAACAGAACCATCCAACAGTATTGAAACGAATGCTGCTAACGCCTAAATTGTGGATCAGCTGATCGAGGAGGTTCCTCGAGGGAATTTGGTCATGGATATAAATTCGGTCTGGGAAGGGGTAAAACGCGAATTAGGTAATACAGAACAGGCAGTAATAGAGATAGTATATCATTGTACTGACACAGCTTCTTTTCCGTCCATGTCAGAATGTATTTGTTCGGGAAATCCGTATTTAACAGCAAATTTCTATGCTTTCTGCGAATTCACGAAGTAAGCGGCCTAATGAAGAGTTAGTGTTTACGAGTTTGGTAATTTAGGGAATTCATTATTAGCCGAAATACTATAACAATCGTATCATTCTTAACCAGGGCTGTGACAAAATAAGTTAAATTAAATTTCAATGATAATTGTTTGTCAGATTAGCAATTTTATGCGACTTGAGTTAGGTAATCATGCGCGAGTTTTTCGCTCTATATTTCGCCGATCTGTCGTTCATCTAGGGTCAAAGTTCAAAGCCAGATTATCATGGCTAGGGTCAAAGAGTGATATTTGGTTGCTTCGATTGTAGTAATGTGTTTTTATATAAGTGGTTTGCTATTATGTGGTATACAATGATCCAACAGTGTTGAATACTGTGTGAATAATGTATATTTGGTAGTTTGTCAAGAAGGTACCTGACTTTTACGGTCCCAATTGACCCAGGCAAAGCTCTCAACCCATATAGCTTCGGCGCCATGGTAACGATCCGCGTCCTTGGGAGATTTCATATTGCGACTTTGTCAAAGGTTGGAGAGTCTGAGTAGGTCACGTTTTTTCAAGTTAGTCGATATGGAATTAAGCTGATTTACTAATTCATCTGGACTGATGCAGTCATTTTCACGATATACAGCCATTTGGCGTGTGTGACAGAAACTGTTGCCATGCTTAAAATACTTTAAAATGTGGAATAGACAGTTACCACGATATAGGATGATAGTCGCCTGGTGGGTAAGGACAGAAGAGCATTCTCGCCTTGAAGTAGGATGCGTAAGGGGTGTAGAAACATACAGCGCTACAGTTTAACTGGGTCACGGGAGTATAGGAGGTGTCTGGGGGTATATAATTCGTTTGGAGGTCTTAGCGGACTGGATGGGCGCAAAGGCGCATGGGCCCGTTTCACTCAGAGCGCGAGAGCAGCTTTTGAGTGGGGAACTGCAAAATAACGCTGCTACTGGTTATGTGATAATAATGGCTATTAGTGAGTGGCTGTTTCCCAATATAAGCACTACGAGGGGTTATGAATAAGTGTGCAAACATTCGTCGGTTCTATGAAATCAATAATACTATCACCTACCATTCCCAATGTAATGGTAGGTTGGTGATAAGAGTTACTTATGAATTAACATGACACTTTTAGCAGTAAATAAACACATATCCCATTTTATACCATTTATGGTGCATCCATCACTAATCAGTAACTGATACAGAAATGATCAAGAATATACATAGTGATAATTCCATATACATCTATATATGGACTGCCATAAAGGTAAAATGATATGCTGAAATGAAAATGCAACATATCAATTGTTATTAAATAGCTCAGTTTACATGGACTTGTTATTTTCCAAACTTTCTGCTTAAACAATTTACTTGCTCTATAGCATGTTATCTACAGTGACTTCAAAGGCCAATGAACATCATTCTCTGTATATAGGATTCATAACATTATACATCAAAGTCTTAAAAATGATTGATGATAAGTAATCAACGGAGTTATTCCAGATACTAGTTTTTCACTTATTCGATGACCTTGACATTAGTTTCAGGTCAAGGTCGAATCAAAATCTCTCGGTTTTGCGCATTATTGACACCTAACGATTGGAAAAAAATTGTTTGCATACATACATACATTATGACAAACGCGACTAACCAACATAAGCGATTAGCCAAGGTCGACTTGACTGCACATAGCTAAAGTAAATTACCTCAAACATTGACCAGATTTCATTTATATGTCAGATTGAGTATACTTCACAATATATCCAATCTATCGAACCAGCGTTGTCATAATTTAGATCAACGACAAAAATGTCACAGTGGGCGATATTAAAAACCCAGACTGAGAACCCAGGTTGTCGAGTCACTTTAGCGACATTATATATATTTTCTCGCAATCATCTGGTTGACCTGGGTATGAGCGTCTTAAATAAGACTAAAACTACCGGAAGAACTAATGTAAGCTATATTGATCGTATGCGTCTGTTTGTGTGTGCTTGTTTCTGAGGATTTATATCATATCTATTTTTTGTCTAAGCGATTATTCATTCCCTTATATTTACATATATTCGCAACAAACACAATTATCTAACTGGGCATTATAACACAGACCGCTCAACGGATGGTAACAGGAATCACGCCATTTTGGCGCCAGATTATTGGATTTCTGAGACTTTTGCGTTCATAGTTTTCCATAATGTATTTGCAGGTTTTTGTTTAGCAAGTATAGTATTACGGACAAGTATAAAATGTGGAGAAATTGCTCCATTCCTTTGAATGACGATTAATATTCTGTCGCCAATGCATAAATGGGTACTCATTATTATATTCCCATGCAGATACCAATTCCATCAGCCCTTTTACTTTACCTCACTATCGTGGCCTCTTAGCTCTGAGACATCGGTTCGGAAATTTACCTATAAATGTCAAAATTAGTTCAAATAGGGCTGCTGTGTTACGCAGAATCAGCATGTGTTGGTGTACCCCGACCTTGTACAGCAAAATGCAACCGATCAAGCGATCGCAATATAAATGTCACTTTCATCGCTGTTATTACAGAGATATGATTTATCCCTCATAGAGGTAGTATGATGTCCTTGCTCGGGATATTCATGTTCGTTGTTCGATATAGGAAAAGTGGTTTAGCTTAATTCCATGTAGACACAGACAAAGGTTATCGCTAGACCCATTTCGACAAGTAAATTGATCTTGATATTTCTAGATTATTGCTGCCCGAGCATAATCAGCCACGATATATATTTAGTCTAGTATGTAATGTTGCCGAACGCTTAAATATGCGCTGCTCCGAGTGCAGAGATACAAAGCTCGCGTTAAAGGTGCGCAATTTAGCTACAGTAGTAAAGGCTTACATAAGTGTGCAATCCAAGAGGCAACGAGAGGGTGTATAAATATGCGTGTGATTTCAGTTTTACCAGCAATAGAGCAAATTGTCGTCCGGCAATGTATAACGACGACGATCCGTTGCGGTAAAGTAAAGAGTCGATAAAAATGTGCAAAAGGTCGCGGTACGCTGAACCATTATATGTCCTTATTGATGACAGTTATCACAATGGATGTTTATACCTCCGGCGCATATCCCATCACACTGCATTATTGTATCTAGTGTGAGCGATTGATATTGGTTCTGTTGTTTCATCAAAACATTTCACGATACTTATGTCTAGGTGATTCTAACTATATTAGTTATGGGACCACGATGACAATCTTTGTATTCGATTCCTAGTGCTTTATATGTAGATTTCACTTTTACGGTATAAATGAAAAAAGGCACAGTCACCGAGCTAGGTTTTGCTTGTGTTAAGCATCGTCAAACATGATTAGCAGTTGAAAGCAAGAAAAGGAGTCGAACAGGATTGGCCAACCTTATACGGTTCAGAGACACGCTTTGATTAGTTTATATATCTCTCCAGGGCTTGTAAAAAAACGTCATTGCGCAATACATTGGTCCTTAAGGCTCTGGCAAAACATAAGCCGTGTTTTTATGAGAAGGTATCGCTCGATAGTATGAGACAACATCCGAGGCTTCCATTTCCTTGTCTCTTGCCCTTGCCGTGGGCCGTGGGGTGGGTTGAATACGTATCGGATACGTACGTAGCGGGAAACTTACGGGAGACTGCTGGGTATGTTCTGATGAATTTGGGTCACAATAAACTGGGCTAGCACCTGCATTTTTGTTCTTCCTGCTAAAGGCTCCGGCGTCCCGTTTTATATTGCGCTTCCTTTTTTTGTACATTGACTTGCTTTTATCTTACCAAGAAATTTGTGGTATTGAAGTACGAGCTATGTTTTAACAATAATTTCCGGTTGCCCTTTACCTGTGATGCGCCAACCTTTAACCATCTATGACCATTATAACATTCTGGCCGAGTTGGTGTAGGCGAAAACTCCTAATAAACCAAACGGCGACTTATTTTAATGTACATTTACGCAGCGTTCTGCATAACCATCACTATTATGGCACCAGAATACTTCCAGGCGTGCGATTGTTTCGACCATATATATTGCATATGAAAAAAGACACCCCGAGTCAAGAAAAAGCAACGACTTCAAATCCTATGGTAGTATTGCTAGAATTAATAATAGCGGGTACGAATAACTCAAATCGACCGCCGAATAATGCACAAATAGTTTTTAACAGATGTTTTAGTCGGTTGAATGACAGCTCATCGCAAGGATAATCAATAAATACCCAATTTACTGCCTTATTGCGCAGAACATTATCAGGCTGTTCATATTCATATCCACAAATGCTGTATTTGCCGAGGCGTAGTAGCAAGACATATAGGCACACGTACTGAGTCGCATGCTGCTCTTATATACACTGTTGATGAACTGAAAATGGCCGCTACGTATTTTATCCCAAATAAGGTCGTCGTCCTGTTGTTTGTTTATGGCTAAGGCTGGCTGGAAGCACAGAAATTGTATGCTGGTCAACAACAAGATTGCATAAGGATAATGAATGATGATGTTAATTGTAAAATTGCCTTTGCCTGGCCTCCTCACATGGAATAAATGTAGCACCTGTATGAGGAGCTGTTAGGGCGAAGCTATACCCCATTGATCCATGTATATTTTGTCTCTGTGTAAATTTTACTGAATTGTAGGATGCAATATGTGCAAGCGTTTTGCGCTAATAGTTCATTTATGAAACCCGACTGCACACCAAAAATAGTTTTATTTCAATAAAAAACCATATTGAAAAGCGATATGTCCTCCTGTCATTCAGCCGTTCAATAGCGGTCGGATGGATTATGGACGTCACTCTTAATAAAAAGGAACAGCGTGTGTGTCTAATGGGTCATTTCATTAGGTCAACTGGTGCGTTATGAAGGCTGCCTCGTACAAATTTAAAGCACCTTTGTGACATTGCCTTGTACACAGAAGCTGCTTGTTGGTTTGTAAAAACAAAGTCACCATTGCGATGTTGATATTTTACATTGTGGATGAGAAAAGGTGACATGCCACACCTATGGGGTGATGCGTTGTGTGTCATAGGGCGTTATATTGGTTTAGATCATTATGTTATGGTACATCCTGGCGTTAGGCCGAAATACGGGTTATCCCATAGGTTAACAATAACCATTCGGTATACCAGCCCATTCGCAAAATTCCAATATAGAGCATTGATGTATCTCACTCACCACTGGCTTTCATGTTAAGTGACGAAGTCAACAGTGCGCTATTAAAATGTTGCAGGAATTAAGTTTGTGTACTGGTCCTGCATAGCTAAATAATTTGGGCGGGCTGTATATTGTCAGAGCTCTGCCTTGAATATAATCCTCTAGGTCCGCCTTCGTGCCTGGAATGCAGAATATTCAATGCCTAATACTTTCGCAATACTCTTTAAGCAGCAGATCTCATCCAAAAAACCTAGCCCTGGATGTATTTGTACTAATAATAATATCGTTTCATAATCCAATGTCAAGCCCCATGGAATAAATCAATTAATCGTGATATGAGAGCTCCTACGATACGCTTATAAAACCAGTTAGGTTGCAATTACTTTCCCCTAGCATATACATTAATAGTAGTTGGCGGTATTTCATATGATGCCGCTCAGACGGTCAATAAATGATCAATGAAACATGGTTAGCTAGGTGTCGTTTTACGTATACGTAAGCCTATGGTAGTGATGCATTAATTTGATTTGGCAATGAGATAATGCATGCAAATAAGTTATGTACAAGATTCTAGCAACGCAACACCTAATCCCATTAACTTTTTTCGACCTAAGTGGCAGGTGTTCTAATGATACCATTAATTTGGTTTGAGATTGCGGATTTGAGGTGCGTGGCAATAATGAAGATATATTTTGTCGGCCCAAAGTATATGCCGGACAAATTGAAGCCGTATGAAAATAGCACATTAAGGATAAAAAACATAGCGCCATTCTTCCTTTAACTTAATGTCGAACATTGCGTTGCATAGAACAACATTTAACATGCAAGGATGCTATACTTGAATCGCTTAACGCAAGAGATTACATTGCCACCTCCCAATGTTAGATGGAGTTTTTAGCTGCGTTGTTCCAACGGCCATATAACATAAAGCAAAGTTAATTAGTGTCAATAAGTTATCAGTTGATAAGAACAGTAACATAGGCAGATCTCCAAAATAAATCTTTTTTTGTTATTATATTCTAGTTAGAATCATGGGTATATTTGTGATTTACTCTGGTATTAGCATGCAAATATGATTGAGAAGGTCACCTCTAATACATTCGTCATTCGTTGATATATGTACGAGAGCGTCACCACGGGTACACAACAATAGTCTCTATAACCACCCTAAACGTCATCTGATGACTGTCTGAGGTTTGTAACAGCATAGTTATTATGATACAGTTACCATGTCTCACGGTAAAGTAATACTGACGATTTCAATTACAATTAACCTGCATAAATGATGACAGATTGTATAAATTCGACGTTGAGGTTCCACTGTGTCAGTGGGGAAGTGTATCGACAATGAGTGATCGATGAGAATCATCGGTGTTGTTTGATGTACCTGGAATATGTGATTGCAGTTGAAAGCTCTTGCTTATAAATCATTTTTCAAGGACGTTTTGGTGTCGGTGGGCTAATTCCCGGGGCTTAGTAGGTATGAATTGACTTACATTGGATAACCAGTTTGCACAAATGCATTCCATTCCATCCTCGTGCCTTGGTAATATAAACTTACAACAACACACCTGGCAAGCAACGTGTCTAACGTTGTGCAAAATCATATACAGAGATTCGGATAATAGATCCCGTGAAATATATGGCGCCGCAGTTACAATTGCAAGATGCGGATAGACTCAATGACAGTGACTGCAGATATAATATTGAATCCCGCAATGCATATGAAACGCAAGTAATATGTAAAGGTTCACTGCAAAGATCCCTAGCAGATAATTGCCGACCTGCGCCGTACAAAACGTTTCCTAATCTACATCATTTAGACAGGCGCGATCTGTCTACGCTGGTTGGCCAAGTCTATTGAATAGTTATTAACGAATATATTATCTAATGAAGGTGTAATAGTATTTTGGACTGTGTGTTGAATAATGTTTTCACATCAGCATGTGTCTGCCTTATTTAAATACACGCGCAACAATCGGTAATTTATGCATGAGACGCGATTACGATTTACAACAATACATAGGATTAAACATGGAGTTAGGTGCCAATCGTAGCAAGGAATGCTATTTAATAAAGTTATTAGCATCAGCTTGTCAAATGCTGCAAACATCATATCGATTATTAGGTAAAAGCTGTCATAGCAATGATAACAATTATATACATTTAAATAGTGCATTCAATCGCTTGATGAACATGGGGTGACGAGTGCAGGAATCACCTAATATTCCTTTCTAATGGACGTTTATATTATGTGGTGTAAGCCATATAGGAACGTGTGAACTCAAGTCATCAACTGCAGTCAATTAGCGATAGGTTCGCAGTTAGGAATTGTAGACTATTTCAATAACAGCTTTATGAGATGCATGAGTAGTGCTTTGTTTCTGAGCACGGCAATAAACGGATATTGTGTATCATTAGCTAACAAATAATTTCAATCAATGACATGATGACTCGAGATTGAATCCAAGCCCTCTGACATGAGATAGCAAGCACCATATGTTACACAACACAGCAATATCATAAGGTACACCCTGTCTAGTTACGTTATCAAATGTTTTATATAGAGAGAGATAGAGAACCACATAGTGTGCTCAAGCTATCGGTTAAATATATCCTGTCTGAGTATCATTCATTCTCAGGCAGATATCATCATATATAGAGAGGCCTCTATAGAGATGCTATATATTATATATATATATAGAGAGAGAGAGAATGTATATAGATATATATAGATATATATATATATAGATATATATATATATATATATATATATATATATATATATATATATATATATATATATATATATATATATATATATATATATATATATATATTCTATATATCTATATATATATATATATATATATATATATATATATATATATCATATATATATCTATATATATTATATATATATATATATATATATATATATATATATATATATATATATATATATATATATATATATATATATATATATATATATATATATATATATCTCTATATATATATATATCTCTATCTATATATATATATATATATATATATATATATATCTCTCTATATATATATATATATATATACACGATTCTGTGCGAGGGTGTATATGGCCACGTGTGTGTACGTATGTGTTCGTGTCTGTTACAATGTGCGTGTGTCATTGGTGCATACATCAAAGAATTATGTGCGTAGTCCGTGGCTCAACCCCGGTCATTCATTTCTACGGAAACTGATCGTGCCTGCGTTCTGTCGATAACTCTAGATTATTCCCACACTGTCTGATTCGTGTAGCCGATTGATGGCCGTGGTTTCTATCCCGAGTGCCATGAATTACTGTTTTGTCTACAAAATATAGTAGTTTATTAGGCAATATTAGGCGCCTCGCATGTTTTTGTTCCTGCTTTGAGCGCCATGCGGCTGCCAATACTCATGTAGCACATGGGCAATTATCACTAGCCGGAAAATAATAACTCTACGCTTAGTTGTAATTTTAGTTTAGTTGTTGTTGTATGGCTCCTAAGTGACCGCTCTAAAATAAGTCAACCTATGATTCTACGTCAGTCAACCGGACATTTCAAACATACGCAAAGCGAGATACCAACTCAATCCGTAAGGCTTGGAATAAGTTAAACACAAAGTCACTGCAACAGCGGATATGCAGGCTAAAGTGCGACACAATTGCGCGTCGCTTTATAAACTATCAAGCTGTGCCAAATGGCTAACTCGACATCATTTGTTTCCCTAGGCCAGAACATGCGATCTTTGGACATTAACACTTTTTTGCATGCAGACCTTGATATGCACTAAACGTTCAGTATCAGCTATAGGATCAGAACGTTCATTGTAATAGCTCTGCAGAACATTGACTCTCAGACGATCGATATGGAACTATTATATACTTTGTTGTGTGATTTGCTGCGGAATATATTCCATAGTTCGACAAAATTAAATCAATTTAGTGCCTGGTCAATTCCTTAGGTGCAATAACACTGCATACATATGTCATCCTGTTTACTGTTCAACCTCCGTTATTATTCTCCAGCAATAAATAGTTTGCTCACCTCATCAGATATACTCGTTATTTCCAAAGCATTATAAATAGTACTGAATCTACATATTGCATATTTAACTAAGTTAACTTCAGCATGCAGGATGGCACTCTTTGGCAAAGAAGATTATTATAAAGGAATGCGCAGCTAATCGGTATTTATTGCGTTCGAATAGAATGCGATGTAAGTAATAGATCTGCCATGGAAATCGGATGTTGGTCGGTTGCAAAATTTCCCCTAACTACGCGTCTACCCTAACGAAAACTTAAAAGACTTTTTAACGTTCGTCGTCGTAAAGTATAGTGTCACGCGACTGATTTAATAATGTAAAATAACCAGCCTCGTATTTGTAGTCGCTGTTTTA
>CM067343.1:14479952-14494952 GCA_034190875.2 Urechis unicinctus
CTATCTATCTATCAATCTATCTATCTATCTATCTATCTATCTATCTATCTATCTATCTATCTATCTATCTATCTATCTATCTATCTATCTATCTATCTATCTATCTATCTATCTATCTATCTATCTATCTATCTATCTATCTATCTATCTATCTATCTATCTATCTATCTATCTATCGATCTATCGATCTATCTATCTATCTATCTATCTATCTATCTATCTATCTATCTATCTATCTATCTATCGATCTATCGAAATATCTATCTATCTATCTATCTATCTATCTATCTATCTATCTATCTATCTATCTATCTATCTATCTATCTATCTATCTATCTATCTATCTATCTATCTATCTATCTATCTATCTATCTATCTATCTATCTATCTATCTATCTATCTATCTATCTATCTATCTATCTATCTATCGATCTATCGATCTATCTATCTATCTATATATATATATATATATATATATAAATCTTGGTCCCTATCGTAAAGCGTATTATGGTCACGAGTCAGTACAAAAGGGTCGCAAAACAATCACTGTCTATAGCATACAGCTTCAATTTGAGAAACTTTGTGAAAAAATACATCTAAAATACGCGACTGGCCTTACAATGCTAGCATTTAGGCACCACACGATGCGTTTGTTCAAATGTACGTGCCCACTGTGAAGTGGGGGATCATGAGGAATCCAGCTGTTATTAACACTGTAGAAATTGAAGGGTGTATTTTCCAGCGTATTCTCCAAATTGGCCAAAGAGCAACACAAAATAACTCATTCAGAAAAAGAATCTAATTTGCTGAGATGAGTAAGTTGGTCGAGTTTCAGCCAAAATCATCTTCCAGCCCTCAGATGGGCTTAAACATTGGTGCAATTCATTGCTACCGTAACCGATCGGCCACAGGCCGGCATTTCGTCGATATATTGCATAATAAATCAAAAATTGTATTTCGAAGGCCCGACCTGTCTCTGCCGTAGCCCCTAGCATTTGCTCTCCGTCTCTATTACTGGAGGTAGTTTATTGACCAAACGCGGGTTAACAATACGCTATATGTTCATTAATCAATAATACAATGAAATCACCGATGGTACATATTAACGGGGTTGTCTTTATCAGCTAGGTGAATTTGGTAACCAATGTATTGGTGGGTTGTGATGGCAATTAGATAATGCAAAATGGTCATGGAATATTGAATACACTTGCTATTCGTAAAGGGGTACAGTATTATAACGTAGCATCCCTTGCCTTAATATTTTGGGATAATCAACATGCATTACAATTGGCGGTCAATTTTTGCTTCATGGTGTAGTCTATCCATAGTGGTAATGTACCAGGGTGTTTCATGCACCCACGACGCTGATGTGCACAATTTTGCTCTGAATTTGTCTTTAACTACTTGTCCAATCTTTTGCGCGACACAGTATAATACAACTTTATTTTACAAAGCATACTTGATGTTTCGTGATAATTGCAGCGCGCATATAAAAATCCTTTCGTGAATACAGTAACCAGTGATGTCCCTATCCACTGCTGTAGATAAGTCACTGAATTGAATATCCATGGCAACAGAGTCGTGAGGAATATAACCCAATTAACAGTTAGTAACGTGAGCAATACAGGGTGAATGCAAGAATAGGCCTTAAATTCTAGTTTTAAAGGTATATCCTTTCATTTTCCTGCGCTGATTCAGCTTAGAGACGTAGATTTTTAAATAATTATCATTATCCGTTTAGCTTTTTTACGGATAAAATGATCGATATAGCCTCGAACAACTTGTCATTAACTGGGCAATAAATATAAAAACCAAGCCTAAAACACCGGTATTTAACATGACATAACACCCGGGATTTATTCTTTTTAAGATACCCAACCCAAATGACACGGAGACGGCAGTGTATGTTAGGGCTTACGCGAACGGATAGTAACTGAAAGCCTTTATTGTATTCGGCCCAACTCATGCTACAAGCGAGGGCTTAATCGCTTTACTTAGAGCCTTGCATCATTTGATATCAGGTTAATAGGTGTCTAAGTGTAAGGCACAAACCAAGGATTTCATAAAATACGAAATAACGTGTTACTTGTAAAGTCTATGTACCTCTTTTAATGCATGCTTTTCACATGAAACTACGATATATTATACCGATGGCAATATCGCCTCGACATAAACGTAATAAAGGCTCTCAACATAATACACAAAATGGTATACGACGGTCCTGTATCTAATAATGGGATATGGGTTCACGGTAAGAGAAATGCGGAGAAAAGATGAAAGCCTGTAATCAATACCGCTGTATTTCCTGTTTGTTTATGATTATATATCTTGCAAAAGCTATTTATACACCCGAGTCGGTCTTCATCAATCTCATTCACGGGGCTCGAGACATATGTAAATACATGTGTACGTGTTAATATTAGTTATCATTAGTATGATCAAAGACACACGGGCATTAGGCTTTGTCAACATGTCTTGCACAGATATTACGTGCATGGAGTGCAATATAGTTTCGCCATATATAATTTCTGAACACTCGAGAACTTTTGGATAGCAGAATACAATGCCAGAAACACTAATGTACAAATCGTCTGCTATCCAGGCAACCCAAATTCAGGCCCCCCTACTCCGATATTAAAAATGGCTCACTGTAGGATAACACTGGCAATTCTTGGCGCTAGGTGGTCACGTGGTATAAATTATGGGCGACTAGTTCAGCTGACGACTAAAGCATTCACGATAACTGGTCGAGCGATTTCCTAGTACCCATAAAGCTTGCAATCGCACAATGTATTAAGATCCGTAACAGATATCAAACAGTATCTTGTGATACCTAAACATTTTTTTTCGACATGCATGCCTCACATCATCCATATCAAACACGCAAATAATAACCACAAGCGCAGCTTTGGACATCCCCAATACTACCTAAAATGTAACATTGGAATGTACTAAAGATGAAGCTGTCTTTTTGCGCGTGTGCCGAATGAACAAATCAAAGCATAATTTTGCGCGTGTGCCGAATCGGAATGGAGCAAATCAAAGCATATGGTCAATTGCTTGATATGATAAATATATATATATATATATATATATACATATATATATATATATATATATATATATATAGAGATATATATATATATATATAGATATATATAGATATATATATATATATATAGATATATATATATAGATATATATATAGATAGAGATATAGAGAGAGAGATATATATATATATAGATCTATATATATATATATCTATATAGAGATCTCTCTCTCTCTCTATATCTCTATCTCTCTCTCTATATATATATATATATATCTATCTATATCTATATCTATATATATCTATCAAGCAATTGACCATATGCTTTGATTTGCTCAATTCCGATTCGGCACATATATATATAGAGATATATATAGATATATCTCTAGATATATATAGAGAGATATCTAGATAGATAGAGAGATAGAGAGAGATCTCTCTAGAGAGAGATCTATATCTCTATCTATCTCTCAGATAGATAGATATCTATATATAGATCTATGCCTATATATATCTAGATATATGCCTAGATATATAGATATCTCTATATAGATCTATCTATATATATATCTATCTCTATATCTCTCTCCTATATATCTCTATATATCTCTATCTCTATATCTATATATCTCTATATATATATATCTCTCTCTCCTATATATATCTCTATCTCTATCTATAGCAGCCTCCTCTCTTCTCATTTCCGAATTTCACTTTAAGAGCCCAGCTGTTCTGTCGCGTCATAGAATAGGGCAGGTATTGAATGCATTAGACTGCGGCGTGCAATCTCCCTCACTACACTTGCGGCGGAGTGAAATAAATATCGACAGGTAGATGGTCTCATAATGTGAGCGGGGAAGGTAGCACATTAACAGTTTTATGTGGAATGTAGAGAGGCGCTCATGGGCGATTGTTGATCGTTGGTGCTACACTGACGACAGTAACGGGAGGTAAGAATAGAAAAGTAAGCCTTGTGTTGAGAAAATAACACGCTTTCTCGGTTGTAAAAAATGTCTTCTTTACTGATTTTATCAACCGTACATGTTTCATTTTAGCATTAGGAGCAGATCCTCCGATTAAGTAGTTGAATTTGGCACTGTATATGTAAGACGCGGTCGAATTGGTTCAAGATATAAGGAGATGCGATGCTAATCAAAACTGAAGTGTTCATGCCATCCTTAAATAAACAAATGGTCTGCCCTTCACAACAAGCATTGTCTAACAAAGACAAAAGACACAAATTGTCAATGCCTGTGTAATGAAAGGACGCGAATAATATAAAGATATTAAACAATGATCATGCAAAAACATATTCCATTATTTAAATGGATTGCCCATACTCCTTACACTGCTTGGCGCAGTGTACGGAGCAAGGGCAATCCATTTTGTAACCGCACACGGTTTGTTGTTGACTGAGTGAAGGGTGAAAAACATCGTCATATTGCAAATAGAAAACGCCTTAACGTTTTGCAATTGTGCATTTTCACTAAGTACGTCATCATATTGCAAGTCCGACATCATATCACTTCTCCAAAACATATCCTTATTGCTCCACGTAACAATAGTGATTGGCGAAAAAATAACCGCCAAAATGACCAAAGTTCATTGTACATTGATAGCTGTTAATACATTGGTTAGCGCCTCTGTTTGGTGAAGTTAACATTCGTATCACTTTGACGACGCGACCATACACATGAAAACTGCAGATCGTTTACTTGTGCATAATGGCTTGGCATTGGGTCCAGCAATCGCTGAATTAAGCTTAATGCACCCATGACACTAGTTCGCTTAGATCGTTCAGGTACCTACGCACATGCCGATGGTATGGCGCCCTCTCCGGTGAGCACAAATGTCGTGCCACGTTAATAATGACACTACATACCTCATTGTGTGGTATTACTCAGCCCTGCCCCACTACGCTAGCAGTCCATCATCATTGGCTTTGTGTTTGTTAGTTGAACATCAAATGCGGTAGCTTAATTTAGAAATCCGCCTGAGGTACATTATCTATTGAGAGCATATGATGTAGATATAAGCTGCAAAATATAAACAAAAGCTGATCATGAATTAACTAGATGTTTTGCTACTTAAGCTCATGCTTTTTGAAAGCCCAATGAGCATGTTCATGCATACGAGAAAATTCAAACTACGGCCCACAATATAGATAATTTTTAAGCTGCCTTCTGTGATCATATCTTTTCTAGAAAATGCAACATAGCCAATGCCAAGCCCCGCAAAACGACATTAACAGCTGGGTGTTCGTTAACATTGAAGCGCATATATTACGTAGTTTTACTAATACATCATAATTACCACATCGATATGTTGGTACATACAACTATAGTTCGCGGTACTTGTAATGAGTGATTTTATGTATATATATATATATATATATATATATATATATATATATATATATATATATATATAGATATATATATATATATATAGATATATATATATATATATATATATATATCTATATATATATATATCTATATATATATATCTATATATATATATATATATATGTATATGTATATATATATGTATATATATATATTTAAATATACCTACATTTATATTTATACACATATAGATGTATATATACACATATATATTTATGCATAGACATATGTATATACATAAATATATGTGTATATGTATAAATATATATGTATATATATAAAAAACGCATATATATAATTATATATATATATATATATTTGTTCATATATATTTATATATATATACATTTATATATATACGTTTGTATATGTATATATACACACACATATATGCATATGCATATGTATATATATATATGTATATATGTATGCAGATATATATATATATATAAATATATATGCATATACACATGTATATAAATATATATATATATATATATATATATATATATATATATATATATATACATCTGACACTTTATCATCGTACATCTGACGCTTTATCATCGTAACATATATACAAATATTTCCTGTAACATAATTCAGAAACCTTGTCCCATTGCGAACGAAAGTTTCAGCAAAAATTAAAGACTCACTTCCCATGCACAGCCATTGCAGACGATATGTTCCAGAAATATAGATCATGCAAAATGGGTCCAATAATTGTGAAAATGAAATGCTCACCGTTATCAATTCTCAAAAGGTTTGTAGGCATATATATACCTAACCGGACTTATTTTGCTTGTCTATGCACGCAATAGGTATCTTACCCAGCTCTATATGCTGTCAAATATTCAACAAAAATGTCTTTTTTCCGATGATTGTCATTTTTAACAGAACAAAAAAGGCTGAACAATTCCGTCACGGAGCCAATCGTCGTTAAACAACCTTTTGTGGTTGGTTTGTATGTGTGGTTGTATATTTGTATATATATATATATATATATATATGTATATATGTATATTCATATATAATAATATATATATATATATATATATATATATATACATATACATAGCTCACTTATTTCTGCAGGAAATTGTAACTGCTGCCATATCTGGATAGTGTGCAAATAGCCCTTGACAAACAGCGACAATTAATTGCACAACGATTATTGCTGAAACATCTGTGGATGGTGTCAATTTTTGGGCTTCAATAACGATCTACATATTTTGTTGATTGCGTCGATAAACCATGTGGTAAGGGAATCGCTAATGTTATTATTTGCTCAATGACATGCCGAAACATTCCCAGCATGTCATTAGGAATGCGCTGTTGGTCCTTAAGACAATTGCTTTGCTGATCTTTTTTGATTACATGGCTACTCCAGGGAACATATCCCTTATTGGAGCTTTTTGCAGGCGTCACGACTTGTTTGATATACCGGTTTGCTCTTTTCCGTTTTGTCCACCATAACGTTGAAAACCTCAAAGAAAAGAGTTAATAAGAGATAGGTACGGGTGTCTGACCCTGCAGCAATTGAAAATAGAGCTGAAAAAGCGAAATGCGAAGCGGACAACAAATTCAACGTATTGAAATGTGCGCTGTAGGCGTTTGTTCGGCCAGGATCCGTATATTTTGTGTTTGCGTTCGGACGACTATTTAATATGACCCATTTCCTGCCAGATAATTACCATGTGCCCATTCTTATTCATTGTATGACATTTTGTCCCCCTTCAATCTGATGCTGTTGTTTTATAAATAACACGAATACCATGTTAGTGTTTCCTACTCTGACACCTATCTTTAAATACAAGAAGTGGCCTGGGTATGGGTATTATCAACAAACTGCTTGTAATCGCCACTTGTATAACCCAGTCGCTACGTTTGTGGTCAACTGAGGATGTTGCCACCTTTTCTGCAGGCTTTAAGCTTATGACCGCTACCACTTCTATTGAATACCACACTAACACACCAGAGGGAACCAAGTAATATAATGATTGATTCTTTGACGATTTACTTGCTCATACCAATGAATATATATTACTGATAAATTATCAATAATGTGTGATTATCAGTAAGAATTTCATCAACTTACCTCTGCATGTCTTTGAGTCAAGCCAATTAAGTTAGACTGGATATATGCTTCCATGTTTATTGTGTGTGTGTGTGTGTGTGTGTGTGTGTGTGTGTGTGTGTGTGTGTGTGTGTGTGTGTGTGTGTGTGTGTGTGTGTGTGTGTGTGTGTGTGTGTGTGTGTGTGTGTGTGTGTGTGTGTGTGTGTGTGTGTGTGTGATGTGTGTGTGTATTATCAGGCATAAGGATATCGACACGGAAACCCTGCTACCTGACTTTGATAACTCTCCGCAAAGATCGTACCAAATATGCAAATGGACTATATGCTGAAAGATTCCTCCGTTCCCTGCGAGCTATCTCTGACCTGGACTCTGACCATGATTTCATCAGCAATATGTTTATGGTTGATTAAAGCATATAGGATATATATAGATCGCCGTCTTCCCAGTCGGAGAAACACTTTTATTCTTTTATTAGTGATATACGTTCGACTTTCATAATGCATTATTGACATGTAATTAGAAAGTGTAATCTAGTACTACAAATATTTTATCTCAAAACGCAGTGATAAAATGAATAACCAACTTAAACCATATATTTTCTAAACCCTCGGCTAGGACGCTGATATCAGCTGGTGAGCGGTGACTAATATCAACACTGCTGTCGTTCCATTATTATGCTAGCGGTGTGATTGCGGTGATAACAAATATCGTATGTTGAGCATGCAACTGGGCGCAAATGATTTTATGGTAGAGATCCATTGGGATCATGTTATTTCTTTTAGAGCAGATCGTATAAGCTATCTATTGATTCTGGGTCACCAGCAGTGCACCGCAATGCAATGAGTCAAGTTAACTCAATTCAAGTGAACAATTTTACACAGATATAGCGTTGCTTTAAGCATTTTCTAAAGCTCTATGTTGCTCATGCATGCATCAATAAGGCCTGGCTATGTTTCCGATTCATAACTCAAACAGTTTACGCACGATATAACTCATTTGTGAGGTGGTCATATTATATGGCATATATTTCTTTTAGCATGCACCGATCAGGAACCGATGAAGGTTATCTAAGGTTGACCCAAGATCCGGTTACTGTCGAGTATGTGTCGAATTACATGTAAAATCTCTGCGATGACCAGGGATAAGAAGAATACATACCTCTGCGATATAGTCGAAAGAGGAAGACTTATCACATTTAGCGTTCATGATTCTAATGTTTCATGCCGGGAGTGCACCAAATGATACCCTGTCCTGATAGAGAAAATCTAGTTTTACACGTATAGTATCCCCGTTTGTTGCTAACACTACCACAGCGCAATGATTAATTGAATTTCCAGTTTTTACATTACACTTGTCCGATACAATTATTGCTGAAGAGGATGACTTGTCCGACTTTCACATTTGGTTTTCGTCATTATAATGTGTCGTGTCGGGGGCGCATCTGAAAAACATCATGTGTGATTCTTGCGAATCACATTATTCGCACCATAATGCAAACCCCGGGTTAAGAGTATGCAAGAAAAGGCTCGGTTATAATGACCTGCTTCCAATCGGTGCTACTGACATCAATATAATTTAATTCAAATATTAGTTAACCAGAGTTCATGGGCGCGGATATTCCGGGGTCGCCTTGTTAACAATTACCACTGACACCAGCTTTATACACGTCGCCTAGTAATATCATGGGAAAATTAGGTTGTTATCTTTATATATTATTTATCACACACGCAGTACTGTTGTATACAATAAATAGTACATGAGATTTGCTACAGTGTCTAAATCCAAATTCCCGTTCTAAACGTTTGGGATATCTACAGGTCTAAATTTATTGTATCAATAATTGTTTCTTGCACCGGACTGTGCTAATACACCCATAATTTATATACTATGGCAACAACGGGCTGCTTATGACCATAACGATCGATGATGCTTAATGACCTCACCTTCCGCAAATCCTGACATTGGTCATATTAATTGCAATATGTAAATATCGACGATAGTAGTACAACAGTATTGATAGACATCAGTGGCTCTAACGTGGTTCCATTCTGGCCTTACAATTCATGATGCGCTGACTATGAACGCTAACAGTTTACAACCATCCAAATAACGACGCATGTATACCACATAAATTATATTCTCGTCAGACACGATATGATTTATTGCAAGTCATATATACATGTTGGTTACTTGTGGAATATATGCTGCAAATGGCCATATTGTGAGCATTTTTTTACATTATGCAATTTAATTGTGCAATTAACTAGTGCTCACGTGGTGCTTGTATACATGGCAACATGAGAACTACAAACGAGTAGTTTTTCCAATTGGACCAATTCACAAGTCAAGATTCTGCCAGCCAGTACAATGAACACTTGCAAATACGAATTTCAGGTGTTTACTAGCATTCTAATCTAACTGCATTGAAAAACACCGTGGGGATATTGTATAATTATTTAAGGTGCCATCCTAGTAAACATTATGCAATCAGAGCACATAAGTCATTACGCTTGATGCAACTGCTTATTCTCGCTTCATTAATGCACCAATCCTTAGAACCCTTCATTAGTAAACTGCAACGTGCTATGCTGGCCTAATAGCCCATTATTTTTCATAAATGTTACGCCATTCGCACGATAACACATTTTTTTTTGCAATTGATTAGCTTCAGTACAGCATATTTGCTTATATGCACTATATCGAATATGTATCGCATTTGTTGAACCGTGTATTGTGGTCAACGTGTATGTATTCGGATTATTCGCTATCCTTAGAGTAGCTAATATACCCGAAACCATGTCATTGTTAAGTAGAACATAAACTGGACGCATATGCGAATTGCACACTATAAAGAGCTGTAAGCATTGTTTTTGCAGCTATATTATTTGATTGACATAAACGGTGCATAGTTATTCTGCAAATGAAGTTCGTTTATTTCTGTAATACAATGCTCCCAGGGTCTAGTCCACGCTTGTATGTAAAATTGTTAGATGTATTAATCCAACGAAACATTCAAGAGCCATTTTGCTAATCAATCTTTTACGAAACACAGTGGAAATCATTTGCTCTCAATTACTTCTTCAAATTATCTAGGTTTATTCAAGCGCTATGATTTTTTCGTTGATGTTGGAATCATGCAAAAGGATATCCCGATTGAGCTCACGTAAGGGTTAATAGGCATATTAATGACAATATACCATTACATCATATTATTGTATGCATTGTATTAAGTGATAGAATTAAGCTCATTTGCAAGGGCATAAATATTGAAATAATCACCGACAATATTATTGCGATCATCGCCAAACGTGTCAATATTCATACATGATGACGAGTTTCCGGGGAAGATTGCTTTTTAAATTATGATATATATTCTCGGACCTGCGTCAAGTAAAGTATACTGACGCAGTTGCGCTACATTCATTATGTACATTTAATAATGACTACAGGGACCATTGGCGGTAAGAAATGAACCAGGGTTAGCAGTTTCTCTTTTCGATCAATATATAAGCAGCTCGGTAAGGCGAGATATTTGCACAAACGTCCCCAGGTAAACATATGCAACGTAATGCGTTGATTAGCTAGGCAATCTTTGTTTAGCATTTGGGGTGCACTTAGTATGGGGGTAAATAATGCAAGCTCTTTTTAAAGGAACAAGTATCCTTTATTTTTCTGATCTTTCTCGCCTCAATCCCGAATGCCTCACACCTCATTCGTACCACGATACCCCGCCAATCTCATTCTGATAGATATACAATACAAACAGATCCATCAATCAGAGGAAGCGAGGAGTCGGCTCCATCTCGGAAAATGCGCCTCAGTAATTTTACAATAGATCAATCCCGTTTGACTGGATTACACATCAAACTTGTGGCGAATCCGCCTCGGCATATTCACAATAGTTTAATCCTAGCTGCCAGCCTGTCATGTTTTAGGTATTGGACAAGTGACTTTGGTGTAGGGTCAGCCGACTGCATCTCGGCTCCACTTTCCGGTGTGAAGTAGAGATATTCTGTTTATCTGGTCATAAACGGAGCTGTCAGCAGCCGTGTCAGGGTCAGAGTTGGCATGAAGGTCACAGGAAAGAACTGTAAGTTGTCATAGCCCGCAGGACATAACCAGAATCATGATGAATGACATCTCTGAGCTGCAGCGCGCCCGACAAGCGTACATCTCTTGTCGGTTCCTCTTTGCATGGAAAGTAATGTTCGCCCTTGTTCAGACTCTGAGTTAGTTCACCAATGACCTGGTTTGAGTTGCAGCGAATGGATGTATCTGGCACAACCATTCGTGCCCCGTAGATCTATCATATGTCTGTCGAATGTAACTGATGACAATGACATCATCACCTTTAGTAGTTTGTCCATCAAAAGTTCAAATGTGTTAGATGCTGTTTTAAGTCCCTGGGGTTGACGCTGATATTGGAACGTGCCAACTCATGTGTTGAATGCCGTGGAACGGCTGGAATCTGGAAGAAACCACCAGACTGAGCAATAGTTCATATGCAATTCGGAACATTAGTGGAAAATGAATCAGCTAACTCCTCTTAATCAGGAAAAACATCGCTTAATTTCTCAGTCTGAGCATTTAGATGTCTGAAGTCGCAGCAAGACCTTAACATGGGGATACTTGCCTCTTTTGAGCCAAGTGGATCATCTTTGGATGCTTTGCGCTTTGACACCAATACGATGATACTTGAATGGGTAGATCTTCTTTCTCATCTACAGGCGATATTACCTGTGAATGAAGCTCATATAGAGTGATGGCAGACTATAAGAGCGTTGGTGCTTGAATGATGCATCAGTTTTCAGGTGTATTATATGTTCAACAACAGTGGTTTTCCCAAATGCGGATTCTTGGCTGCTACACAAATGTTCTTATTTTTAAGGAGGAGGTGAGTGAGACTATAATGACTGGTTTCATAAAGGGCGTTCTCGAGATTGAAACACAGAAGTCATTTCTCGCTGTCACTACCTGCCTGCGGTCTCTGCAGACCATGCCCCTGTTGTTCAACGCGCCTTGTACTGAAGTTACAGCCTACCCATGCGATGCTGTCCGAGTTATTAGGCGGCTTATATTTAGCTATAACCTGCCCCTTTTCTAATGTTGATGTCTATGTCAGAAAGATTCCTTAGCTTCACGTGGAAACGGTGCTGTTCACTAACCCTTACAACAGCAGTAGCAACTTGCAGATTAGCAGGACATACCGCTTCACACACGCAAGGCAAGCCAAAGGTTTACTGTTTATAAACGCTTGACCAATCAACACTCGCAGAATTGGCAGGTATACGTGTTTCGTTGGGCAGCCTTACTTACTGACAAGATTGACTCCTTGTGCGGTCAGAAAAGACATACCTACCGAGAATGAGCGATTGAGAAACTTTTTACCAAT
Source organism: Urechis unicinctus (assembly GCA_034190875.2). Taxonomy (NCBI): domain Eukaryota; kingdom Metazoa; phylum Annelida; class Polychaeta; order Xenopneusta; family Urechidae; genus Urechis; species Urechis unicinctus. Next base: position 14,492,880 of record CM067343.1, read on the forward strand.
ACATACACAGTGATATTGAACTTACCATATTTCGTGCTGATTTGCACTGTAGCAATTCCCACGACAGTTACTTTATAGCTCTCAGCCACGATGAAGTCGTCCTTGCTGTAATGAAATTCATGTACAACATTTGAAGGCAGTGATCTAAATAAACTTTCTGACATCAGAAAAACAGCAGTTTGCGAACAGAAAGCAACATTTACATATATACAACGACCAGGTCGCTCATAATCTAAAGACCCAATGTCACCACATGAACTAACCCCGCATCCTTTGTCAAAATGTAGAACCTTTTCTGATGGCGGTGTTCCGTGGGTGATATATGGTTGGTTGATGGCACTGCCGACATCTTTAACAGAGTTAGGGCCAGAGGAACAAGCGCTGTGCCTCTTGGGCTGTCCTTACTTCCCAGGCTGCCTCTAAGCGTGTTGCTCCGTTGAGGACGCATTACCGGCTCTGACGAAAACCGCTAGCTGTGGCGGTAGTCTCTATATGAAGTGAAGTAACATGGCACCATTCGATTACCCGATTCGCGTTCTCTTTTGCAATATTTGACTCTAGATATCTTCGATGGTCATGTGCACAACGGATGAGAGATGGTCGAACACATCAGTTTCTTCGAGTGAGCAGGCTAATCAAGACTGGTTAAAACATACGCATTTGCAATAGTTGACCACATCCTTTTCTGTTCTGAGTTTAGTGTTTGGAACCACACAAGAGCCGGGCCCTGTAGATGAAGATGGAAGCCAGCCATTTTTCTGGCCTCATTATCATCTCTCTGGAGCTGATGGAGTCAGCAGTAGCTCTAAACATCCTGAAAGAACGCTCCACCATCTTAACTCGACAAGCCATGAAAAGATGTTATCGTCAATTTTGGCGAACTGTCCATCTTGTCAAAGATTTGCTCCTCTCCGTCGATAGAGAATGACACCTTCACGACAGGAACGTAAGGGCAGACGTTAGAAATGGCTGTGAGATGATGAAAATAAGGTCGGTTTTCGAATTACTGATAGCTGGATTCTTCAGATTTAAAGATATTTCCATCAACGATCAACCAGAACAACTATTTTAGGCTTAATTCAACATTTGTGTCGGTGTGTGTATATGCTTGTGCACGTGGATTTGTAGCATATATAATTTGTTTCTCTTAAGGATTGTCCGTTGCTATAAACATACATAGGTTAGCAACAAAAACGCTCTTTGCTAATGGAAATGTAGGATATGAACTACTTAACGGATGTTGGAAGGGAACACGCAATATTGGCATTAGATTAATGGATTTGTTACTCTTGTGTGTTTTGTAGGATCCTATTATAAGTGTGCAGGTTTTTTGGGCTGTATAATATTATGCGCTAGTCTAATATGAGGGGAAATTGCTCTGTCACATTATTTCGTATATTATTCTGATGGAAATGCATAAATGGGAACTTATTATCCTAATCACACTTAATGATGCATACATACCAATTCCATCAACCATTTTACTTTTTTTTGGAATGCCGTGACCTCAATGTGTTCTTAAATAATTCGTAATTTAACCTACTTCTATCATATGTAGCTAACAAAGAACTGTTAAGTTCGGTCGGGACCTATAACAATATACTTGGCTCAAGACAATATTTAATTGATCAAATCAATTGCATTAACCACACCGCTCACAAGAACAGGGTGACTGACACTTCGGGGCCAATCGTCCTCATTCTAACCTAAAAATGTGCTACAGCTTTTTTTAACTATTAATAAGCATGTATTCGTGTTCCTGGACCATATTCTGCCAAACATACAACCGGTCAAGCAATCATAATAAAAATGTCACTTTCATCGCTGTTATTTCCAAGTAGATACAGACAAAGGTTATCACTGGCCCCCTTCTGGCTTATGAATCTTGATAATTCTAGATTAGTGATGCTCTACAATAATCTTCAGCAACCATGACATATATTTAGTTTTACAATGCATTGTAAATGTTGGCAAACGTTTAAATATGCGCAATGATACGCATAAGTGTTACAGAGCGAATCGAAACTAAGCTCTTCAACTGGAAAAGCCTTTGTATCGCAAATGGACATTCGA
>CM067343.1:14499952-14567026 GCA_034190875.2 Urechis unicinctus
CAAGTGACTTTGCTTCGTGGCCAGATGTTATGCAATGCCCTTAACTTGTTTATAAAGCCGACAATGTAGTTTTGGCTCGGAAATAGCTGCCGTTACTTCGATACCCTAGTTGGCAATGCAATATTAGCCACACACCAGCTCGTATACGTTGAGATTCAGTTTTAAGGGTAGAGATAGTCATCAATCGGGAAATGCCCCGCCCCTAAAGTCGATGATTTGTTGTACTATTCCGCTGTTGAATCATCCGTGGTAGGTCGTTGCGATCTGCACATAGAAGGTACATTACCTATATAAAAGATCAATATTCAGGCGTCTTTTACAGCTTCAGCAATAACATAAACACAAAGTGCAATATATTGGCCTCTTTTGTGTCAAGGCCGCCATTGCACTGTCCAATAATGGTTATGAAAGATCCTTTGGGAGTTTGACAGATAAATGAAAATCTACATGATCTATCTGGTGACCAAATATACTTATAATGAATGCATTGTGTTGCTATTGAGTGTGGTGGATGGCATTGGTATTCCTCATGAGACTCATTTTAGATGCAACTCAAATGGCGAATGTTTGATTGGTTTACCATATTGCTACCGACTGGAAGACATTAATCGATTCGCAACTAGCTCATCATGTTTACAGTTTTTTTCATTCGTACAGATAATTTGTTATTGGTGTGTACTGCCTAACATACCCTTTGAATACAAGATAACATATTTATTATTCTTAGACTATGTTAACCTTGAATAATCACATCATACATATATGCATAAGGTAATAACGAACAATGGTGAAGTAGTAGAAAGACTCGTAATGAGCATCGTACATTGTCGCATATGTATTCTGTAGCAAATGTTGCAATATTATTCTGCACAACTGCAGAGGCTTCCATGGAGCCGAAAAAGCTTTATCAGCAAGGATTATTTTTACCGCATTTGCACGTGACGTGAGCAAAACGACGCCATATCTTGAACTTATTTATTTATCGGAACAAATTACACCTGTAGTTTGCGATTGCCACCGACACACATACTGCAACATTATAACGGTGTTTAGATGTGTAGAGCGAGCATCATGAAATTATCATACGCACCTAGATTCATTTGCGCAGACAATCTTGTTATTGCGCAAATGTGGCTGATTCTTCGGGATATACCTGTTTTCATAACAACTATCCATATAACAGGTAAAAATAAATGTAATAGCTAGCAAGAACAAGATCAAAGATTGCTGACCTACCTCATTGGCACGCGATCACCGACTTTATCCTCATCAGTTCGGCCATTTACACGCCATGTCACGTGGAGCAGACGAATAAGCCTGACCAACGGGACGCCTGCTGCACCTATCACATTTATCAATTGAAGCCCGCTGACGATTGTGCTGCCGACGGACGATATAGAGATGGTTGAGCGGGATTTGAGGAATTTTGCCTTCCTTGTGTTGTAGATGGAGCGGGGTTGCACGACACATCTGATCGAAATTCTCCAAACCTATACATAACACGTTTTTCGTTGAATTACATATCAATACCACGGGCCTATTAATAAAGTGAGATGTGATAACATATAGAGCCACGCCCTTTTCCTTGTTAAGGATGCTATATTTACCTTTTGAACTTTACTTTGATTTCCCTTTGTTTTAGTTGATAAAGATGGGATCGATAGGGCTGATGCACGAAAAGAACATTATACAAAGGATTTTTCATTTGTGGTAGTAAATATATGTCTCAAGCCGCAATATATATGGAAGACCGGAGTGGTTATGGTGTCGGTAGAAATAAAGTTGCCACTTGATGCATTACTATTTGCTATTGTCTTCAGCATAACGTTGTTAATGCCATGTAAATGTGTCCCACTCCCCAAATCAGTTCTCCGTCGACAATGTATAGTAAACCATATGCGTCGATGATGATATATTCTGGCTACATTGGTAAATGCTAATTACTTCAGCCTTGATAATTGGTGCTAAGTAAACTAGTACAATCATGGCGCGCTATATACGAACATTACATTAACCCGTACTCTTTTGCATCTTATTGCTTTATGAGCGAGTCAACATGGACAGCTGATAGCTATTTTGTTCATTGTCATCTCACCAGACGGTCAGTAAGCTCGCATAATTCTTAGTACGTGACATTATGGTGTATTTTGGCCGGCGAATCTGGAATGAAAATTATATGAAATATTGCAGGTGATTATGGCATTTATGCGGTAATTATATGCTTCTTCAAGCGTGCTGAGACTTGTATTAGGATAAGATTTGTGACACCTTACCACTGAGCGGTCGGTTTGGTGCTATAGTCAATCGTGCTAATGTTTTTCACCGTAACCAAAGCTATTTGGACTAACCAAATACATGTTAGATCTATCAATTTGTCATCTGAGGTTTGTCAGCCACTAAGATTATGACCCCGTGTTTACGTTACGTAGAACTCAATAGTATATGAAGGTTCTTAAAGGGTGTAAAATGTATGTACTGTATGATGTAGAAAAAGTGAAAATAAATCTCAGCATATTTTGAATGGATGATAAGCTGCATTTGGTAGGTTATTTAGTATTAACGATAAAATACATTGCAATCAAACCAACTCGGTCGTGAATTGTCCGTACACTTATGTGGGTCACCAAATTGCATGATTATTGTATCAACATGCCTTTACTATTTGAGGATGCCCTTGCGATATAACACAAAAATAAAATGTGGCATTGTCTGAGATAGACAATTTATAATAATGTTCGAGAGAAATGTAGTAGATATTATTCCATAAATACAAGGAGTTATGGGAGGCATATGTGTTTTTTGGTATATTTATAACTATATAAAACAGCTAAATCCACCCCATCTTCATAAATATTATTTTGAGTAGTTCTTCTGTCTTAGCATTGTGCAACATTGTCACAGTATTCCGCTATGGTGTTCTTCCATCTGCAGAACAATGGTTAATGACACGTTGGGAAAACCGTTTTAACGAATGCAACCAATATACAGCTCTCTACAAACAACATTGGTTTGTTTGTGCAGAGTCACTTACCTACATAACACAAAATGCACAATGATAGCGCTTAATTCACAATCTCTATTTCTAAAACACCTTTGTTGCTTCAATTTGATGGTTTTCTATTCCTAACCAACCTTCCGCTCCTGAAAACAAAATGTCACTCTCTATTCCACATCAGATGAAGATAATGAGCAGTGATTTATTACAAGGACGGCTTCACATGTCACACAATACGGTTGGTCGTGGTCCACCAAGCGCTTTACTGACACTGGTTATGTTTGAATGGCAGCTGAACGGATACGTTCTTTTGTTCTCACTCCTTTCCGATCAATGAGAGATTGTTTTGGTTGTTTAATTGCATTAAGGCATCATCATATGCTGCAGATCGGCCCGGAATGTGTTGTCTTGTTTTGTTTATATCTAGCAACTAAATCAAAAATTATTTTGAAATCTTGAGAAGAGATAATCCGAGACCCAAGCTAGTGTCCACATAATCCATTAGATTATATTCCTGCCTATATCTTGTATGCATAATTGTATATGTTTCTATTTCTTTCTCAGCGTATAATCTATTCCTGCCATTCTATTCAATGAGCATGGGTGCCCTGGGAACTAACTGATGGGCGGCCCAGAGTCCGCATAATGTCACTATATGGTATACTGGCCACGTTTAATAAGGAAGTATACGATTTATAGCGCATGCTGTTTTAGAATACAATTAGAGGTACGCTTTACTATAGACTTGGTTATGCAATGAGTTACATTTATTGACTCGGGTTTTGCAATTATGTCTGTCGAAAACATCATGTGTAATATACTGTTGTTTTTGTCGTAACATAACGACAGTGGTTCTGTATTTTTTTGTATAAAATTATATTAATCATGGATGCAAGTTACTATGGTTCATATTTCATGGCATTACCTTTAAGTTTATGATAAATATTTAATGAATTTTCATCGATAAATGCATGACGGCACCTAGCCGTTGCACCGCTATGTCAAATGTTCACCGTTTACATATTTATCTTTTGAGGTTTGTTTGATGCTCGTGTCGTCGCGTAAATAATCCACGCTATCTGTAAGCAACATTGGATTTTTACTCCATGAAATTATCTGTTAAGCAAAGGCTCCTATATCAGCTATGTTTGAGCATCTAATGACTGCTTGATGCTCAGCAAATGCACAACCTGGACTTCATATGCATTTAAAGGAAGCTATCGCCCAGTCATGATAACCTATGTTATGAAAGAATGCTGCTTCAGTCCCATTTCTTCGGTCGTTAAAGGCATACTAACATGTATGACGCTTTTTGCTAACAGCTGCACCTGTGCAAAGCGTAAACCTAGATATTGGTTGCGATATAATTTATATATGCCGACTTTCTGATCCCTTCTGTGATATCTCGCTGTAATAACAAAGCATGAATTACATTGTCTTAAGCGCTTATCTCATAATGCCCTCGCGATTGTGTTGAATGCGTGGCTACCTTATATGCCTTTCATTTAGGAAAAAATCGGCGCGGTGTAATTCGCTTTTTTGTCGTTATGATTATTTATCGCAGAAATATATGATTTGCAATGTTTTGCAAAGATGACCAACCTATAAATTATCGATTAAGGCTGGCAAAAAAAACCCGTTTGTTTGGTCTATATAAGTTATGGAGAGTTAAAACAGTGCATAAACATTTTGTGTTTAAAATATTTACGAAGTTGTTTTGTTGATGAGTTCAGAGAAACGGCTACAAGTCTGTTGGCTTGTAAATCATTACAAGAGCTGCTTCTTCCTAATTTTGTCTTAGCAGTGGGCTGTGTCCGAGACTAATATGTCTCAAGGCTTCTATTCCCAGCGCTTCAAAATTGACAACTCATATACACCATATTATTGTATCAACTGAACATCGAATATACCAGGATGAGGTCACATAAGTCGTGCTCTACAAACTCTCAGTCCTACAAAACATTGCCTTATCACATAACTGAAGTCATAAATACATGGTACGAGATATGTAATGGTAACCTCTCATGAGTTGGATACGCTAAATTGCGTCTGGCAAGCGCTTTATACAAATGGACAAAAGTAGCCTATACTCCAAGCGTGACGGATCTAGTTGGTATCTCGCTTTGCGGATGTTTGAAATATCCGGTTGGCTGTCGTAGAATAATATGATGCCTTATTTATGAGCGGTCATTTAGGAGTCATAAGACAACAACTCCACTAAAATTAGAGCTAAGCCTGGAGATATATTTCTCCGGTGTGTGACATTTACCCCTGTGCTACATGAGTATTGGCAGCCGAATGGCGCTACTCTCGATCGTTCCTTTCCGGCATTTGGGCTCAAAGCAGGCAAGAAAACATGTGAAGCGCTTAATATTGCGTAACAAATTACATTATTTTGTAGATAACACCCATTTTGCGATGGGAACTTTTCTGGGTTAGCGAGTCAAATGCATCACCGATTCGCGGCAGTCGGGTAAAAAATCATGGCCCTAAATGGGCCACATAAATCAGACAGCGTGGGAATAATCTCGAGTTTTCGATAGAACGCACACGGCCTGTCTGCGTTCATGAATTTGTTTCCGTAGGAATGAATGACCGGGGTAAAGCTACGGTTCATTGCATACATATTTGCTGTAACAGACTCGTACACATACGTACACACGTGCCCCCCCCCCACACAAACAGAATTATATATATATATATATATATATATATATATATATATATATATATATATATATATATGTATATATATATATATATATATATATATATATATATATATATATATATGTATATATATATATATACGTATATATATATGTTTATATATGTACATATGGTGACCACAACAGTGACGTTTATCTGACGTTCGGCTTGATTTCATCAACCGAAATGACAACCCTGGAGGTGAAGATCATGTGTTGTGCGTTATAGCTACTTTTTTATAGCTTCAATGCATCAAGAAAAAAAAAGATCGCATGTCACGAGCAACTCATACCTTAGAAGATTCAGTCACTGCCCTATAAATCATAATTGGAAACAATGTTTTATGAATGGCAAGCTTTAACATTTTTCAGATCGGTAGTAGGATCTGCTATTCTCCGCCATTTATAATAGTTGATACTGACGGCGTTGCAAGCTATTTATTTATTTTTTATCCATTACGCCACGTAATGATATTGATTAATGACGAAAAACTCTCATCGTGGCTGTCCTTTGCCATGTGAACCTATCGACACGCTCGAGTCGTTGATAGACAGTTTACGTCGATTTCACATCGAAGCGGTATTGAGAAGGTGATGGATGTGGAAGCTGATATAACTTCCATACGCAATCCCATGTTTAGCACTGGTCTTGTTTCTGGAGCTGGAACGGAGCTAGAAGCCAAAAGTAGAATCTCCAAACACCGTGCTGACAGAAACAAAACTTTATCTTTGTTCATTTGTATTGGACTCTTCATTGCCAATAACTATGGTTCCGGGCTGTACAGTATAACGGTTAAGATTAATCTTGCATGAGTATTTAACAACGTCCAACATGACCGAGCTTTATTTATCCACCACTTCAACGATACCCTACATTAAGTTAATGTTTACCTATATAATTTACCACATTTATTTATATTTTCCATTTCTAGTTAGGGTCTTCGTTGGGCACATATACGCACTCTGAATATTAGATAGCCCGGACCAAGCAAATTGCATCATATATATCGGCAACTAGTTCTGTTTGTTTGCAAAATATAATTCTGGATTTTATCATAAAGGCAATGAGAGAAAAGTACTGATAAGATTAAAACTACTACGCTGCAATTCGCTGTTTGGGAAGTTTTGTGATGGGGCATTTCTGTCACGCATTCTGAAGCTTAGCAGATGCCGGAAATCGATATGAGTGTTAGTGAATATAAACACGAGTACCTCATTGGTTGACATATTACTGTCAGAACCAAGAAAGCAATTACAGATTGCTGGAACGCATAATTAAGGAGATGGCTCGCAATTATATTCGAATAATTCGTGGATATGTTAATCAGACGCATAATAATTGCAATCAGTTTATTAGATCAGACAAGAACGCGTGAACTTTGATGCATTAAAGCTATGTTTTCGGTCGATATCAGACTGGTGTAGGTTGGTTGGTCGCAGTCGCTGGCTGCATGTAAACACTTTCTAGCGTTTAACATCCCGGTGATGCTTTGAATATTGTTTTTTATAACTAAAACCGCTAGTGTATATTCACTACCCCGGAAGGTCCAAACAACAAGTTTGACATATATGCGCTCTCTTGTCGGAAATTATCAACGCAGGCCACGGAGCTGTGTGCCAATTTTTAAGTGATGCGTCACCTACCAATACATGATTCAAATTTATACTACACAATCTACAGTTGTCTGATGGATAAGCGTGCTTTGTTAGGTCCCGGCAAAGTAGTTTTACTGTATGCTGTCACAGTTAAGGATCATACAGGCTTGCCACTTTATGTTGTCATCCCAAGTTTAGTGATGTAGCGCAGTGTGGCTTCCTTGCTAGATAAGCACACAATCTCCATGTTGAGCGATTCGTATGCTGGGCATATGTGCTCCTATTCATCAGTGCACCACTACATAACGGATAAACTATTTTACGAGATATATCAGAAGATGTATCAGAAGATACGTGTGAACATATGTTAGATACCAGCGACCTATAATACCCTGACACGTTGGAAGTAGATTGGTTCTTTCGGTATTGCTATATCACTGAACAACATTTGACACTGGTGCACACATATCTGCTATATGTCTGCTAAGTTAAACTTGTTATCAGGTTGAATATGTAACATAAATAAAGTCCGAAAGGTATTTATATATTTTTTGAAAGTTGAAGGATGGTTTATACAATGAGTTTTCCATTGGTTAGTTTCCGCAAATGCGATATGTCAACAAACTTTCCGTGGCGGAGTGTGAGGATTTGACAACGTTTGCAAGCTGCAATACCTATATCGCATCGATCCCCTTACGCTGGTCACTTTATCCTGACGCGTATCAGTAATACGTGTGGTTCAACTAATGTCAGCTAGAGAATTAACTATCCAATAAAGCAACTATTGTCGGTACCGTTCTGGTGTTGTGGGACAACTCATGTAATGATATCTCCCACACACGAATACAGCGACATTCGCGGTTACCTTATTTAACGCCATAATGACATGTAACGAGAGTCTGATTTTGCACTAAATTAGACGAGTTGCAATAAGTATTGCGTGCAAGAGGTGTAATTATAAGTTTATGATACCAAAGCATGATGATGGATTGGAATACATTCGCGCAAGCTGGTTATCCAATGTACGCCAATTCACACCTACCTAGCCTCAGGAATTAGCCCACCGACACAAAAACGTCCTAGAATAATGATTTGTAAACAAGGGCATTCAATTGCAATCACATATTATGGATGCATCAAACAGCACCAATAGCTGTCATCGATCGCTCATTGTCGATACACTTCTCCACTGACAAAGCGGAACCTTAACATCAAATTCATACCATCTGTCAACATTTATGCAGGTTTATTGTTATTGAAAACGTCAACGATACCGTGAGACATTGTAACTGCATCATAACAACATTCCTCAGACACTCATAAGTTTTGGGTGGTTATGCAGACTATTTTTGAATGACCGTGCGGATGTTTTCGTACAGATATCAAATGCAGTAGATGTGACCATCTCAATCATATTTGCGTGCTAATCCTTTGGTGAAACGTTATAGAATACCATTAATATCCCAATGGTTCTAACTAGAATATAATAACGAGAAATGATTTATTTTGGAGAACTGATAATTTTACTGTACTTAAACGTTGAATTATGTAATATGGCCGTCGGTACAACGCAACTAAACACACTGTCTAACATTGTGAGGCATTGTAACCTCTTGCGTTTAGCAAATCAAATATAGTATCCCTGCATGAAATATGCTTTACTGCGCTACAACATTAAAGTTAGAGAAAGAATAGTGCTATGGTTTTTATCATTAATGTCTTCTTTTCATATGGCTTCAAGCTGCTCGGCATATACCTTGGGTCGACTAATTATATCATTCGTCGATATTACCACGCACCATTATTCGCAAACTCAAACCAAATTAATGGTATCATTAGATCACCTGCCACTAATCCAGAAAATCCTTAATAGAACAAGGTTTTGTGGTGCCAGTATCTTGCACATAACTAACTTTCATTGATTATCTTATTGCCAAAGCAAATTAATTTGTCCCTACCATAGGCTTACATATACGTACAACGACACCTAGCTAGCCATGTTTCATTGATCATTTATTGTCAATTTGAGCTGCATCATATGAATTACCATCACCTACTATTATTGTATATGCTAGGGGAAAGTAATTGCAACATAACTGGTTGTATAAGCGTACAATAGGAATTGTCATACCACAATTAATTTATTTATCCCATGCGGCCTCACTTTGGATTATACGGCGATATTATCCGTAGTGTAAATACATCCAGGACAAGGTTTTTTTACGCGAAATCTGTTGCTCGAAGAGTATTGTGAAAGTATTGGGCATTTAATATTCTGCTCCCCAGGCAAAGAGGTTCATATACAAAGCAGAGCTGTGACATTAACCTGTCCGCTCTAATGGTTTAACAAGGCCGGATTAGGGCACACACTACATTGCTGCAATATTTTAATAAGACTCAGTTGACCTCGTCACTAGGTATGTGAGCAAGCGCTGGGTGAGATACATCAATGCTCTGTATATGAATTCTGCGATTATGCTGATATACTGAATGGTAGTTGTTAACCTGTTGTATAACCCTCATTTTGGTCTAATGCATTGGTGTACCATAACGTAATAAGTTGAACCAATTGATACCGCCCAATGACAAACAACGCCTCATCCCATCGGTGATGCATGTCGCTTTTTGTCACCCACGCTGTAGCATCCCAAACACAATGGTGACTTCGTTTTTATAAGCCGAAAAGCTGCATTCGTGTAGTCTGAACTTTCTGAAGAATTGTATTTGTCAAATGCAGTGAACAACGAAAGCGCATCACTGCTCTTTGGCAGTTTATATGGTGTTGTCGTTAATGTGGTTACAAGTTGTTTTTAGTCCCTGGATCAAATCATTGAAATATTACTGACATGCTCCACAAGTGATTCAAAGAAATAAAAAGCGTTAATAGATTAGTGCTACGGAAGGAGAAGAAGGGCATCTGATACTGGAATGTTTGCTGCTGTCTAGAATGGTATATAATTAGGAAATCGCTCATTAGGATTCCTTAGCGCTCAATTGTGACATTGATATCACATGTAATGCTAATTCAAATTCCTTATATTCGTTGACCGTGTTTTCGAAAGCATTGCTTCTTTGTTGACGTAAAGTATCAACGAGAGTCTGTCGGCATATTTCTAGCATGATACATTTTAGCCGGTGACAATGGAATAAACATGAAATGAAATCTCGGGGCAGCGAGATGAAATAAGAATGTGATGTATATGATTGCCATCATATTGGGCTCATTCCGGTTTGCTATCTCTTCTGTTTCATTTGATTTCCGACGCAATACCACTGAGCCGTCGGGTTGATGTCATAGACACAAAAAGCCGTATCTGTTCACAGTGAGTAATGCATTTAGGACTTACTAAATACGTGTCCGATCACATGTATGTATTATTAGTCTCTATCTTATCAGACCCGTTACGAAAGTCAATGTTCTTTACAACTCAAAAGTAAATTAAGGATTTTAATTGTGTAACATGGATAAACTATATGATGCTGGACAAATGCAAATAACTATATATTTGTACGTCTACAATGGTTGAAAGGCTTCTTAAGTGACCACAACTCCACCTATTTCAATCGACCCCCGTCGTCAATTTTGCCAACGTTTGTTGCTATCCACAAGTTCATATACTTGAGGCGAATGGTACAGATACCGAAGACAAAAACTGACAAATGTAACCTGCCCTTCATGAAGAAATTATAAATAATCTTTTGATAATCTCATGATTTGTAATATATATGATATATGCAAATAGGAATATGAGACAAAATGCATTATTTCACGAACGAACTGGTATGCAATTGGGAAATTATCCCTCTCCACAGCATGCGATACTAATAATGTCTTAAACGAAAAAGGTTCATCTTCTTGCAAAGTTTTCTTGCCTGATTGATGAATGTGATTCAAGGAGAGTGAACGAAGCCATATGTCATTGATCACATAACGTTCTGGTTAGTACAGTGAGTGAGTGAGAATTGGGTTTAACGGCACACCAACACGTATGTGTTATATGGCGCCTAGAAAGATTAATAGATAAGTTTGACCTAATTAAGCAGTCGCCTTCTAAGATAAATAGAAAAAAGGGGGACACACAAGTGGATGATGTTGAAAAAGTTAAAAATGCAAATAGTATCCTAGGGCAAGTCCCCGCCAGCCGGTTGACTGGACCAGGCCATTCCAGCCTCTCGCCTAGGTGAAATACGGGTTAAAGTGGGGTGTTGAAGATATAGCCCTCGAAAGGACCGCTCCACTCAACCACCAGAATCCCATCTCCCACCGAAACGAGTCGCAACCCGCGGCTAACAGGTTGCCACCTATTAGTTGCCTCTTACGACATGCAGGAGGATACAGTGGGACTATTCTACCCCCGCTCCCACAGGGGAGTTCTGGTTAGTACAACATCACATATCCACTCTAGTGTTGATCGAAGAAGCGCATCACTATTGTCACTATCCTATAGTAGTAAGTGATAACGACGTTCCGTCAACTATTCACTAGATTGTGAATCTAAAAATTTGCTCGGTCATTCAACGGAAATAATTTTCTTTGCTAGGTCATTCAAAATCTCGGTCTAGAGAGTTTCAAAGGATAATATATTATTGGGCAAATACCTCCCCTACTGTAACTACTATGTGCGCTCTGGCTCCAATGATAGAATTACAATGCTGAACATGTATTTAGAAAGCTGGTGGTATTTTGCATTGCAACAGTAAGATAGAGAGGTATCACAAATAGTCATTATTAAGATCCATAAATACTTGCTAGGTTTACCCGAATGTTACTGCTTCGTGGACTTGTGTAATTACATTCACTGAATTTGTGACTTCAACCGGCAATGTCGTTAGCTATTGGACCCTTCGGCTGTTACGCTGATACTGTACATGGTAATGAAGGATTAACCCCGATCCACTTTTATAAATGGATGCACAGTCTAAGGGGAAGAGGTATCAATATAATTGACGAAACCTCACTCTCCGATGTCCTGGATCCGTAATTGAATTTGATTGCAGAATCATCCGTGGTGGGTCGTTGCGATATACAACTACAGGGTACGTTCTCAATGTGATAGTGCAAAGTAGAGGCATCCTTTACAGCTACAGCACTAACATAAAAACACTGAAAATGCATGCGTCTGTAGATCCTGGCCGCAATGGCACTGTCCAATAATGCTTATGAAACAGCCTCAATGAGTTTGATATATTAATGTGCATCTACTTTATCAATTCCGTGACCAAATATGCTTTCATTGAATGTATTCTGTTGCTGCTAAATTTGTTGGCTAGGCATTATAAATTCTCACGAATATTTCTATTGCCGGCAGGACATGAATCAATTCGTAACTAGCTCATCATCAAGATAATTCACTGAAAAAATTAGTAAAAGTATTCAGTATTTTGGTAATTATATACAGGACTTAGTGGTTCGTAGACCAGCTGCCATATACGTGGGCCTCCACAATAGATACGTTGTATATGTCTGCATAAAATATTGATTTATTCTGGTATTTAGCTCCGTTTATTGCCTCGGAAGAAGACGGATACTCTCAAGATCAGTAATGTATCCGAGCATTATAGCAATGTCTGGCCTAAACGACTTGATTGGAACAATATATAGAGTACCGCATATGTGACATTCTGGTAACAGTATTAACTGCGTGACAGCAGAGTTAGGGCAGCTATTTTGGCGATGTAATATGACGCTTTTCCCCTCAAAACAAGATAGTCGTCATTGTAACATTCCTTTTAAGCATGCAATTTTAAATTGTTTGGCAGCAACTATAGTATCCCATGACGCTAGTTTATTATTCGCTTCATGTTTGCAAACGATAACTACGAAACCTCTTTTTAAATTTGATCTTATATTGCATCATCAGAGCCTTATTACATGGTATAAGCAAAGAGCGAGTAGCTTCGCTAGGAGCACTCACACAAGCCTGAGAACAAAAATGGAAGAAGCCACCCGTTAGGCACCGTGTGTTGCTTTTTCATAGCGTCCATTAAAACCTCGTAGAATTATCCGATTAATTCGGAGCCGTGGAAGCCTCGACCAATCAGATGATTACGTGTCTTTTTCAGACGCTTACCCCGAGACGACGGATCAACAATCCCATGTGCTTTTGGTGATTTTCATAGTATCGTCGCCCGATGAAGGCGTTGTATTACATGTAAATCCTTAATCCACACACAGCTTAACGAAGCTGTAAACTTCTATGCTTGCGAAAATATATCTGGACTATGTATCAGGAGTCGGATCAATGAAATATATGAACCTAAAAAGAACGGTTTAATATCAAGTTCAGAAAAGGTCGTCAGTCAAATATTTACGAATTTCAACTAGCGACTGCGCATATATATGTCATTCATCTGTAAGTTTTATGTATATATATATATAAGTATATATATATATATGTATATATAATTCAATCTGTCGTTTAGTTCCGGCTCCGGTACAAGCTTAATAAAAGTCTGAAGGCACATATGAACATCTAATTTATCATTTCTGCTAAGAAATGAGTGAACAGGTGTTACGTTTGAATGACAAAGGGGCTGTTGCGCCGTCTTGATTAGCTATGCCATTGATAGAACACGATTCTTTACGTCGTCCAACATAAGACAAAACAGTTTTAAGCTGAGTGAAAAGCTCGAAATTGACTTTGCTTCATTGTATTTCGCAGTTTGGTGAGTTTTGCAATGGGGTATTCCTGTCGTGTTTGGCAGATATCGTAAATCGATTGCTGGATATAAATATGAACATCCCACAAAGCACACATCCTTGGCCGACATAATTGTGTTTATGTAACCCGTTAAAGTATATTCCTCCCGAAATGACTTAACGTGACGTTCTCTGACATATACTGGCGGATATTATCAACACATTCCACGGCGCTCTTTGTCAGATTATGAGTGATGCGTCACCTTCCAAACATGATTCAGATTCTTATTAATCCATAACGGTAGCCGAGCAGTAAGACGGGCTATGTAGCGTCCAAGAAGAGGTGGTTTTTACCGTATACTGTCACTGTATACAGGCTTGCCATACGGTGTCGTAAGGACAAGTTTTAATGATGTATCGCAGTAGGGTTTCCTCATCAGATATATACACTTTGTTCTAGATAAGCAACTTACATTGGGCATATGGACTCATGTTCGAGAGTGTATCACTACACAAATGATAAACTAGTTTACGAGATATACTTCATCCGAGGATACGGGTAGAATTATGTTAGATGCTGGCGTCCTAGAATATCGTGACATTTAGGCGTTCTGTCCACACATTTGTTTCTCATTCATGCACGTTGCGAAATATATCTGGTATGTGTCTGCTTAGTTAAACATCGTATCAGTTTGAATATTTAGCATAGATCAAGTCCGAAAGGTGAATTAAGATTTTGGAAAAACAGAGAAAGACTAACACAATTAGTGCTCTTTTGTTGATCTCCGTTATTTGTGTTCTCCGCAAAAGATGCATATTGATAAACCAACAATGATAGATGGTAAGAATTTGACAACGTTTGACCACATTTCGTCGCCGTCCTCAAGCGGATAAATTTGGGCGGTATCAATTGGTTCAACTTATTACGTTATGGTACACCAATGCATTAGACCAAAATGAGGGTTATACACCAGGTTAACATCTACCATTCAGTATATCAGCACAATCGCAGAATTCATATACAGAGCATTGATGTATCTCACCCAGCGCTTGCTCACATACCTAGTGACGAGGTCAACTGAGTCTTATTAAAATATTGCAGCAATGTAGTGTGTGCCCTAATCCGCCTGGTTAAACCATTAGAGTGGGCAGGTTAATGTCACAGCTCTGCTTTGTATATGAACCTCTTTGCCTGGGGAGCAGAATATTAAATGCCCAATACTTTCACAATACTCTTCAAGCAACAGATTTCGCGTAAAAAAAAACCTTGTCCTGGATGTATTTACACTACGGATAATATCGCCGTATAATCCAAAGTGAGGCCGCATGGGATAAATAAATTAATTGTGGTATGACAATTCCTATTGTACGCTTATACAACCAGTTATGTTGCAATTACTTTCCCCTAGTATATACAATAAAAGTAGGTGATGGTAATTCATATGATGCAGCTCAAATTGTCAATAAATGATCAATGAAACATGGTTAGCTAGGTGTCGTTTTACATAAATGTAAGCCTATGGTAGGGATAAATTAATTGCTTTGGAAATAAGATAATCAATGCAAGTTAGTTATGTGCAAGATACTGGCACCACAAAACCTTGTTCTATTAAGGATTTTCTGGATTAGTGGCAGGTGATCTAATGAAACCATTAATTTGGTTTGAGTTTGCGAATAATGGTGCGTGGTAATATCGACGAATGATATAATTAGTCGGCCCAAGGTATATCCCGAGCAGCTTGAAGCCATATGAAAAGAAGACATTAATGATAAAAACCATAGCACTATTCTTTCTCTAACTTTAATGCGAACATTGTGTAGCGCAGTAAAGCATATTTCATGCAGGGATAATATATTTGATTTGCTAAACGCAAGAGGTTACAATGCCTCACAATGTTAGACAGTGTGTTTAGTTGCGTTGTACCGACGGCCATATTACATAATTCAAAGTTTAAGTTCAGTAAAATTATCAGTTCTCCAAAATATATCATTTTTCGTTACTATATTCTAGTTAGAACCATTGGGATATTAATGGTATTCTATAACGTTTCACCAAAGGATTAGCACGCAAATATGATTGAGATGGTCACCCCTTCTGCATTTGATATCTGTACGACAACATCCGCACGGTCATTCAAAAGTAGTCTGCATAACCACCCAAAACGTCATCTGATGAGTGTCTGAGGAATGATGTTATGATGCAGGTACAATGTCTCACGGTATCGTTGACGTTTTCAATAACACTAAATGCATCCAGAATATGTGATTGCAATTGAATGCCCTTGTTTACAAATCATTATTCTAGGACGTTTTTGTGTCGGTGGGCTAATTCCTGAGGCTAGGTAGGTGTGAATTGGCGTACATTGGATAACCAGCTTGCGCGAATGTATTCCAATCCATCATCATGCTTTGGTATCATAAACTTATAATTACACCTCTTGCACGCAATACTTATTGCAACTCGTCTAATTTAGTACAAAATCCGATTCTCGTTACATGTCATTATGGCGTTAAATAAGGTAACCGCGAATGTCGCTGTATTCGTGTGTGGGAGATATCATTACATGAGGTGTCCCACAACACCAGAACGGTACCGACAATAGTTGCTTTATTGGATAGTTAATTGTCTAGTTGACAATAGTTGAACCACGCGTATTACTGATACGCGTCAGGATAAAATGACCAGCGTAAGGGGATCGATGCGATATAGGTATTGCAGCTCGCAAACGTTGTCAAATCCTCACACTCCGCCACGGAAAGTTTGTTGACATATCGCATTTGCGGAAACTAACCAATGGAAAACTCATTGTATAAACCATCCTTCAACTTTCAAAAAATATATAAATACCTTTCGGACTTTATTTATGTTACATATTCAACCTGATAACAAGTTTAACTTAGCAGACATATAGCAGATATGTGTGCACCAGTGTCAGATGTTGTTCAGTGATATACTATACCGAAAGAACCAATCTACTTCCAAAGTGTCAGGGTATTATAGGTCGCTGGTATCTAACATATGTTCACACGTATCTTCTGATACATCTTCTGATATATCTCGTAAAATAGTTTATCCGTTATGTAGTGGTGCACTGATGAATAGGAGCACATATGCCCAGCATACAAATCGCTCAACATGGAGATTGTGTGCTTATCTAGCAAGGAAGCCACACTGCGCTACATCACTAAACTTGGGATTACACCATAAAGTGGCAAGCTTGTATGATCCTTAACTGTGACAGCATACAGTAAAACTACTTGGCCGGGACCTAACATAGCACGCTTATCCATCAGACAACTGTAGATTGTGTAGTATAAATTTGAATCATGTATTGGTAGGTGACGCATCACTTGAAAATTGGCACACAGCTCCGTGGCCTGCGTTGATAATTTCCGACAAGAGAGCGCATATATGTCAAACTTGTTGTTTGGACCTTCCGGGGTAGTGAATATACACTAGCGGTTTTAGTTATACAAAACAATATTCAAAGCATCACCGGGATGTTAAACGCTAGAAAGTGTTTACATGCAGCCAGCGACTGCGACCAACCAACCTACACCAGTCTGATATCGACCGCAAACATAGCTTTAATGCATCAAAGTTCACGCGTTCTTGTCTGATCTAATAAACTGATTGCAATTATCATGCGTCTGATTAACATATCCACGAATTATTCGAATATAATTGCGAGCCATCTCCTTAATTAAGCGTTCCAGCAATCTGTAATTGCTTTCTTGGTTCTGACAGTAATATGTCAACCAATGAGGTACTCGTGTTTATATTCACTAACACTCATATCGATTTCCGGCATCTGCTAAGCTTTAGAATGCGTGACAGAAATGCCCCATCACAAAACTTCCCAAACAGCGAAATGCAGCGTAGTAATTTTAATCTTATCAGTACTTTTCTCTCATTCCCTTTATGATAAAATCCAGAATTATATTTTGCAAACAAACAGAACTAGTTGCCGATATATATGATGCAATTTGCTTGGTCCGGGCTATCTATTATTCAGAGCGCGTATATGTGCCCAACGAAGACCCTAACTAGAAATGGAAAATATAAATCAACGTGGTAAATTATATAGGTTAAACATTAACTTAATGTAGGGTATCGTTGAAGTGGTGGATAAATAAAGCTCGGTCATGTTGGACGTTGTTAAATACTCATGCAAGATTAATCTTAACCGTTATACTGTACAGCCCGGAACCATAGTTATTGGCAACGAAGAGTCCAATACAAATGAACAAAGATAAAGTTTTGTTTCTGTCGGCACGGTGTTTGGAGATTCTACTTTTGGCTTCTAGCTCCGTTCCAGCTCCAGAAACAAGACCAGTGCTAAACATGGGTTTGCGTATGGAAGTTATATCAGCTTCCACATCCATCACCTTCTCAATACCGCTTCGATGTTGAAATCGACGTAAACTGTCGATCAATGACTCGAGCGTGTCGATAGGTTCACATGGCAAAGGACAGCCACGATGAGAGTTTTTCGTCATTAATCAATATCATTACGTGGCGTAATGGATAAAAAATAAATAAATAGATTGCAACGCCGTCAGTATCAACTATTATAAATGGCGGAGAATAGCTGATCCTACTACCGATCTGAAAAATGTTAAAGATTGCCATTCATAAAACAATGTTTCCAATTATGATTTATAGGGCAGTGACTGAATCTTCTAAGGTATGAGTTGCTCGTGACATGCGATCTTTTTTTTTCTTGATGCATTGAAGCTATAAAAAAGTAGCTATAACGCACAACACATGATCTTCACCTCCAGGGTTGTCATTTCGGTTGATGAAATCAAGCCGAACGTCAGATAAACGTCACTGTTGTGGTCACCATACGTACATATATAAACATATATATATACGTATATATATATATATATATATATATATATATATATATATATATATATATATATATATATATATATATATATATATATATATATATATATATATATATATATATATATATATATATATATATATATATATATATATAATTCTGTTTGTATGTGGGGGGGGGGGGGCACGTGTGTACGTAAGTGTACGAGTCTGTTACAGCAAATATGTATGCAATGAACCGTAGCTTTACCCCGGTCATTCATTCCTACGGAAACAAATATCATGAACGCAGACAGGCCGTGTGCGTTCTATCGAAAACTCGAGATTATTCCCACGCTCTCTGAATTATGTGGCCCATTTAGGGCCATGATTTTTTACCCGACTGCCGCGAATCGGTGATGCATTTGACTCGCTAACCCAGAAAAGTTCCCATCGCAAAATGGGTGTTATCTACAAAATAATGTAATTTGTTACGCAACATTAAGCGCCACACATGTTTTCTTGCCTGCTTTGAGCCCAAATGCCGGAAAGGAACGATCGAGAGTAGCGCCATTCGGCTGCCAATACTCATGTAGCACAGGGGAAAATGTCACACACCGGAGAAATATATCTCCAGGCTTAGCTGTAGTTTTAGTGTAGTTGTTGTCTTATGACTCCTAAATGACCGCTCATAAATAAGGCATCATATTAGTCTACGACAGCCAACCCGATATTTCAAACATCCGCAAAGCGAGATACCAACTAGATCCGTCACGCTTGGAGTATAGTTTAAACACAAAAACTCTGCAACAGCAGCTATGTGTACCCCTGATGCGCGTCGCTTTATTGATAATCTAGCTGTGCCAAACGTCATTTGTTACCCTAGGCCGGAACATGAACTCTTTTGCATACAGACGCTAGATATGCACTAAACGTGTCCACTAAACAACAAGCCACTCGGCAATGTTTACCAAATATAACACATTTAATCCCAGACAATCAGGTTTGAATCCAATGCAGACTCACATAGCACCGACGAACGTTTCCGCTTTGAGAAGGTCAGTGTGAGGTTTGTTCAAAGATATGACGGCAAAGTAACAGCTAGATAGCCGACATGTAATTAACGCCTGGTGTATATTCACGTGAGCGGGTACTGATATTTTCCATATTTGTTTATGTTCGAACGCCGACGACCGGGAGCGGAAGTTTGTATATATAAATTATACGAGCTAAGGCAGCACCAGCAGCCGTTTGGTTTTGGCTCATATAGCAGGGTATTGTTCTAAGTATATGTTGACTCCAGCGAGCAACAATAGTTGCTTACTAACTTATAAAGTTGCAGTTAGCTTGATATTTTGCAATCGGCTTATTACTATTAATATATCATCAGGCAACATGGGAGTTACTACGTTACTACAGCCTTGACTTTAAGTCAGACATGGACGTGACAAGGCTTGCGGTAAGTGACACTTTAGTTGGGGAGCTCTTTACAGCATATGTATGGCAACATATTGTAATGGTTCTTGTATTTCTCGTTTAACCTTTGATCATCACATGATGAAAGACTCCATTTAGACTCGGCAATACCGCAAAGGCTTTTCATGTCCCGATGAATCGGTGGTTTTTTGCCTTTTTGGATTTTGATCGATGGAATAAACCACACGAGATGCAATGATTTATATAATCATTGTGAATGCACTGTTACATTCGTTATTGATCATGTCGCGTGTTTGCAATTTTACAAGGACGACAACATTTATCATTGTGTTCTTCGATAAGGAGTTTAAAGAAAAGCCAGAGTGTCACGGCAGCATTGAGTATCAACTAGCACAATCAATGACTTGTGCTTCTTGCGCATTGTCCACCAATAGTATTAGAAACATGCCATTATTTGAAGCCCCAGGAACGAATTACAGATAACACTTTTGGGATATTGCCGGATATGTTTTAATGGTACAGTGTAAATAGTTGCGTAGTACCTTACGAAGTCACAAGGAGCTTAAAATATTGTACATAGCTTATTACTATTATTATATCATCAGAAAACCTGGGATCTATAACTTGGGCCTTGACGTTAAGTCAAACAGGGACATGACAAAACTTGCAGTAAGTGACAGCTGTATGGCGACATATTGTAGCGATACTTTAACGGTTTGCCTCTAATCATAACGTTCTGAAAGACTAAATAGAAAGTTACAAGAATACATAGGCATCATAACGTTTTACATATGGGTATCATTATCCTTCATTAACGTTCGGTATCAGCTACAGGATCAAAACGTTCATTTTAACAATTATGCAGAACATCGTCTCTAAGGCAAACGATATTGAACAATCAGAAACGTTGTTGCTGATTTGCTGCGCAATAAATTGATATTCTATTGTTCGGCACAATTAAAATGTGGGCAATTTTGTGCCTGGTCAATTTCTTGCGTACGCGTCATTACACTGCTCGCAAATATCATCGTGTTTACTGTTCAACCTCCATTGTTATCCTCCAGCAATGAATTGTTTGCTCACCACATTAGATATACTCCATTTTGCTGAATTATATACAAATTAATGAATCTACATATTATATATTTAACCTAGCATAATACAAGATCAATTAACGACTACAATTTGATTACAAGACGCTTGCTATTAGGACTATTATCACTCTAAATCATTTACTCTTTGGCAACGAAGATTATAGTGAAGCATTAATGCTCGGGTAATCGTCATTTATTGCGTTCGAATAGAATGCTATGTATGTAATAGCAATGCCTAGATGACCTGATGATGGTAGGTTGGAAGAATTTACCCTGACTACGCGTCTGCCCTCTCGAAAACTTCATAGACTTTTGAACGTTCGTCTTCGCTAAATATTATGTCATGCGGCTGATTTTATATTGTGACATAATGAGCCTCGCATTTTAAATGGCTGTTTTAACTACACTTGGTCCGACGCATGATCATAAACAGGGTAATAATGTATAATAAAGAGAATTACAGTGTGCCATGCACCAGGGTGTTATTGGTCGACAGTAATATATACCCTTATGTCCATGTAGGCAAATCGTGGAATAGACTTGATTATCTTTGTGTACAGCTTTTTTAAATCATCGCTACGGGCATTTTCGACTATGTTTTAATCTTCTTCATCTACACAAGGTTCGTCTATGAGCCAACGATATGTAAAATAATGCACAACGAACGGTTAAGGCCAATTAAAACGTATGCGCACCTCTTTGTAAGATTCAGTGATGCACCTACAAACCGAAAACAATATAATTCCTATCTGTGGTTACTTCTCGTGCAGCAAACGTCACCTAAAATGTAGTAATTTCTAACACAAAACTAAGTCCATGTAATATAGATGGTCTCAGTGGTAAGTAGCTTTTCATGACGAAACGTAAATTTTGGATTGGTTGGTACATTTTTATCCATGTCTCAAGCTCCTATTAAAGTTTCATATATGAATATGTAATTCATACAGTACATGTATATATGTCGTTGGAAGGTCACATTACACTCAGAATTCATCATGACCACTGCACATATATGACATCCTCTTTCGTTCGTTTGTTTTCGCTTGGGTTGGGCTGTCATCGATGAACAGCACGAAACACGATCCTACATCGTATGTACCATTGACATGTGCAGGTGGTGATGAGATCACAATGAGCCGGCTGTATGCAAGTTTAGAGACTTTGAGTTGGTTTGGGATATTCTCATGCATATCGTGAGGCATTTTATTGCATTGAACCAGACAAGGTGTGTCGAGCAAATTCGTTCTTAGTCAAGTGAGTATTGATTTAGTTTGCGCAGACGCAATCATGATGCAACCGTCTCATCTTGTTGACAATATCACAGTAGATAAATCTTATATGAACGAGGCCCGTCAAATTTGCAAATGCGTTATAAAGCACCCCGCTTCGCATCGTACACTAAATATTCCTATTACCTAAATATCTGACTAGACTAAGTCTGAAAGCTTGATCCACCTTAGGTCACACGGCCACATGCGTTACTAACGCAGACTTTAATGTGATGCAACTAACGCATCATGTCGGGCATATCTATGTCACAGCTGGTGAATGTCAAATGTGTAATGCCCGGCCATTTTTTTAAAAACCGTTTTATCCATAGAAGACGCATACAAGAACTTTTGGTCACTCGTTGGTTTGAATATGTTTATGTAGCTTTCAATGATATATAGCATGACATTGCACTGATGTTATCTCGTCTTAAGCAGTGATATGCAGAGATAAACAAGAGTAATGATGATGCTACATATGCGCCAGTTCCCCACACAGCCATCAATATGGCAAAAATGCATGTTACGCCGTAGTAACACGAGGAATGTATATAATATAAATCTAACTGCCATGCTCCGGTGTTCTCGTTTCAATGCCAGTGTAGCGACTGCTACTGATGTACCCAAAGGGATATGCATTAAGTATTACGGTGTTGAACCTAACAGAATGTCCTAAAAGACCTAAGGGGTGGGCTTCATTCTTTACTCGCACCCAAGCTAAGGGTCGCTAAGTAAAGAGTCACAAAAACAAAAGTGACAGAATCCTGAACGAAAATATGCATACCCTATATTGGTAGAACCAGTATATATATTTTTACATCCACATATGTATCGGGACTACAATTCATCTATATTATTACGGTGGAAGACTAAGGTTATATATATATATATATAGAGATATATATATAGAGATATATATATAGATATATATATATATATATATATATATATATATATATATAGATATATATATATATAGAGATATTATATATATATATAGAGAGATATATAGAGATATATATATATATATATATATATATATATATATCTCTATATATATATATATATATATATATATATATATATATATATATATATATATATATAGATATATATTACATCCCTATATATATCTCTATATATAAGATATCTCTCTATATATATGTATATATATGTATATATATTTATATATTTTTTATTACTATATACATAAATATGGTTCATATGTATATATATATATATATATATATATAGATATATATATATATATATATATGAATATATATGTATGTATATAATATATATATATATATATAATATTATATATATTCTCCTATATAATTAATTTATTAATACACATATATATGATATATATGCATTATTTTTTTTAATATACATAACTAAAGGTGATATATTATAGAATGGTATATATAGATGACTATATAAATATAACTATATTTATATATATAAGGATGAATTATATTTATTGCGGCCATTATACCCTGCATATGTATACTGATTGTATATGGTTCTCCTATATAATTAATATGCAAATATGATATGCTGACGCTATTTTGGCCAAATATGGAATCATTCAAAGAATGGTGTTAAAGATGACTGCTATTTGTAACTAGATTGCCAGCAAAGGAGTGATATGTGTTATTGCGGGGTGTAGCACCCTGCAGTTTACTGATAGGTGCATTACGAACACTAATGAATCATACATGATACATTATTTGAGTGTATATGTAATCAAATTGAAGCAGGACATTTATTTTACGAGCCTTTACAAGCATAATGTTAACCAGGGGTTGTATTATGTGCAAATTGCGCTACGCTCAAATCAAACATGATGTACCTTGAGTGTACCCTGTGTACAAAATATTGTCACCAATGTGCTCCATGAAATACCTCCTGACAAATCAATTACCTCGTGCGCTGCAGACATGAATCTAGAACATTACCCGTTCATTTATGCAGACTTCAACAGCATAGAGCTTAAGCAAACCATTAAATCACCTTTCTCTCCCAGCGCAGGATTTCATAACTGTGGCTCATTGCACCATCTATTTGACACTGCTGGTGACCCTTATAGCTGTATAAATACGATTTCCTTTGGAAGAAATTATATGATTTCGATGGATGACTACCTTATAATCATTCATACCCTGTGGCCCGTTCAACATACCATATTTGTTATCACAGCAATCACACCGCTGAATAATAATGGAATGTTAGTTATGATTATGTAAGTCCCTAAACTACAGGAAATGGGCCACGTGACTCATTGTCACGTTTATATCGACAATAACGTGTTGTTGAATTCAGAATGATATGTATTGTGAACTATAGTCAAGAAGCATGCATGGCTGCAACCGTGCAACAGCGTCCTAGTTGTTGAGTAAGTGCGAGGTCGAAATTGGTTAATCAATGTGTCATTGCGTTTTGGTGATGTTTCATTGCTTTAGATCATTGCCATGCCCACAATAATTGACTTACCGGATGCATAAATCCAAGACTATGGCATTTGGTCGTTAGTATGTTATTCTTATATATCAACAGGATGCAAACCGTCATTTGAACGCCAAGTTCTGGCATTCTACTTCCGTTCATCTACGTTCAACAAGGCCAGTGTTTGTAATTTGTTGGTTTCTCGTTGACATTGATATGTCAGGCGGTCACCAAACCCTGCAAAATACGCGACTCTATCTTATCCCGGCCGCGCCCGAAACAAAGTGTTAGTTTCTCCACTTAAAGGGTGGCTAATGCGTTTAATGAAATTGAGCTTTTGTCATGAAGGCGCCAAATATCATGTATAACAGCACATTTATAGTGACATGTTGCACATCAAGTCCATGTTTAATTAACCCATGTGCAATAATTATGTGGGAGAAGATAGATACGCTAGCGCGTAAACACGCTTACTTGCATACACAATTACAAGTTACTTAACCCGTAAGCATCTATACTGGGTTAACAGGCTTTATGCAAAAGTAGCAAAAACAATGCAATTTATCTTGCTATTTTATCTGAACAAGTCTTTTTAACTGATTTAACAAACGTGAGCATATAATTAGACAGTTGAAGAAGAATTTTAAATTTCAACAACGGATTTGTGAAGTTTGGTTATCCTTCCTTTGACTTAAGCGATGCAAAATGTTTGGTCATGCAGTTTGAGTGACAATCGGTAATTCGTCATGGTAAGGTATGTCCACTTTTATCTTCTTTATTGCTTCTATTTGTATGCAGCCATGGGTATCAAGTGGTGTTAACTGGTCCAACACAAATGTGACGAAGCAATATATTGCAAGCAGAATAATTGCTTGCAAAACTTGGAAGGCTTTCCCTTACCAAAGTCTTCAACATGCTCATGTAGGGTGAATCGCATGAACCGTTTGGAAGAACAAATAACAACCAAAGGCGGCACATCAAGCGGGATACCTGTCAGGTCATTGTCTAACATTGCCCTAACAAGGGCATATTTTTAGGCAAATCAATCACTGCAAAAGGTATCCGAAATGCATAACATTTTATTGCTAACATATTTTAGCTGCCCTAGCTCGGCGGCCACGTGGGATGTACTGTAACCATAGTTTAATATATAATTTTGCATGTGTTGTACCCATATAAATTGTTCTAATCAATAGTATGGGCGCATGCATCCAGTCGCATGGATCGGCCATCGATGCAATGTTTGTGATTTACTCCTGATTTTGCTAGAATTCATATTCTGCCAGGGTAATATACAAACGTGAATTGCGTAATTAATAGATATCTGATGCATTACCACCTAGGTTATCAAGGTAACATCAGCCGTTTCCCATACCTACCGAAATAACATGTTTCAATCGCAAATTAAGCGTGTTGCATATCATACGACCGCGAAGCAACATCATATGCGAGTAAGCTTTCTAAAACCTTCGAGTTATTGATGGATCTTGATAATGACCGTTGACGGTTCCTAGCGTCCTGACAGTCGCAGAGCGAAATACCACTAGCTTGCTAAATACGTTTGCACTATTCTAATGTTATCATGTAAGCCCAGCGCGCTGCTACGCATTGCGGTAGAGATGACATTTACGTTCTATTCGTAAGAGAGTTTCGTTTTTACGATTAGAAACTCTTTAGGTGACGTTTTGGAATAACCTCAAAAGCATTTAGATAATCCGTGACAGCATGTTTTGTACAAGATCCTGGCGCCGTCTTTTCTAGACCATCAACATTTTCCAAGCTTAGTTGGAGTCGTTTTCGTAATACCATTAATTAGGTCGTGGATTAAGTTGCCGGAAAGTAGCAAAATATAATAAATTATGTAGGTTTATTCCGAGAACTTGAAGCCATGAGGGATTAATCATAAAAAGATAGTAGCGTATTACATGTTTACAAAAATATTCGAATGGGTTGGGTGGCTCAGGTGCATCGAGTGGTTATCTTTGTCAGGGATGTACGTACGAGTGGGATCA
Organism: Urechis unicinctus; assembly: GCA_034190875.2. Taxonomy (NCBI): domain Eukaryota; kingdom Metazoa; phylum Annelida; class Polychaeta; order Xenopneusta; family Urechidae; genus Urechis; species Urechis unicinctus. Next base: position 14,526,991 of record CM067343.1, read on the forward strand.
GACATAAACATACCTGTCTACTTGCCACGAAAGTAAACTCACACAGGATAAAATTATTGAATTGATTTACCGTGAGCAACGACACTACTCTGAAAGGCAAAAATGTATCGCCAAGATATGCATTCTTCCTTTTATTTGATTGTATATAGCAGAAAAAGCATATATCGTGCGAAAATACTATACTAGTTGAATTACTAAACATTAGATAATACAAGATTGCCTCCTTTTTCACTGCGAGAGCTAAATTTAAAAGCTGCACAAATAATGCGTCCAGCATGACCTTAAGATTTAAATGACCGAAGCAGTTTCAGACATTAATTTTGATTGAAGAAAATGAGATAAGCTACACGAGATGTGTAAGTTAATCATATATTCAACGCATAAACGCGAGGATATGTTCATTGTTCTCTTGTAAAAAGCAGGTTCAATATATGTCGTAAACAATGCAGAAACGACTGAATAACATCGTGCGCCGTCGAGATAAGCCTAATCGCTGATATTATCTCTACTCTCAAACGACTTTCTACAAACCTCAAATCTGGCTCGTTTTTACACTGCAGGCCGTAACGATGGAATTATAAGGCAGTGCGTCTCATACACTAAGCCTCAATAAAACTGACATTGTGCGTTACTCTAATCATGACTTATGGACATAACTGCAATGTGTGACATTTTAGGGCGTTTCGTTGCGTTTCTGTCTATCCGTTTATATCGTGAGCCCGAAGATGTAAACAATGTTACTAGTTAATTTGCAGTCCATATGTAGAGCTACCACGACAGAATCAAACATCAGTCGTACTCTACCTGATCCGTCTTACAAAATCTGTAGAAAATAGAAAACAATAATATTAAGTGTATTGATGCAACTATGCAATTATATTGTAAAAAATGAGTCGCACATATTCATTGTTGTGTACGCTTTTACCGGATATATGAGTCAGCAGCCATGAATGTCTCTTAAAGATACCAGTGGCATGCAGCAAATTCTGACAAATATATGCGTTGACAAGCTAATTCCACGGGCAATAATGATTTAATTTATGTCATTAGTTAGTTCGGGCACTGCTAAATTGCGATACAAAAGATAAGTAATGCAATCATTTGCTAAGCTGCGTCCGTATCACAACATTGACTATACTCGCATTTTGCTGATATATATTTGTTTGGATTTGTTGATGCGCGCGGTTATCCTTTAATTCACGAGCAGCTGATTGTTTTAGATTACAAATTGAAAAAGTAACTATATGAAATGTAAATTCAGCAAAACATAATAGATGAAAGAACTATCAAAATAGAATGTTGTGTGAGCAGGCTGTAATGACTGTAGTTGACATAGAAAACCACAGTTTGCCAATATTTAGGAAAGACAATTGTTGGCCGCCATTTAACGGCCAATCAGCTTAACATCCTTGGTTAACAAATTAATAGTAACACTATCTTCAAAAACTTGGGAATTTCATGCTAAGCGCCCAAAGATAATATGCGCTTTTTATATTTGAATGACTAGGGTTTTAACGTTATATATTGTAACCATGCATCTTTGTAAGGTCTTAGTTGGTCATTTCCGTGAATCGGACTTTACAAAAGCCTGTTTCATGTAGCCCACTATTGTAGGTGTGCCGCTCAGCCTCTTACTAAGCTTATACGAACTATGAATTAACCTTGTCAATAAAAGCTCAGACGCAACCGGATTTAATAATAGATAAGCACCCAAACCGGCATTACACTGGCGAGGATGTTGTGCTTGAAGTTGTATATTCGGACGAATGAATACGCAAACATACGAGTAAGCCGACAGGTACTCAAAATACTTTATGACTTGAATATTATAAAGTTATTCCGAAAAAAATCAGATATAATGCCACTTTTCATTTAGGTAAAAGATGAGAGATATGGCTTGGTTGATAGCAAGCTCTGAATTGACCCCTCCGAACATGCGCCCTCTCTCTCAAGCTAATCATGCCCGTTCGGGTGACATCTCTAAATGCGCGTGGCGCTCGTGATTAAATTGCTACACATCAATGGTATCTCATCACACAACGTATTCAAGATTGTAAGAGATTTGTAACGCATATTTAACACTGATATTTTGGATCTGGATAATCGCTGGGATATTTAGCTTTGTACCCCTCATAATTGGTAAAGATATTCATGTCTTTGATACAATATAATCTTTATGTATATTTACAACGTCGGCTCTAGGTTCACGTACTACCGCATAATGAAAACAAGAATATGGTTGCATTAGTATTTCTGACGTTTTTGGTTTCATCTGATTAGGTAAGTACCAATGATAAAAGTAGACAGATTTCTGGGGCCAGTGATACCCTTTGATGTTGCTTTATCAGCGCAATAGGGTTTTTTGCATCACATTAACTCCTATCAACATTATACTGTTTCGCAACCGTTCTACGTGCCGATTATCCAGATTGCAGCAATGAGTCTTACGGTTCATTAGGTTTGTTGGGGGGCCACAACAGCTCACAACGCATATAGTTATGTAGCATATTTACGAGAGCGTGTATCGTTACTAATTAATGCGCGATGATAATTTTATCAAGCCATATATCTCATCTATTTTGCCGCTGATTGTAATCAACATCAATATAATCATTAGCTCTGTCGCCTATAGTCATGCAACTCGTACAGTAATTACCACGTACGGGTTGTGTTATTGCTTTTGTTATCGTACACAGGTATGTTTCAGTTGCATGAACACAATAAATCGCGTACGCCCAGCAAAAAATATTTCGTTAGGCGGGCGTATCAAAGCTTAATTCAGGATAGTATCCCGAAAACGCCGGTTGATTTCTTAATTTATTGATCCCTTTACAGTCGATACTCTACATTGATCTTGTGTTAATAAGTTAACGACAATTCAACTTAGATCAGACCAAGTCATGTCCATATTCGTTGACAGTGCATCTTATGACCTCTTTCACTTAAGTATCGGTTTTTGCAGGTATTCGCAAACAACGAATTGAGAGTGTTGTTGTGAGTTAGAACGAGTCTTGAGAAACATTTGGTCCTCGCTACTTCATTTCACCATCTTGTCTCCTAACATAACAAGCAACACTGACAATTCCATTACATCTGATCCCTTTCCTGAGTAGACGTATGTAGATAACAGCATTAATCCTTTCTATACGCCGCGTTTCTGCCATTCAAACTTCGAGTTTTCTTTATTTGTACATATTAGAGTCCTCGATTTCAAGTTTTCAAAATCATTCCATCAAATACTGTGGATTATTTAATTGCTTAATGTTTATAACGTAATATCCTAGTGTACTGCGTAGAAATATGTTGTAGTCCTAGATTGGAACAAAAGCACCGATAAATACCCGTGTGCTACAGTATAGTAGAGACCATTTGGATTTGTTTATATATTTAGCGTTGGATTTGCCATTACTCCATTTCGAGTTTTAGGAACGAAATAGTAAGTATGAAAAATGTATTATCATCGTCATATGTTTAGTAACGCGGAGAGACACCCAGGGAAATCATGGTTATGGGCTTCCAATCAATATTTTGGTTAGACCCACACGTCATTTAAACCATATTCTTATCATTTTCCCCGGGTATTGCAAACATGCATGAATATTCAAACATATCTTATTAAATAAATATAGTAATGGTACCTCTCTTTGTTCAAATAACTTCCCTGAATCATATCCTTTGGCATTGCTAAAGTATGGCTTATTACATGTATGATTATAATTTGTTTGGGTAAAAAGAGGATGGGACACGGCTTTGGAACATGCAGGCCTGACAGGATATTTAATGCTCCTCCAGCTGAGATTGGTGGACAACGTTTTGATATCATATAATCCCACTGTTGTTGGCTCGAGTTGTGGATTACCATGGCATGTGTGTATTGTATAGAATTACCCCGGTACTTTTAAATAATACATGTCTGCGTCTATTTCCAGTATTCGTGGCGTTGTGTGAGGCTTATTAAACCCGATTTGATCACTACCCCTAGCAGTCACCAACGGCTTACGGTGGTCCCGACAGGACCATGTAGCTATGTGTGCTATTATTTCAATCTAAATATGTTAGCGATTATATCCCTTTCGGTGCGCTGATAGAATTCTATAAACGCACAATGATGTTGATAACAAATATTGCTTGCTTCATTACGCTGGGTACATGACTCATTCTACAAGTTGTTGCCGTACGAGTATACATATAACATGTTTAATATTCCGTCAAAAAGACCCAGTGTCAGATAAATACATGCTTCACATGGCTCGGAAGTCAAGCCTCCACATACTCTTTATAGGTTGACAACCTACCGTCACGAAAACATCAATTTATTGATTAAGCGACCCCTTTTATGGGCGTCAAAATCGGCAACAATTACCAGAGAAAAGTACCAAGGTGGTGAGTTTGGTCTGAATAGGGCTTTATCATGAATTCTTGCGGTAAAATATCACGATTCATTTCGGCTGTAGAAGCTCCAACTAAATAAATATTATCATTTACTTATGATATGTTTAAACCCGCGTTAGATATTCAGTGATCTGAATTGGACAATCTGTAAGGAGCTCGTCATCAGTATTCTGTGTTTTTCGTTGAGGTCGTGAAGCTGTATGACTGTCTTGCGTTTGCTTTAAAAAACGAATTTGCGTTTGCTTTAAAAAAGCATTGCTCATATAGCATCATACACTGATGAGCTATGTTGCTATAAAAAATGTGATAGCGTTTTTGGGTCTTATTTATCGTTGTTGACCTCAATAATCGTCCATTCTTATACATACGCCTTATACCATACATGTTTATTCCTGTTCCAGTGTAATAGATCATTTCAATTAACAGTGCCTTTTTCATCCACTACGCTGAGTTGAGAAAGACATATAACAGCCCTTGAGTTATAGCTATGAAATCCCCACTTACTGTTCCTGGCTTACGTACGACGCGCACGTTTGCAATGGCGTTGTGCTGCTATTACATTCTTAAACATCTATCAATTATTTGGACCCGCTTGTTTTCGATTATGGTATAGTATTGTTTTATGTTGTCTGAGATCTTTGATCCTGTTCCTAAAAATCGAATACCTAACAGAGTTGACCAAACGTGAAAAACGCCCGTCGAGAGATAATACATTGAGGTTGTTGCTAATTTACCGGCCAACATGGGAAAATCAAACGCACAACACCACAGCTGTCATAGTATGAAATCATTTATTAGTACTAATACATATTGCAATATCTGGCATGTAGATAACTAGTAATCGATACCGAACACGATAAACGCTATTATACGATAGTGAATGTGGCAAACACGCAAATAACGACGCAAGTTTACCATGTAAATAATGTTATGGTTACTGGCATATCATATCAGCATGCCAGTTATCTACGTAAATTTCTTGTGGTGGGCAGTTATATCTTGCAATTAACTATTGCACACATGGTACTTGTATACAGGAATGTTTAAGATCAAAAAACGAATAGCTTTTCAATTCACCAGTCATAATAGTGTCAGCCAGATCAACGAACTCTTAAAAAACCAACACGAACAGTTTTTCAAGAACATAGGTTTAAATCAATATTCTAATCCGACAGCAATGAAAAACTTTAGGTATTGTAGATTTGTATTTAATTAATTGGAAGTGCACTTACAAACCCTACGATATTTTTGCCCAGATCATCAATACTGATACCATCTTAGGCTGCCGTCCTAGTATGCACTTTAGTATGCACTATAACGAATGTTTATCGCATTTTTAGCTGTCAGTCTTCATGCAATCCGATTGTTCATTTATCTGATGAAAGCTAAGATATCCCAAACTATGCATTTTGGGCATTGTGATCAATGGATTTACATATAAAGTGCAATCAGTAGGCTTACTAATAGGCTAATGTTCCGTCCTAATAATCATTTCACCCGGACATATGACATGTTCATGTGCTTGAAAGCCGGATGAGACGTACATCGCTGGTTATTGGATTAACGGATTCCTTAGACTTTCATGGTATGATAGAAAGTACATGCATGGGAATCCTGTCTTGTCATATTAATAACGTCTTGTAAGCTGATACAAATACATATATGGGAACTCATTATACTTCTACCAAAGCCATTCGTTAACAAGACGGTTTAGTAACGCTTGCAGGCACAGCGAAATGAGTACCCATACAAAATAATGCCACCGAGATATATAGTCCAGACCACTACACGTTAGATTGGATGAGAGGATCCGGAAGGTTGATAACCGCAAAGTTATCAATAGTGTATGGTATTCCATTCGTTAACCATACGGTTGAGAAACGCTTGCAGACAACGCGAAATGAGTACCAATACAAAATAATGCCACAGAGAGATATCGTACAGAGCCACTACACGTTAGATAGGATGAGAGGGTGCATAGATAAATATAATCTGGTAGGTTGATAACCGCAAAGTTATTAATAGTATATGGTATTCCAGCGCTGCATACCTTCAAATGGGTCGTAATAGCCTATTATATTCATCGGTACATAGACAAATTATGGTTCAGAAACAATCATTGGGAAAAACGAGATCATTATCCATCCATTCACATAATTTGTTACATCTTTGAGGGATTGGTCTACGAATAAATGTAATTATGTTCATATGCCACTGATTATAATTAAACTCGAATTCATAGTGTAGTCCAACACCGGTTTTTATGTTTATTCAATATAATGAAATGCAGTATGAAGTAGCAATTATAAACTGAACGAGTCGAGCCCTGATGAACTGTATTGAGATTTTAATCATCATAAGGTTTACTGTCGTATGTCAATGTAAGGGATACCACTCCCAGACAAGTCCCAAATTAACATGTCTCAGTTCAACAATATTACGGGGCTATCAGTCAAAGCGAGAGCATCTCTTATCAATCGCGCACGCTCCAGACTACCGTATTCTCCAGGGATATGGACATTGACTTATGTGAAAGCACTTGAAATAGAAAGGCAATTATTCTTTCAAACATATAATGGAAAACATCGTACGAGAACAATGATTCTATGATTCACTGTATAACAGATGAAATATTAAGCGATATTGATATGTGGGTCCCATTTATGATGAATAAGAATCAATCAAACAGTAACACGACGTTGTACATGTGAGCACCCGCCACTGCGATGCGTTCAAACTAGGCCCTATCCAAGCAGCCAGCAACAACTGTACTAGCACTCCAAATGCTCGGTCTATTAATACAACTTCCAGCTTATAAACCCTTAAAAAGTTGCACCGATTGCGACTTCATATTTTCATACCAGTACACCTAATATATCGATACATTACCCGTTAGGAACTCGCCCCCATTTTACGTTAGTCAATATGTCTATCTTTTCCCTTCAACGGCTACTCCTCGACAGGTGTTATTTGATCTACATGTGCAACTTTTTTTTAGGGATTCTTAGGGTTGAAAACAACCGCCATCAATAAACAAAATCTCTCTAAGAGCAAACGTGGATTTTATTGCACTCCTTGCAACCAGCTGCCTAGTGGCTAATTGTTTTATACATGCAACCTACCTTAATAAATATGTTGCTGTCGGCCTAAAGACACCAACTGCCTGCATGACCATAACGTTCTCCTCCAAGCGGCCAGCATTTACCCAGCTGCTATTGGTCCACGAATGCTGTTGCTGTTGCCCGCAATATAATATACTCTAAATTAACTATAGCTCTGTCAGTATTTGTATCGTTTCCTCGACTGAGCTTTTGACACTGAGTGGTCAATATTACAAGTGATCAACACCTTGACCGATGTGCATGCCTACAGCAATAAAGGAAATATTACTTATCTCAATGATGCTTAGCTGCTAGGAGATCTACACTACATTACATGTTGAAAGACCAAGTAGAATTTGTTTTAATATTTCTGCCCCGTTCCATATGAAATGCATTTGGCCGGTTCATTTGGACCAATCTATTATATAATGTATTACTAAACTATGTCGATTCGATTCAAAACAAGTTAACCAGTAAGTCCGATTATCACGCTAACTTGTGGTCGAATAACGTACAACATGAAACCGACTTGGCATCTCCAGAGTTCGTACCATACTTAAGGCGATGGCAAATACGAGGAGTGACCCAAGCACCACATTTATTCCTCGCCATTGACGTTGCTAAATCAGCTTTTGAAATATAATAACTTCATCTAACTGAGACGAAGATATTATTGAATAGGACACTAGTGCTGCAACTTGAATAAAGATAAGTTGCCACAAACAGCGCCAGGATTTGCGCGGCTGTGTCTGCAACGCCTAAATATTCGGACAGTTAAATAATCATATCATCAATTTGACCCCTCAAATGTTGGCGCTACTTAGTAATGCAATTTTACAACTAATACCCGGTAGTTTTAAAGCAATGGACCTCCTAAATGAAGCTTCGAAAGTAGACGCAGTTTTATTGCATGCTTGATATGTCGTTTAACGTCTTATGAATGATTGTGGCACTAATGTGTGGCTCAATACGCATGTCCGCTTCGAGGACTTTTTTCAGAGGACTAAGTTCTTATTTGAAATCGTTTTAGAATTTTTTTTTCATGGCAAGATAATACGGCACAGTAATGTGATATTTTGAAGTCAGTGCAATGAGGATGATTTGTCTTTATGGCTACATAATAGAGCAACTATCAAATGTAATCAATAGAATGGAATGAGTCACATCCAACTTTCTGGCAATTGTCTGTGCAAATTTCGTGTGTATTATGGTACACATCACCTGTTAGTAATCTTAAAGATCATGCGAGCCGTTACGCTTAAGTTCATTGATGTAACTGCATTAACAAATTGACATTTACACTATGTCTGATAGCTTTCTCGATAAAGTCGCTATGACATTAAAAATATATGGGTATAATGTTCATATGCAGAAGACATCACGTGACGACTGTGTTATTTTTGGGGGGAGCATGACCAACAACTAGTAGCCTTGCCTGCAGTCCCGTAGCACCAGATGTATTATTATCAAGTGATGTAAATGTTTACTAAGCCTCATTTCACGACGCGATTGCGCCCTCTGGGGAAAATGAAAACATACTTGCTAATAGGTCATGTACGAAAGAGAGTGCTAATGTGTAGGGCAAAGTTCTCTGTCTGCATTATGTACTAAGCTTTGACACTGCAGGATTTGCTTGAGATGACCGACAGCGAATCGCCAATTAGGGCGGCTCATCCTAGGGTTTCGGTTCTGATGTCCTGGTAAGCAGTCTTTGCCAATTATTTCACTTGTAATGATAATTAAATGTCTTTGGTTAAGCGGCTCGGGTGAAACTGTGATTGAGTAAGTGAGGTGACATTTATTGGTTAAATTCTATTTACGTACAAAACTCAATCCGTCACTAAGGGACGGAATGGCGTGTTATAAAACAGAAGCAATACAAAACAATTGTGACACCTATACCAATAAATGAGGTAATACTAACATTCTACACCCCGGCAAGGTAAGTCCTGACGTCATGGAGTTATTATATACAACTATCGTTGTACGTTGTAAAATACGTCTCATATAAACATATACATTGCTGGTTACAACTTAACAATATCTGGGACAGTGTTCAAAAGTTTTGATCCCCTGTCTGCTAAACTAGTTTTGAGGCAATTTATTCCCACTTAAGGCGTGCAGTATGAATTCAATGACCGTGTATTATAACCAAGTAAGTCGAAGTGTTGGCCAAATCTCAACGCACTCCTACATTTGGGAAACTGTTTAATCAAACGGAACATAAAAGCGCAATACAGCAATGTCAATAAAGTATCGAATACATACTACGCATATCTTAACAGCTCAGAGTTTTTATTTGCTCAGTATTTACGTGTCGCGTGATCAGAACAAGTATTCTCAGTTAGTGATCGTGATTCCTTGTCAGCGCATACAGACAATGACATAACCAGTAACACAAATGCAGACCGGGGGCTCTTTGTTTTACATCACCATAATGATACTTGGCGCAGCACCGCAAAACTGAAAAATGCATCTTACCTTGCTCAACATAACGTTCGACGCGGTATACGTAACGATTACGCTAATAAGCTTAATACAATTTTCACCAACACCGCTCCTACCATTTGGATAAATGGATGCGATTATTGCCTGCTTAAAGGTCACCGAGGCAGTGAAGCAAGTGCTTTGCATGTCAAATGATTTGTTACGCATTCAGTAATAAATTTGCACTCGCTACATTTATACATATTAGAAATAAGCGAATAGGTCCCAGTACATTAACTAAGCAAAAAACATCAAACAAATATATGTTACCATATTATGCATCTAATCTAGTGACTCTGTGCCTTAGTCGTGTTTGGGGGCGTGCTTTTTACAGAACCTAAGCGCTCTCGTTGCCACGTTGCTATTGATTCCAATCGTCACATCCGCTGTGGTGAAACGGGTGGTACATGATTTTGGAGCGCATAACCATAGTCTGACGGCAAACCATAAGATTTTTAGCAACGCTCTCATATATCTCCACATAACTCTTCTGCTAACATATTTAGATTATTGCGCACTTGGCAAACCGTCCATTAATTTAGACATTTGGGGGATTCGAAGCTCCTCTTTAAATCATCGCTTAAATAGTTGATCCTAGTTTGTCGTTTCCATGCAGCTATTAGGTAACACAGCAAATGGACCACTGATGTTTTGATGATTTGTTTGCGTAGGATATGCTGTACTGTAAACAACTGTTGAATCATCAGTTACTAAGCAATAACTTGTCATTTTGCATGGTGAGACCCCGTTCATATTTATCATGCTCAAACTTGTGGGCTGCAGGCTTCAGTAATTATCGCATTGGTTCAGACTAGCAAATAAGTGTTGGCAAATGCAAATTTATATCCCAATTAACTCTACAACAAAACAGCTGCAATTAATAGTCCAACGAGTAAAGCCACATATAAGTCAGTAGTTTAAAGAACTGGGCTTCAATTATTTCCGACGATTGCGTTGAAAAACCATGTTTGAGGGCATACTATGCATAGTTGATCTGTTTAAGTACAAACGGTTCTTTAGAGAGTATATCCCTCATTGGTGCTGTTGAAAGGCGACATTTTTTGTTTGATATACTGGTTGACTCTTTTCCTGCTTTGCCTACCATTAGCCAAATTTTCCATAGGATGCATTACCGAGTTGAGACGTGGAATAGCCTGTAGCCATATTGGTCCCAAGATGTTAATGTTGTCGGTATCACTTAGCATACATAGCTAAGGAGGCAACAAAGGCTGCGTAAATGCGATAGAAACTGTCACACAAATAGATACATCCGATCTGGATAACGTCATGGTGTACATAACGCCAAGCAGTACAATTTTATGCAGACGAACTTGAGTTTTGATAGCGCCCGACTTTGCAAAGAAAAAACATAAGTACCAGACAGAGAAAGATGAAAGAAAGAAGGATGTGAACAGGAAATAATGTAGTGTTATAAAAAGCGCTCTTGTGGTTTTTTTTCGACGAACAATAGCGCGCTGTTCACATTATGCATATGGTGCCATTCGATCCAAGCTACTCATGTTTCTATAAGTTCTACTACATAACGAAACATAGAGCTGAATGAGACACTGGGTAGAGATAATATCAACCAATATCTGTGTTTTTGTTGCGGGTGTGTGAAGTTCTTAGACGGTTTTGCTTTTGCTTTGAATTTGTGTAAGTAGTGTTGCTCATTTAATACCAAGCATGGGTGCGCTTTTAGCAATGTTTTATGGATCTTATTTATAATTTCTGAGGTTATAACTCATAAGATGTTTTTGGCATTTTTACCAATGACTTCCATTTTCCGGCATTAAAGCAAGTGTTACACATACGCCTTATATCATAACTAGGTGTTCCTGTTCCAATATAATAGATGAATTAAACTTAGAACTATGCTGGGCCGTGTTAAACATGATACTGCATTTGAGATATTGCTGTGAAATTCCACGTAATATTTCAATGCCGTTGAAGTGCCATTACATCTTTAAGCATCAATCAATTGTATGGATCCGCCTCTGTTGATCGGATGATCTCTTTTATTCCTTTCCAGTTGCTCATCTCCCCAGACTGTAAAGCATTGATGAATTAAGTTTGCTTGTAGAAGGATTCTGTCTCTATATCAATGCTACTGTTTGACGACAATTTCAAAACGCAATGATAAATTGAACAACTAGATTAGACCCTGCACATGCTAACCCTAAACTTAGATATCAGCTAGCGACCTGTGGCAATCATGCATGCTTCCTAACATAGTTATTAGGGCATATCACTGTGAATTCAACAACAGTTTTTTGTAAATATAGATGTGACAATCAATCACGTTCCGAATTTTCATTTCTTTTGAATAATGGTAGTTTTGTGACTCACATGTTATTCTAATGGTGTACTTGCTGTGATAAAAAATATTGTATGTTGAACAGAAAACAAAGCGCGAATGGTTTCATGGAATGCATCTATTGGGTTATGTTATATTCTTTCAAGCAGATCGTATGGATTTTGCTAACCTAATATTCTCGGTCACCAGCTTGACCCAGTAAGTGATTTAATGAACCATGATTATTCAACTTATGTGACCAATTTTGCTCATATAGAGAGCTTATGTAAGGGTTTGGTTAAGCCATATGCTGTTACAGCCTGCATCAAGAAGGACGCGTTATGTGTCCGATTCATAACGTTAACGTTTTTATGCACGATGTTTGTCATTGTGAGGTGAACATGTTTCAAAAGCACATATCACATTAAACCTGCGCATATGAGGTGTTAGTATTGCACCAGAGTTGCCCTGACAGCAAGGTGCTGGGTTAGCTGAGTACCCATAATGGCCCCTTGTTGGATTCCTTGTTGGATGTACTACATCGAAATTAGCATTACTGGAAACACATAGGCTACTCTGACCTAAAGAGCGACACTACAACTGCAAGCTGGTCCACCTTCCTCGTTGTTGGGATTACACTCGCGACCTATGCAGATATATATATATGCATATATATATATATATATATATATATATATATATATATATATATATATATATATATATATATATATATATATATATATATATATATGTTAATATATATATATATTTGATTATATATATATGGTATAACTATATATCTATATATATATATATATATCTCTATATGTATATATGTAGGATATATATATCCATATACATATATATATGTATATATATATATATTTATATATCTACATATATATATATATATATATATAAATATACTGTTTCATATATATATATATATATATTTATAGATATATATATATATATATATGTCTCTCCTATATATATATATATGTATCTATATATTTCTATCTATATAGATAGATGTGTCCCATATATAAGTATATAGGTCTATATATGTTCATATATATATATCTATATATATATATATATATATAGATATATATCTCTCTATCTATATATATATATATATATATATCTCTATATATCTATATATCTATTTATATCTCTATCTCTCTATATGTCTGTTTCGATCTGGCTGTCCCAGTGCTAAATACCACTATCTTGCTTTATACAATTGCAGCATATTTATTCTATCATTGGAGCCAGAGCGCTCCTAGCAGTTACATTAGGGGTGGTATTTTCCCAACAATTGATTGTCTTTAGAAAATCTCCAGACAATTACCTAAATTATTTCCGTAGAATTGACGTAAGTTTTTGGTTTCACAATCCAGTCAATAATTAACGGAACATCGTTATCATTTATTACGTTTGCATAGCGACAATAGTCATGCGATTCTTCGATCAACGTTAGAGTTAATATATGATGTTGTATTATCAGGTAAGTTATGCGATTAGTGATATATTGCTTATGATGTACCTACCACTGGTTATTCACAATTCTATGACGAATCATGGGCATCAGGAGTAGGATCACTTACATGTTATTGCTACCTCTTTCACTTACACTGTGCCTCAAAGTAAAAGCGCTGATTCGTGGTTAATGTTGCGTTACCAACCAGGTCATCAAATTAACATCAGCCGTTTCTTATATCTACCGACATAACCGGTTTTAATCGCCAATTAAGCGTGTTGCATAACATATGGCCACAAAGCAACATCACTTGCGGGTAAGCTTTCTAAAACCTTCTAGTTATTTATGGATCTAGATGATGACCTTTTTCCTAGCGGCCTCACAGTCGCAGAACGAAATATTACCAGCTTGCTAAATACATTGGCAGCAATCTAATGTTATCATGTCATGCCAACGCGCCGCTACTAATTGCATAAGAGATGACATTTACCTTCTATTCCGTCTAAGAGGTAATCGTTGGTACGATTAGAAACTCTTTATGTGACGTTTCGGAATAACCTCAAAAGCATGAAGATAATCCGAGAACTTGACGTCATAATGCATTAATCATAAATAGATAATACATCATTACATGTTTTTACAAAAAGTATTCAAATGGGTTTGGTGGGTCAGGTGCAACGAGTGGTTTTCTCGGCCAGAGATATATATATTCAAATGGAATCAGACGTATGCATACCGGGATAATCGCCACGAAAGTAAACTCACGCAGTATAAGATTATTAAATTGATTGACTGTGAGCAACATCTTTGCTCTGAATGGCATAAATGTATCGCCAAAATATGCATTCTGTCATTTATTTGATTGTAAATAACAGAAAAGCATATATCGTGTGGAAACACAATCTTTGTTAAATTCATAAACATCAGATAATACAGGATTGCCTCCTTCTTCAGTGCGATAACTAAATTTAAACGCTGCACAAACAATGCCTCCTGCATGATTATAATATTCAAATGACAAAAGCAGCTTCAAACAATACTTTTGATCGAAGAAATTGCGATATGCTATACCGGTAGTGTATGTTTTCGTCAATATGCAGGTCACTGTTGTAGGTGCGCCGCTAGACCTCATTCTAAGCTTAAATGAACTATGAATTAACATTGTCAATATAAGCTTAGACGCAATCGAGTCTTAAATATCATTCCCAATCGGATTCAATAATGGTTAAACACACAAACCAACATAACACTGGCGATATTGTTCAGCTTGAACTGGCAGATTCGGACGAATGAAATACTCAAACATACGAGTAAACCGAAAGGTACTCAAAATATTGTATGTCGTGAATATTAAGAAGGTATTCCAAAAATTCATATCTAATGCCACGTGGCATTAAGGTAGAAGCTACGAGATATGGCTTGGTCGATCGCTAAATCTAAACTGACTCCTCCGAACATGCCCCCTCTTGCTCTCTCGAGCTAAGCAAGATGGCTGTTCGGGCAGCAGCTTTGAATGCGCGTGGCGCTCGTAATTACACCGCTGCACAACAACGGTAGCTCATCATACAACGCATTAGACATCGAAAGCGATTTGTAACGCATATTTAAGACGGATATTATGGAACATGGTAATGGCTAGGATATAGAACTTTGTACCCATTGCTGTGTGATCAAAATTGATATATTCATGTCTTTGATATAATATAATATTTATGTCTATTCACATCGCCGTCTATACATGTAACATCATGACCGCTGCATGCAGAACTACCGCATAATGAACACCAGAATATGATTGCGGCAGTATTTCTTAGGTTTTTGGTTATATCTGACAAGATAAGCACCAATGATAGCAGTAGAAAGACTGCTGGGGCAAGTGATACCCTTTTATGTTGCTTTATCAGCACAATAGCGTTTCTGCATCACAATAACTCCTGTCGACATTATACTGTTTTGCTATCGTTCCACAGCCCGATTATCTAGATTGCAGTAATGAGTCTCACGTGCCGTTATGTTTGTTAGTGGGAGTAACAACATTAGCGCACGACACAGATAGTTATGTAGCATATTTACGATACTGTTTAACGTTGCTAATTAATGCGCCATGTATCTCATCTATATTGCTGCCTATTGTAATCAACATCAACATAATGATTAACTCTGTCGACTTTAGTCATGCAACTAGTATAGTAATTACCACGCATGGTTTATGTTAATGATTTCTGTATCATACACAGATATGATTCAGGTGCATGACCACAATAATTTGCGTACGAATAAGCTGTCAATAATTATGCTAACTAGCTGTTCATGACAATGTCAGTTGAAACGACACATAATTCTGAGACAAGTAACACAATATTCCGTTGACCGGGTATTTCAAAGCATTTGTAAAGATATTATCCAAAATAAACGGCCGATTGATTTTGTAGTGCATAAATCGCCCTGCACCCGATAATATACATCGATCTTGCGTTAATTGGCTAACGACAATTCAATATAGAATAGACCATGTCATGGCCACTTTCGTCGGAATAGTAATTAATGACCTCTTTCAATGTTTTATCGGCCCTCGCAGGTATTCGCAAACACCGATTTGCGAGTGTTGTTGTGAGTTATGATGAGGCTTGAGAAACATTTGGTCCTCGCAACTTTTCTTCGTCCTCTGTTCACCTAAACTAACAAGCAACGCTGACACTTCCATTGCATCTGCTCCCTTTCTTGAGTAGTCATCTGTAGATAACATGATGAATCCATTCAATACGCCGCGTTTCTGTCATTCAAAGGTCGTGTTTTCTTTATTTGTACATATTACAGTCCACGATTTCAAGTTGTCATTTGTCCCACACTAAGTCAAAGTCCTAATTGCCTTTCGTTGTAATGCATTTTGCATCCATGATACTGCCTCAACAGTCCAGAAGCAAAATTCCATTATCCTGGTTGTTTCACATTTATCGAGATGATATGGAAAAGGTAAAATATAACAGACTTGATAGTATATAAACTATCCGCTTTGTAATATCTAAACTGATGAAAGTCACATTTATTTGCCTTATTACACTTATTCTATGCTTTCAGTGAAGAGTAATGAATATAATTTGCAAAATCATTCCATCAAATACCATGGCTTTTTATTGTTTGATATTAATAGAGTAAGATCCTCTTGTACTGCATAGAAATGTGTTGTAATCCTATATTGGAACAAAAGCACCGAAAACAGGGAAATCGATCTCAGACTAATTAAATGTCTCACTCATGGACATGTCTATACTTCGCCAACATGACTGTTGCACAAACCGCATCGCCCGATATGACTTACCCTAAAGACGGCATTTCGAAAAATATGTTGAAAGGGAAACAAATTCAGAGCTAGACTTAAAAATTAAGTCAAAAATGGAATTGTTTATCTCTCTGCAAAGTACCATTTTCATCAGAGCATTGCATGATTGAAGGGATTTATTAGGTAGGCGAACGTCTCATGCGCATATAACCTGACTGATTTACCAATACCTATAGTTCTTCATAATAGGGCTGTGGTTATTCAACAATAGTCTTCACTGATTCTGACATTATGTTAAGTCTGATGTGTTTCAAATTATGTATGTATAATACATAGAACTAGTGTTCAGTGGCCGCGATTATTGGCGGAAGAAATATTCTATAGCTGATTAAAGCCATGATACCTCACCTTAATGATTTATTCCATAGGGTTAATATCGTGTCCTGCAGTCACATCAAGCAGACCATATATCTTGCTAATGTCAAGAACACATCATTTGTGTGTGATCTAGTGCCTAGCGCTTGTGTTGAGGCTGGGGGAAGGAAGCAACGGATTGAAAGCCAATGCAGAAGCGGAGACATGTGCACAATCAACTTAAGAAAGCTACCCATTATTCCATAGATGGCATGGCTTATGGACTGTGCGTTGTCGGCCTTCATAGGCATCATTTTGCTGAACATTTAATCATTGTAAATAAAGTTTTGCTGACTCATCGTTTTATTTAAAGACAGGCCACTTAAATCTGCTGCCACCACGGATATTTGAAAAAAACAAGACGCTGATGACCCCTCCAAACCGGTTTTTAGTCTCGTTTTATTAGTTTACTCTTTAATGCTCGGCTACTTACCTCTGTACTCGCCAGGCGGCGGCTGCTATATACCACTCGGAGAACACAGGGGTAATATCATGTTTGCTTCACTGTCAAGAAAATTCACATCCTTCTTGTCAGTGAAAGCCGCAACGATTTCTGCTGCCACTTGTGACGTATTTGATCAAGCGCAATGTGTCGAACTGTTGAGCAGTACCGTCAGCTTGGCTAAATGAAAATAATGTTATCTGGGCTAGTGATAATTTTAAAGCGAAGCCCAATCAGGAAGCAATGTTGTCCTGCATAAACCATGCCAAATGGGAAACGCGTAAACATCGGTTACAATATCACGCAAGCCAAATTTCAGACGGCAAAGATCTATTGCGATAGACAGGAGGCGAGAATGTGGCCTTCTTCGCGACATTCGTGCGCAGCCGTCAAACGATCATTTTTATATTCCTCTGTATATTAGTACCACACATTGATGGCAATAGTTGGAGTTGTTGAGAGTACCTGGAATAAAGATGCGACTACACATTGCACGTTTTACCGGGCTAGCCACCAATTAACTTTGAAAAAATACATAAACGAAAATATCGTTGGAGCCATTTGTCAATGGCACGGGTGAGCCTGCGACACTTCATAAGAGCCGAAATGATGAAACTGTCACGACCGATTCAATACTGATACTAATTGTCTTTTCTGCAGTTATCAACTCAAACAGTGCCTATGTTTATGACTAAGCCACGTGATACACACATGCTGTCTACGGGCCGCATAAGGGGCCAAAAACCTGCAAGCCCATGGATTTAATCTTAATGTCACCGCATTTGCATTTACCATGAGGGTATTTCTCATTACATTGATCCTGGACCGTCGTATAACATTTAGAGTGTGATAATGTTAGACTTTATTGTATTCATGCCCAGGCTATATTGCCATCAGTATTATATATGGTAGCGCTGTGTGGATAGCTTGCATAAAAGGTGGACATAATAAAGTGCTTTTGCGCTGAAGCGTCTTATGAGGAGGCAAAACGCTTTTGTCCTTCGACAGACTCGTCAACAAATGCTCTTGAAATTACCGACAATCATTAAAGTAAATCCAAACGAATATTCTAGAATTACTTATCTAGACCAAATTGATTGTTCAGCACGATTTATAAATCCATTTTCCTAACATCGTAATTAAAGTAACACCAAAACTCGTGAAATGTTAAATGGTGATTACTGGGACAAGAGAAAATGGGAGAGAACGGATGACACGGATGCCCATGAGCTAGGCCTGTTTAAATTAATGAGGACTCGGCTAAAAAGATGACATTCACCTTACAATTTCCCTCATCGTAATCTCTTAGCCCTGTTTGCATTCAACATTGGTGTAAATATGACACATGAGAAGATGAACACTGGTACTACCTTGGGTAGAGAATTAAAACTATGTTATATTATGTACAAAAAAGCAAAACGAGATATTTGGATGTGCCAAACGTTTTCACCAGAATATGGACCTTCAACTCAATGAAGTTGTTTTTTAGGCAATGTATCAATATTTGCCTGTGAAATAAGGGAATGGTTTCATGTTCAACTCCATTTGCTGTTTTCAATGATGATTGTTGGAAATAGTAGAATTATCATACAGCAAGTGATCTCTATGGAGAAACTTTCTTAATGAAATGATATATAATTTATGTTTAAACGTCCTCTTCATTATCATCAACATCATCAACATCCGGCTTCGTCATCATCATCATCATCTTTATTATTATCGTCATCATCCCATATTCTTAAATCAAGAGGGTCGCATTATCGAAACGAAAAACTCGAGGTTGAGACGCAAAGATTGTTCAATACTTTGGCGCTGGTTATGATAAATATAGATAAGCACAGCTCTTATATTTATTATGCAAAAATTTATATATAATTTGATTGGACGTTTATTCATGTATTATTTCGTCGGGATTCAAAGGACGAATGTTTAATACAAACAGTAAGCTGAAGACTAATTTACTTTATCCTGGTAATGATGGATATAAGATTTCGTTAAGTTTGATTGCCAAATACTTTGCTGAATTGTTAAATAAATGATTTGAACTAGGGTTTTGTCAATTTGCCATCATTGAAAGTTGTCTCATTAATTATCACTGATAACATAATTATCTACCTGTACTTGCATTAGGGAGTGGTAAATCAATTTGAGTGAAGATTTATGCATTCTTTGTCGTGAAAGAGAAGCTTCTTGCAGTTACACCATGAAAGAATTGGTTAAAATGCTAAAGCTAGAAACCGTTTTATTAATCATATTTAGTGTGATTTATTATGGCGTTTTAAAAAGTTTTGTTGGTTAAAGTCAAACAACCAAATTCTACTCTTACCTCTAAATTACAATGTCGGACTTAAGTTAAAATTATTTTCGATGTTTTCAAAACCACTTTCATTATTCAATTATTAAATCAGTCGAGGATTATCTTGTGATGCTTCCGAGGGAAGCACTTTTTGTCTTGATTAAAGGCAAATTAATGTTCCGATCGTCAGTATATTTTTACATGACATCACAATTCGTAGGACGGCTACACACGATTATGTGTTTGAGGTATTATCAATCTCGCATAAGTAAATGATTGTGTTAAACTACAACTAAAAGCAAACATAAAGCTTTATCTCACCAAAATATGTCAAAGTGTCGTGTTGCATTTCAATAATTGCCTATTAGGTGTTATGTATTAGGTTGCAGTTTACGTCCCTCATACATGTCTCCATCATACACGGCACATATATTATGCATCAGGGGTGAACCTATCAATACGGAGAGCATAACGCCTACCCACATACCCAGTTTACCACAGATCAATAAGCTGTATGAATACCCTTTAAGTACCAGGGTTACAAATTATAAATGCACAATGTAAGTCAAGCGGTAGGATTTCTCGTTGTTCAGTGATATCTGTCAGCTTAACAGCGACGCTTTTTAAGTCGATCGCCGAGGCGCTCTTTGATCTGTGACGGAGTAATGAATTATCAAAGAAGACGGATTGTGAGCTGCGGGATAATCAATTTTCTGTTCACGACACAACAATCTCCTATCTCTATGATACGTGTCCAATTGTTCTGCATAGTTGACGACGTGCCAGTTTATCAATGCCACGTTGTCACGTTAGTCAAACGGCTGATGTAAAACCAGAATGCATCGGGTTTAAACCGCTTTTCTTCTCCAAGGATACCAACTTTCAGATAAGAGCTCATGACTTATGAAGACTACAAAGCGTGAGCATCATTCTATTCGTCTATCTTGCTTGGTATTGATGTATTGCAAGCACAAAAGGATGGGAATTGGTCCCAATTTGGTATGGTTCCATATGGCTTCGAGCGTATGTATACTAGCTATGTTTACCGAGGAGATGTCACAACGGTAATGAATGAGTATGATCGTTATGCTTTGTTATAGCAACACGTCAGAACGTCACACCTTGATATGAACACGCAAACGCTGAAGCAGAACTGAAGCAGAACTGATCGGATATAGATATATATATATATATATATATATATATATATATATATATATATATATATATATATATATATATATATATATATATATATATATATATATATATATATATGCATATATATATATATTGTATCTATATATGTATATATATATATATATATATCTCTATATATATATAAATATACATATATTTATATATATATATATATCTCCATATATAAATATATGTATATCATGTATATTAATATATGCTTATAAAGATATATATATATGTATTTTTAATATATACAAATATATGTTAATATATATATATGTATATATATATGTTTACATGTATATATATATATATGTATATATATATATATATATATTCATGTATATATATGTATATGTATGTTTTATATATAAATGTACATATATATATGTATATATATAAATTCTATACAAAATATATATATATATATATATATCTATATATATATATATATATATATATATATATATATATCTATATATATATATATATATATAATGAATTCATTCTAAAAACGCATCTACATCTATGACTTCATGCGTGATATAGTACACGCACCTCCCGCGATTCTCCAACAAACATCATTTTCGTCTCGTTCTATCATTTGAACATAAGCAGTAAATTAAAATAAGCAGCGGCTCATGAATTAACTAACTAATTGCTGCGTAGGCCCCTGCTTAAGATTTCGCGAAATCTGATTTACGTATCCATTACGACCTGCAACATCGATTACTTTTTTGCAGCTGGAATAATTTCCTCTATGTGTTTCTTTCATATAAATTGCTACAATGCCTGTGCCTCACTCCACAAAACCATTAAACAGCCGCGTGTTGGCTCACATACAGAGCGTATACATTACGTCATTAAAATGGTAAATCTCATTTTCAAGACTAAGCTGGAGGTATATACTACTATAGTTTGCGGTGTCTGTCTAAATGCTCAATGAGTGATTTTACGGGGGAAAGAAGAAGATAAGTGCTTACACTCAAGCAGGTAATACGTCCGTATATGTGCATTATATATGGGTTTAAAAGAATCAAGAACAATAAAATTATTGTTGTACGTATTTGATTGCGTGTTATAATCTGTACTAAATCACGTCAGTGTCCATCTCATATTGACCACACCTATTCGGATGTTATTGTTGTGGTATGATTTTGCATAAGCTACCTCGGCGACCCTCTATATTAATATTCCAAAGTACAATGTCAGCACCCTGCACAATAAGCACATAACAACATAAGTAGGCATTATCTGATGCTATATTCAAAGGCACCACTGTATGACAGTTCAAATGTTAAGTGCACCAATATATATTATGCAATATGGATATGTCGGTCCCATTAACGATGAATAAGCATCAGTCAAACAGAAACAGGATGTTGTACATGTGAGCGACTCGTTTAAACTCGGTCCTATCCCTGCAGCCAGCAACAAGTATCGCCATTGTACCACCACTCTAAATGCTAGGTCAATATATACAACTTCCCGCAGATTTTATCATTTCTTCGCTTGCACCAAGGCGATACAAACTATCAAAACTACGACATTAATGTCCGTACTTGCACCGCATATCAACTATAAAAATATTCATACAAGTACACCTCTAAGATCTAAATATCACCCGTTAGAAACTCGCCCCAATTTCTTGCTTAATTCGCTGTGCGTTTGGCATCTATTGCTACACTGCAGTCAACATCACCATCTTCACATCTTGACCTCCTCTCCCAACATAAAGCGAAGCACTGTGCATCTCAATATGTACTTTTCGTTTACTTTTACGTAATCCCTTTCCTTACGATTGACTGAGCAAAAGATCATTTTTTTCTAAAAACCACTTCAATGCACTACTACTACTTTTGGCTGTGTTTCTCCCCTTTTGCTCCAACCTCTCAATTTGCCAACTGTTACACCCTATAAAGCTTAATCCACCATTTATCTTTTTGCCATATACCAGTGCACCTTATTCGCACGCATCAGGCGTTTATCAGCTCTGTGGACGTTTTAATGATTTGCCGATTTAATCGTCGTTGGTGCTTAGTATATGTCCTTTGAATACATATCTGAGAGGTTCGGCGCGTCTTTTAGTCAACATGTGTATCGCCTCCTTTAAGCGTCTGCACCTCTATAGGTGTTATTTGGTCTACATGTGCAACTTTTTTATAGGTATTCTGAAACGGCTACACGTAGTGAGCTGTACTATAGATCTACATACGAAACTTTGTACTAAAGAGTTCAATCTGCGCCGCCTTTAATAAACAAAATCTCTCTAAGACCAAAAGTGGAGTTTATTGTACTCTTTGGAAGCAGCTGCCAAGCGGCTAATCGTTATATATATTCAGCCGTTCTCCTCTAAAACGGCCAGTATTTATCCAGTTGATATTGGTCCACAAATGCTGCTGTTCACTAGTGCTCTGATGTTATAAGTAGCTGTTGGCGGTTTTTCAGGCCAAGACTGCTTTCAAGGTATAATTCATTGCCTTGCATGAGACACATATCAGACTTACCCGCTAGAAGAACTATTTCATTGAGTTTGCTGGCTAGGAATACGGTTAGGTTATAGCGGCTATCAGAAAAACGTCACGACGGTCACAGCATAGTTAGGTTCGGGTCAGGGAAAGATTTGAGGTTGGATCCAAGAAGGAGAAACTGTGATGGCAGTCATCAGTTAATGAAATACATCAAAATAAGGTTCGCGCAAGCGTAATCGAGGTCTTTGCCGTTCAACCATAGCCAATTAGCTGTATTAATATACCACAAATGAGAATACCATATCAAAAATTTCAGTGAACGAGTGATTTTAAATGAAAGGTCAGTTTGGTACATGGATTTCCCGCCCTTGCGCAGCAGATTTTGTTGTGCATCCCCTATCGACGCCTTACTGCTTCTAAAATACTAGCACCCCTGCCAGCGACCAGGTACAGTGGTATTCGGCACAAATTAAGACTTGGCATGCTAAATATCACTATGCACAATAAAACTTTGCAATTACTCGTATAAAGCGAATAATTGATATGATATCTGCGATTATTTTCGATTCTAAATATTTAGGGTGCAAATCAAGTCAGCTTACGGGATCTTGACACCTGCTTTTCAATAGGAGAGAAATGTACTTCTGCGCGCGGATATCTTTCATGCAATCTCATCCGTGTAGGCATTTGATCCAAATTTTTGTTATGTACAAAAGACACTAGATATGTTAACTTATTTATGCGCGCATTAAGTAGATGAGCTGATTCATGCATTGACACAATAATTGTTTGGGTGCTCGTGTGGGGATCGGAATGTCAAATGATGCTTAGGAATGAAATCACAGGAATAATATTGTGTGAATTTTGCCTGTATCAGTGCAGTGATTACGTCGTGCTGCAATGCCGATGTCACATGAGACCTAAATGTGCTTATGGTCCCTGTGTGTCCTTTAAGGCCGTACTGGGCTGTGACCCACAGAAAGCCCATAAGAAATCATCCCCCCTAAGAAGTTTTGGTCACATACCTAGAGGGCCGTACGGAGCTGATGCAACCCGTTACGTAACCTCTAGGAAGTCCGTACGCCCGTAGTACATGTTCAACTATCGGCCACGGGCTCTAGAGGGCCCAAATAGGGTGACAAAAATCACAGAATCGTAAGGGCCATTCACGGGGCTGCATAGCAAACACAACGTACCCGCACAGACTCGCAGAGTTTTGGCCTGCACAGGGCCCGTAGACAGCACTTAGACAGCCTGTCAGTCTCATGTTGGAAATGGTAACAGCAATTCTTGTCCGGTGGTTTGGGCTCCCAAACAATTTGTTTGGTGGACCTACACGCCATTCGAACCACATTCTTTTCATCTTCATGAGGTGTTTCCAACATTCATGCTTATTCCAACTTGTTGCTTATTTAACATAGATTTTAATGGTACCTCTTTTAATTCAAGTAATTATACATCAACTCATATCGGCATTGCTTAATGAGGGCTTATAACACGTATGGTTATGTTTTTTTCCAGTAAAAACTCCATAGTGCAGAAATACTAAATTTAAACTGATTTCGCTGACAGGTGTTATATTATTCCATTTCACGAGTAGGTCCAAATTATGTTTCCTGTCCTTTAATATTGCAAAGAGTACTGTCTATTTACTTGTACTGTGCATATATGTGTGACTTTATCAGTTTGATTGGCTCGTTGATAACATAACTCCTCAACCGTACCTGGTTGTGTTGTTCCTTTCCTCCCTCCACGAATCCGATATTGGTGCCAGCTGAAACGTCACTCATCGTTTTATATACTTGCTTCTGCCCTTTGCCATAGCTTCGCATTCTATGCATTCACCACCTCGACAAAGGCGATATTTGTAAGTAATTCCATGAATGACTATAACACCGATGTATGTTGTTTTTTTCAGTTTAACTGAACGAACTATAAGTAACTATTATATAATATATGCATAAATCTACGTTACGTGATACACAAGATCAGCATACTTAGCATTATAGAAACAATTCCCTGGTGATGCGCAGCCTTAGTTTTATGTCCATTGCGTAATGTTTTAATAATACAGTCTTGCAAAGCTGATAACCACGCTGACGCGTTACCAAGGTAAACGTATAACTACACAGTGCGAGCCTACTGTTCAGTGTTGGGTAGCTGAGGGACCTTGACCCGATATATCGTTTTGTTTATAATAGAATCGGATTTGCCAAATGATAAACGAATAGAGAAGACGTCAAAGAACCTTGTGTGCCGAAGTGAATGAATATATCTTATGTCATGTGATCTCATCACTGCAAAGCTGCAAAAGGATATAAATATTGATGTTGTAATTTTCTTGACGAGCATAGTAATCTTACGAAGACGCCGTGTTTTCATTAAAACCAATGTGTACACTATATTTCCAGTATACTAGCTTTCACTGGTGGTCGAATAACGTACAACACGAAACCGACTTGGCGACTAAACGTTTCGTATCATACTTTAGGCTATGGTAATTAAGAGGAGTGAGCTAAGCATCAGAATTATTCCTCGCCACACACGTCGCTAAATCAGATTTTGAAACATTATCACTTCATGCGATTATGAGGAAGACATTATTGAACAGGTCATACCCTTATCTGCTGCAGCATGAGTATGTATGAGTTACCAAAAACAGCGCCAGGATTGGTGCGGCTTTGGCTGAAACGCATATATATTCGGACAATTAAATAATCATATAATCAATCTGACCCCATACTTGAATGTCAGCGTTACATGTGTAATGCAATTTTACAACAAATACCCTGTAGTATTTAAGTTATGGAGTTGCTAAATGAAGCTGCTTACATTGAAGCAAATTTATTGCATGCGTGATATTTAAAATAACGTCTTTCGAAAGATTGTGTCAGTAATGTATGGCTCAATACGCATGTCTGCTTCGTAGACATTGTTTCAGAGTACTAAGTTTTTATTTGAAATCGTTTACGTTTTTAGTTTCATGGCAAATAATACAGCACATTAAATTTATAAATCAATTATTTGCATGCTTGCTTCACTATGATGGACCACAAATACGACTCAGCAGTATATCGGTGTTAAAACTGGAATATGAACACCCTCCTACAATGACACGACGGCATATGCCACACATTCTATAGTCTTTCAAACTTATCCAATCGGGTACGAGTAAACCGGTCCCATTTCAGGCAATTCATGTTTCCATTTAAGGACTCGTCCAAGGATATTTTCGTTGAGGAAAACGCCTCGTCTGAAAGGAAATACTCTCCACGTGACACCAGAAACCACCAATTAAAGATGATTAATTGATCAATATCTTGCTAAATACACGCGATACACGTCATCATGCATCTATATATATATCTAATAACACTAAGGTTGCCTGTTTTATAGCAGTACAAATGCATATATGACAAATCTTATAGACAGAGGGAGATACTTATATATCGTATCTACCGTGGTTTATGGTTCATTCCGAAAAGCACAAAGGGTGCGATATTTTTCCGTGAGTCAATGTATCTATTTATTCTATATTCCCAAAAGCTGTTGCATCTCACAACTCAATATCCTTAGAAAAGCCAAGTTGTAGTCCATAAAGCAAAAATAAGCTGCATTAATACATATTAAGAATGAGCAAATGGGTCTCAGTACAAAAATCATCAAACAAACATTTGTTACCATATTATGCATCTGATACGGTGGCTCTGTGCCTTATTGCCTAGGATATGCTAAGATGTTTTTGGCATTTCTATCAATGATTTCCATTCTCAGGCATTAACACAATTGCTACACATACGCCTTATATCATAACTAGGTGTTCCTGTTCCAATATAATAGATGATTTAAAATTAGAACTATGCTGGGCTGAGTAAGAAATGATACAGCCCTTAAGATATTGCTGTAAAATCCTCACTTCCGATTTCGATGCCGTTGCAGCGCCCTTACATCTTTAAGCATAGTCAGTTGCTATCCTTTTATTCTGGGTCACCAGCTAGACCCAGTAGGTGATTTAATGAACCATGATTATTCAACTTATATGACTAATTCTGCGCAGATAAGAGCTGATTTAAGGGGTTAAAGTCAAATGCTGTTCAAAGTCAAAAAAAGAGAACCCCTGATTCATAATGTCAAAACGCACGATGGTGAACATGTTTAAAAAGCATATATTACATTAGACCTGCATATGAGGTTAGTAACACATCAGCCGTATCCATAAACCGCTTGTTGGACTCTATTCTGTAAAACCAAATTAGCATTACTGGAAACACATTCGAAGGCAACTGACAAAAGAGTGACACTAAACTGCAAGCTGGTCCATTTTCCTAGTTGTTGAGATTACACACGCAACCCCGCCAATCATCACGGAGTTTCATAGCCTTGGCTGCGATGCGTTAAGCCTTAAGTTATTGAAATGGAAATGAGCCGACATCGTATCTTTAACCAAAGAAAGCCTTCAAGATTTGAAAATATGTGACTTCTTAAAAAGTAATCGCCCTCTATGGTTCCTATCGTGCAACGTGTTATAGTCACAAGAGAGCGCAAGAGGTTCGCCTTATGGCCCCCCATAATCACTATCAATAGCATGCAGATCTAGTTGAACTGTCGCCGTGCAGTAAAGCTTAAAGCAAATAAGAAAATTCCCAGAGAACTACTTTTGGGAATAAACCGTTGACGTTCAATGTCAAATAACGATTCAACCAAGTCCCATATCTTCCCAATTTTTCTCAAAGGGTAGGAAGTTGTCGACAAATAAGGTATCCTCCATAAGCCTCTAGCTGTCTACGCTTCTCTCCAAGCTTAGAAAGTTAGCATTACCTTCTATATAAGTTTGTGCTATATGCACCTACCACCACGTTGCAAGATTTAACACAGATACACATTTGATCAATCAACAATTGCTTTTGGCGTGATTTTAACTACAGTGATTTATAAAAATTAATATATCATCAAGTATAGTGATCTGTTGCTGCTATAGATCTTTGTCTGTGTTCTCAACAGTTGTTAAGAGAGGAAGTCGGAGATTATTGGTCAAATGCAGAATGACATTCAGCTAAATGTCCAATTTTCTACAATGATATCACCGATCATTCGTTTACGTCATTGTATAGTCCGAACCATTGATGTGCTTATCTCTGCGCTCGATCTGGTGTTAACCACTTTGACAATATCGGGGAAGCAACCGAATCATGAAGCTTTGCTATCTATTGCAGCACGCGCTTGAGGTTCACTGCTTTTGTATTTCATGAACTGTAAATCGGTCGTCTCTGATGGCTAGGTATGGACCTTCGGTAACAGAAGAAGATTCAATCGGTAAAGCATTAAGGTTACGCGGATATTCAAAGTAGGCCTTAAATTCCAGTTATGAAAGTATTTCCTTGTATTTATATGCGGTAATACGGCTCTTCCAGTCTTCATTTTGCTATACACGATTCATGGCATTGTCTGTTAGCACATTGTGCCATATACATATATGTGTATATATATAAAAACATATATATATTTTACCATATATATATATATTTATATATATATATGTATATATGTTTTAAAAAAAATATATATACATATATAAATGAATTTATATACATGTTTATGCACATGCATATATATATATATATATATATGTATATATAAATATATATATATTTATATATATATATATATATATATATATATATATATATATATATATATATATATATACATATGTAAAAATTATACATTTGAATATATGTATATATATATATATGTGTATGTATATATATATATATATATATATATATATATATATATATATATATATATAAAAACATACATCTTAATATGTATGTATATGTATGTACATACGGATATTTTTTGTTTCAATATATATGGCTATGTTTACATAAATATATATATATATATATTTTATATATGCATATATATATATATATATATAAAAATATATATATATTATATTTGATAGATTGATATATGCATATATATAATTGTATATACAAATATATATAAACGTATATATATATAAATGAGTTTTAAATGAACGTTAATATATGCACACATATGGGTATATATATATATACAATTATATAGATATAAATCGATATATATATACAGATATATATACATATATATATATATGTATATATATATATAAATATATATTTATATATAAATATATGTATATATATATATATAAATGTTAAACATATATGCGTACATTATATTATATATATATATATATATATATATATATATATATATATATATATATATATATATATATATATATATATATATATATATATATATATATCTATCTATATATATCTCTCTATCTATCTCTCTATATATATATATATATATATATATATATATATATATATCTCTATTTATACGTTTAAGACGCGCTCCTCCCAGTGCTACATGTGAAATAGGTTGCCTATTGTCCTGGCCCATATCTGTCTTTATTAATTTGGCATGGTCAGCAGTAATCTTATTAACACGTGGTTACATGTCACGTCTCTAATACACGCTGTCTGGTTTGCTAAGTCTTAATTTGTGCAACTGCTATTAGGCGTAAGAACGTCTTTGCTTGTGAGTTCATATGTGAGGCCGCATACCCTATGTTCCGTTTACCTGTAATTACCTCTACGCATGATAATATTCATACCGCCAGGAACCCTTTTGAAATATCCTTGAAGGCGTTATTTATCTCCATAGAGGAGGAATTTATTTGATCTTATTGATCTACTTCAAGTTATGGTAAATAAAATGGCTGAACAGACTACGGCTACGAAGGCGGATTATGTTTTGGGAAAACACGCGTGGTGCTTTAATTGGAACGCGTCCATTGATGATTCTGCGTAGCCATCTCAGCCAAATGGGCATCAAGGTTTTTTTAAGACACGGTATGAAGCTTACAATCAAAAGCTTCCATTAGATCGATGTGCATCGCATATTCGCCAACAACAACAACATGTTGTCCCAAATGTCACGCGAAACGTCCTTCTACATATAAATACGATTCCCGATATATCCAATGAGGTTATCGTGAGAATTCACAATGGAAGGGTATTCACATTGACATGCAAATTTGGTGACGGATGAAATAACATAAGGGGCCACTCATCTTATCCAGTTTCTACGCGACCCCTAGCCTCCGTCCGTCAGCATACCTTGCCGGTTGCAGTCGCAAGTGAAGTGAATGTAATTACACATGTCCACGAAGCAGTAACTTTCGGATAAACCTTGTAAGTATTTATGGATCTTGATAATGACTGTCGATGGTTTCTATCGATCTGACTGTCGCAGTGCCAAATACCACTAGCTTGCTTAATACATTTGCAGCATTGTAATTCTATCATTGAAGCCTGAGCGCTCCTAGTAATCAGAGTAGGGGAGGTATTTGCCCACTAATATATTATCCTTGGAAACTCTCCAGACGAAGGTTTTGAATGACCTAGCAAAGTAAATTAATTCCGTTGAATTGACGAATAAGATTTTAGATTCAAAATCTAGTCAATAATTGACGGAACGTCGTTATCATTTATTACGTTTGCATAGTGACAATAGTCATGCGATTCTTCGATCAACATTATAGTTAATATATGATGTTTTACTAACCAGAAAGTAATGTGATCAATGACATATTGCTTCGTTCACTCACCTTGAATCACATTAATTTATCAATCAGGCAAGATGAATTTGCAAGAAGATGAACCCTTCTTGAATAAGACATTATTAGTGACGCATGTTGTTTCGAGGGATAATTTATCCCTATTACATACCAGTTCGTTCGTGAAATAATGCATTTGGTACTGAGTAACGTAAAGTTGACGTATAAACATAACACTCCCCTTGATCTCTCACACTCCCATTTGCATATGTCACGTACCAAAATTAATTACGGTGATTCATTACCCATATTGAGCACATCTATATTTTAATTATAATATCTGGGTGAAAGGAAGGTTACATTATGTCAGTTTATGTCTCTGATATCT
Source organism: Urechis unicinctus (assembly GCA_034190875.2). NCBI lineage: Eukaryota > Metazoa > Annelida > Polychaeta > Xenopneusta > Urechidae > Urechis > Urechis unicinctus. The sequence continues at coordinate 14,558,862 of CM067343.1, forward strand.
GAACCATTGACCTCAAGTATATCAACTTGTGGATAGCAACAGAGTTAGCATTATTGGCGACGGGGGTCGATTGAAATGTTTGGTGTTGTGGTCACTATAGAAGTCTACCGATTGTAGCTTGTCATCCATTGTAAACGTACAAACATATAGTTATTTGCATTTGTCCAGCATCATGCAGTTTATCCATGTTATAGAATTTGAATTCTTCATTTACTCTGATAAGGTATACAAAAATCATACATACATACGATCTGACTTGTATTTGGTTAGTCTTAAATGCATTAATCACTGTGAATAGCTTTCTGTGTCCATGACATCAACCCCACGTATCAATGGTATTGTGTCTCAAATCATATAAAAAAGAGGAGTAAGCAAACCGGAACGAGCACAATATGATGACAAAGTGGGCGACGGTACTGAAACGGTTCGATAAAAAGATCACAATACATCACTGACATTCTTGATTTCATCTCGTAAGGCTACTTGTAACCCTAGCATTACATTTCGTGTTCATTCCATTGTTGCCGGCTAAAATTTACCATGTTAGAAATATGCCAAGACAGACGCTCGTTGATGACATAAGCCAACAAAAAAGCGATGGTTTCGAAAACTCGATCAACGAATATTAGGAATCGGAATTAGCTTTACACGTGATGTCAATGTCACAATTGAGCGTGTATGACCCATAATGAGTGATTGCCTAATTTTATACCATTCCAGGCAGCAGCAAACATTCCAGTATTAGACGCGCATCTTCTCACACAAATTCCCTCCAATGCAACAATCTATTGACGCCTTTGTATCACTGAATCACTTGTGGCGCATTTCAGTGATATTTAAATGATTAGACCCAGGAACTAAAAGAAACTTGTAACCACATTAACGCCATATAAACTGCCAAAGAGCAGCATTGCGTTTTTTGAAACCCGAATGTTCAATGCAGTGTCTTGAAATATTCGTTTTAACCGGAATTGGTGTCTAAAGACTGTATATTGACGAATACAATTCTTCGGAAATTCCAGTGGTATGAGAGCTCCTACTGTACGCTTATAAAACATGGAAGGTTGCAGTTACTCCCCCCTAGCATGTACAATAATATAAGTAGCGTTATATCATATGGTGCAGCTCAAATTATCAATAAACGATCATTGAAACATGGTTAGCTCAGTGTCGTTTTACATATATGTAAGCCTATGGTTGTGATACATTAATTTGCTTTGGCAAAAAGATGATGAATGCAAATTAGTTATGTGCAACATCCTGGCACCACAAAACCTAACCCCATTAACATTTTTTCTAGCTTAGTGGCAGGTGTTCTAATTATACTATTAAGTTGATTTGAGATTGCGGATAAGGGTGCGCGGTAATAATGAAGAATAATATATTTGTCGGCCCAAAGTATATGCCGAGCAACTTGAAACCAAAGAAAAAAGAACACATTTATGATACAAAACATAGCGCCATTCTTTCTGTTACTTTACTTCGAACACCGCGTAACGCCTAAAAGCTAATTTTATACAGAGATAATATATTTGAATCGCTAAACGCAATAGATTACAATGCCTAACAATGTTAGACGGAGTGTTAAGTTGCGTTGTACCGACGGCCATATTTCATAATTCAACGCTAAGTACAGTATAATAGGCAGTTCGTAAACGAAAATCATTTTTAGTTATTGTATTCCAGTTAGAATTATTGGTATATTTATGTTATTCAATGACGTTTCACCAAGGAATTGGCAAGCAAATACGATTGAGATGGTCACCTCTTCGACATTTGATATCTGTATGAGAACATCAGCACGGGTGCTCAAAAATAGTCTGTATAACCGCCCAAAACGTCATCTGATGAGTGTCTGTGGAATGTTAAAACAAAGTTATTATGATGCAGTGCCAACGTATTACGGTTAAGTATTGCTGACGTTTTCAATCACAATAAACATTCATGAATGATGATAGATGATAGGCATTTGATGTTGAGGTTCCGCTGTTTCAGCGGGAAAATGTATCAACAATAAGTGATTGATGATAGTTATCGGTGGTGTTGTTTGATGCACTCAGAACATGTGACTGCAATTGAACGCTCTTGTTTACAAATCATTTTTCCACGACGTTTTAGTGTCGATGGGCTAATTCCTGGGGCTAGGTGAGTGTGAATTGACATTGAATAACCAGTTTGCGCGACTGTATTCCAATCCACCATTGCGTTGGTATTAATAACACACCTGGTAAGCAAGACTTATTGCATCTTGTCTAACGTCGTGCAAAATCAGATTCAGAGATCCAGATAATGGATACCGTGAGATGTCATTACGGCAATACATACGTAAACCTTGCTGCCGCTGTGTTCGTATGTGAGAGATATCATCACAACAGTTATGAAAGCTGAAAGCTGCGACTCCATGGGAATACCCATATCACAATACATGTCAACTTCCCTTTCGTATGAATATCATATGGTAGCAACAATTGTGATGATCTGACTCGTATCTACCAACCTCTCCTCGCTAACACAATATCTATATATATCGCAGACACTGTCTGTGAGCGCTCTCCAATGTTGAGTCATTGTCGATGAACAACTACGCTACTTTGGTTTACTCAATACGTCGTGCCCGTAATACTCTCCTGAGTGATCTTTAAATGTGCAAAAGTGCGGATAACATGGACTCGGATCCCTGGTTTTTCAATGTGTCAGTCTTGATTCAGAACGATTGAATTGACAGCAAGACAGCGAAAACCGGTTGCTATCGTCATAGATTGGGCAACATCAATGTCATTTCCAATATTGTAAAGCTACCCTTATGCAAATTGTCCGTCCGATTTCCTAATATATATATATATATATATATATATATATATATATATATATATATATATATAGATATATATATATAGATATATATATATATATATAGAGAGATATATATATATAGAGATATATATAGAGAGAGATATAGAGATATATATCTCTATCTAGAGAGAGATAAACAGATAAGAGAATAGAGAGATATATATATCTAGATATATCTATCTCTAGATATATATCTATATATATATATATATATATATATACATATCTATCTCTCTCTCTATCTCTCTCTCTCTCTCTCTCTATCATTAATTATCTATTCGGCATAAAGATACTCTATGAATAAAATATCTCTCTCTCTAGAGATATACTTTATTCTCTCTCTATATCTCTCGTATATATCTCTCTCTCTCTATCTCTCTCTCTCTCTCTATCTATATCTCTCTATCTCTCTCTCTCTCTCTCTCTCTCTCTCTATATCTTATCTATATCTCTCTCTCTATATCTCTCTCTACCGAAATATCTAAATCATTTACTCTCTCTCTATATATCTCTGTCAACGAATGGTTAGTTGTTAAAATTTCACTCTCCAAAGAAATCACACTGAACGACGATTTTTGCAGTATATATATATATCTATATATATATCGTATATATATCTGAAAAAGCAGTCAGCGTTTAATATCACCCAATCGTTCGACTAAGATCCTATCACGAAGGAAGCAATTTACAAGACTATTTGCGGACACTACAGATGCTCCTACTTTGACAGAAAAATCTGCTCACGGCAAAGCGAATACCACAGATCTTTTAAAGCGAGTAATATCAGGGATGATACTTTTTACAGCATGCATTCGGTGCTCACGTTAATAGAAATACAGCAATGAACGATAAATGTCATCTCATCTACTAGCAGTAGGAACGAGAAGGGCAGCACTAGATACGATCCATTGAAATAACAGTCGTAGCTATACCAATGGTAAATCATTCAGCATATTCGTGTGGTAGTATATTAGCAAACGATCAATTTATATCTAGCTATGTCCTTAGTGACACAAGAATCTCAGTTATCTACAGTCTTGACTATGTTAGAAGCATACATTATCCTCTTGTCATCATGGAGCCAAATTAAATGCTTCTTGTATATACACAAAAGTAAGACTTGATATCGTTACATTAGGTTTAACACAATCCCAGAACGGTACCGGCAATAATTGTTTCATCGGATATGGAATTCTTTAAGTGTTATTCGTTCAACAACACGTATTATTTACTTTGCAATCATTAGCTAAGCTGCGTCCCAATCACAACATGGACTATACTTATTTTTTGCTGATATATATTTGTTTTGGTTTGTTGACTTGATGCACGCGGTTATCTTTTTATTAACGAGCAGTTGGTTGTTTTGGATTACAAATTTAAAAAGTAATTATCTGAAATGTAAATTCAGCAAAACATAATAGGTGAAAGTACATAACAAAATAAAATGTTGTGTAAGCAGGTTGGAATGACTGTAATTGACATAGAAGACCACAGTTTGCCAATATTTAGGAAAGACAATTGTTAGCAGCCATTTAACGGCCAATCAGCTTAACATCCCTGGTTAACAAATTAATGGTAACACTATCTTCAACAACTTGGGAATTTCATGCATGTATACAAAACGCCCAAAGATAATATGCGCTTTTTCATATTTGAATGACCAGGGTTTTAACGCTATATATTGTAACCGTGCATCTTTGTAAGATTTTAGTTTCAGTGAATCGGACTTTAAAAAAGTCTGTTACTGGCTGTGACTGCTTTTTCGTTCCCATGCAGCTCACTATTGTAGGTGTGCCGCTAAGCCTCATACAAAGCTTACATGAACTATGAATTAACCTTGTCAATATAAGCTCAGACGCAATCGAGTCTGGAATATCGTACACAATCAGATTCAATAATAGATAATCACACAAACCGGCATTACACTGGCGAGGTTGTTGTGCTTGAAGTTGTAGATTCGGACGAATGAATACGCAAACATGCAAGTAAGCTGACAGGTACTCCAAATACTTTATGTCTTGAATATTATAAAGGTATTCCGAACAATTCAGATATACTGCCGCTTTTCATTTAGGTAAAATATGAGAGATATGGCTTGGTTGATAGCTAGCTCTGAATTCACCCCTCCCAACATGCGCCCTCTCTCTCAAGCTAATCCTGCCGTTCGGGTGACAGCTTTAAATGCGCGTGGCGCTCGTGATTAAATTGCTACACATTAATGGTAGCTCATCACACAACGTATTCAAAATTGTAAGGAATTTGTAACGCATATTTAACACTGATATTTTGGATCTGGATAATCGCTAGGATATGTAGCTTTGTACCCTTTGTTGTGTTATCATAATTGGTAAAGATATTCATGTCTTTGATACAATACAATCTTTGGGTCTATTTACAACGTCGGCTCTTGGTTCACGTACTACCGCATAATGAAAACCAGAATATGGTTGCAGCAATATTTCTTACGTTTTTAGTTTTATCTGATAAGGTAAGCACCAATGATAAAAGTAGACAGATTTCTGGGGCCAGTGCTACCCTTTTATGTTGCTTTATCAGCGCAATAGCGTTTTTGCATCACAATAACTCCTTTCAACATTATATTGTTTTGCTATCGTTCCACGTGCCGCTTATCCAGATTGCAGTAATGAGTCTTACGTGTCCTTATGTTTGTTGGGGGGAGTGACATCAACAGCTCATGACACATATAGTTATGTAGCATATTTACGATAGCGTGTATTGTTACTAATTAATGCGCGATGATAATTTTATCAAGCCATATATCTCATCTATTTTGCCGCTGATTGTAATCAACATCAATATAATCATTAATTTTTTCGACTTTAGTCGTGCAACCCGTACAGTAATTACCACGTACGGGTTGTGTTGTTGATTATGTTATCATACACAGGTATGTTTCAGTTGCATGAACACAATAATTCACTTACGGCCAGCCAAAAATATTCCGTTTAGTGGGGCGTATCAAAGCTTTATTCAGGATAGTATCCCTAAAACGCTGGTTGATTTTTTAATTTATTAATCGCTTTGCAGTCGATACTTTACATCGATCTTGTGATAAATTAGACCAAGTCATGGCCACATTCGTTGACATAGCATCTTATGACCTCTTTCAATGAAGTATCGGTTTTTGCAGGTATTCGCAAACAACGAATTGAGAGTGTTGTTGTGAGTTAGAACGAGTCTTGAGAAACATTTGGTCCTCGCCACTTCATTTCACTATCTTGTCTCCTAACATAACAAGCAACACTGACACTTCCATCACTTCTGATCCCTTTGTTGAGTAGACGTATGTAGATAACATCATGAATCCATTCTATACGCCGCGTTTCTGCCATTCAAAGGTCGAGTTTTCTTTATTTGTACATATTAGAGTCATGGATTTCAAGTTGTCAAAATCCTTCCATCAAATATAGTGGCGTTTTATTGTTAAATGTTTATAGAGTAAGACCCTCGTGTATTGTGTAGAAATATGTTGTAATCCTATATTGAAACAAAAGCACCGAAAAATACCCGTGTGCTACAGTATTGTAGAGACCATTTGGATTTGTAGCTATATTTAGAGTTGCATTTACAATTTCTCCATTTCGAGTTTTAGGAACAAATTAGTAAGCATGAAAAATGTATTATCATCGTCATATGTTAAGTAACGCGACAAGACACCCAGGGAAATCATGGTTGGGGCTTCCAATCAATTTGTTGGTCAGACCCACACGTCATTCAAACCACATTCCTATCATTTCCCCCAGGTATTGCAAACATGCATAAATATTCAAACATATCTCATTTGATAAATATAGTAATGGTACCTCTCTTTGTTTAAGTAACTTCCCTGAATCATATCCTTCGGCATTGCTAAAGTATGGCTTTTTGCATGTATGATTATATTTTTGGGGATAAAAAGAACATAGTGCAGAAATACTAAATAGAAATTTTTTTCGCTGACAGTATGGCCAGTCAGGTTTTATTTTATGTCAATGCATCAGTAAGTCTCTATAGTATGCCATGACCTTTGATATTGCGGTGAGTATCCTAAATTGACTGAACCAGTTTGATTGGTTTAATGATAGCCTTTAGTAGGATAGGAAGTAGCAGTTTGTTCAGCTTAGTTTATTCAGCCCACAGGGGATAAAACGCATTACACAGCCATCAGCTCTACTTAGGGATCGTGGAAAAAGGCTTGGCGGGCCCGAACTCCAACAGGCCCGACTTCGCTACCACAGCAGTGTCGAACCAGAATAGCACACTAGTGCTCAATCGATGCATGTAGCCTTCATCTACATAAAGTCACCGTTCTTAGACTCCAAATCTCGCACACTAACTCTCAGCTTATTCTCTACTTCTTACTTCAATTCTTTGACACAGCTTTCAGCGTTGCAATATGCCTTTGCTCAACTTTACATTCTGGGAGCTCATTCTTTATCTAACTAATTCGTCTATTCTAAATGGCTTGGTACATTAAGCAAATTGTATAGTGAATATAGCAATACCAGATATCGATGCGCTATACACCGCCTGTAAAGCGAGTTGTGGCAGAGTAAGCCATTGTATGTTAGATTATGGAGGAGACAAGGCTGTTGAACATGCAGGCCCGACAGAATATTTAATGCTCCTCCTACTGAGGTTGGTGGCATCGTTGACATATCATAGAGTCTCACTGTTGTTGGCTTGAGTTGTAGATTAACATGGTTTGTGTGCATTGTGTAGAAGTACCCCGATACCTTTATACAATACATGCCTGTGTCTACTTCCAGTAATCATTCCTACTTATTGCACCCCTCCCCTTAATGGGAAGAGACACGTGATGCAGACACGTGATGCAGGCTGTGAGGTGTTGATAACAGACAGCACAATCGCCAGTGTAGGTTGCAAGGGGAATTCCGGGTCCCTTGTGATTCTGCTGAAATTGGCAAGTAGTGTCAATCATTTTTTGAGCACACTGTATTGGTTTTATTCTGGTGGTTCATGTTTGTCACAGATTACAGTGCAGCTAAGTTTTTTGCCACATCGTCAATGGTTTCATCGGTGTGGGCCTTGTACAATTCTGCCTGGGTCACCTTTTTCATCAAAGGGAGCTCATCAAGATTAAGCTTTACTTTATCGTCAGAGGTCTTACCGTAGGTAATCGCGTTAGATATATGATTCGTATTTGTGTCGAGTTTGCTGTCAGCCAGGACTATGATTTAGTCCTGGCTATTGGTTTTAATCAGGGACTTTCCGGCCACTTAGGGTTTTTGTTTCCAGCCCAAGACCAGTAGGCACCATGACAATAGAGGAAAGTAACACCCCGCTAGTAA
>CM067343.1:14574775-14702275 GCA_034190875.2 Urechis unicinctus
AAAACCCTCAGTGGCCGGAAAGTCCTTGATTAAAACCAATAGCCAGGACTAAATCATAGTCCTGGCTGACAGCAAACTCGACACAAATACGAATCATATATCTACCGCGATTACCTACGGTAAGACCTCTGACGATAAAGTAAAGCTTAATCTTGATGAGCTCCCTTTGATGAAAAAGGTGACCCAGGCAGAATTATACAAGGCCCACACCGATGAAACCATTGACGGTGTGGCAATAAACTCTCATGCAAAACTTAGCTGCACTGTAATCTGTGACAAACATGAACCACCAGAATAAAACCAATACAGTGCGCTCAAAATGTGATTGACACTACTTGCCAATTTTAGCAGAATCACAAGGGACCCGGAATTCCCCTTGCAACCTACACTGGCGATTGGGCTGTCTGTTATCAACACCACACAGCCTGCATCACGTGTCTGCATCACGTGTCTCTTCCCCTTAAGGGGAGGGGTGCAATACCTAGGAATGATTACTGGAAGTAGACACAGGCATGTATTGTATAAAGGTATCGTGGTACTTCTACACAATGCACACAAACCATGTTAATCTACAACTCAAGCCAACAACAGTGAGACTCTATGATATGTCAACGATGCCACCAACCTCAGTAGGAGGAGCATTAAATATTCTGTCGGGCCTGCATGTTCAACAGCCTTGTCTCCTCCATAATCTGACATACAATGGCTTACTCTGCCACAACTCGCTTTACAGGCTGTGTATAGCGCATCGATATCTGGTATTGCTATATTCACTATACAACTTGCCTAATGTACCAAGCCATTTAGAATAGACGAATTGCGCTGATAAAGCAACATAAAAGGGTATCTGTCTACTTTCATCATTGGTGCTTACCTTATCAGATAAAACTAAAAACGTAAGAAATATTGCTGCAACCATATTCTGGTTTTCATTATGCGGTAGTACGTGAACCAAGAGCCGACGTTGTAAATAGACTTAAAGATTGTATTGTATCAAAGACATGAATATCTTTACCAATTATGATAACACAACAAAGGGTACAAAGCTACATATCCTAGCGATTATCCAGATCCAAAATATCAGTGTTAAATATGCGTTACAAATTCATTACAATTTTGAATACGTTGTGTGATGAGCTACCATTAATGTGTAGCAATTTAATCACGAGCGCCACGCGCATTTAAAGCTGTCACCCGAACGGGCAGGATTAGCTTGAGAGAGAGGGCGCATGTTGGGAGGGGTCAATTCAGAGCTAGCTATCAACCAAGCCATATCTCTCATATTTTACCTAAATGAAAAGCGGCAGTATATCTGAATTGTTCGGAATACCTTTATAATATTCAAGGCATAAAGTATTTGGAGTACCTGTCAGCTTACTTGCATGTTTGCGTATTCATTCGTCCGAATCTACAACTTTGAGCAAAACAACATCGCCAGTGTAATGCCGGTTTGTGTGTTTATCTTTTATTGAATCTGATTGTGTACGATATTCCAGACTCGATTGCGTCTGAGCTTATATTGACAAGGTTAATTCATAGTTCATGTAAGCTTTGTATGAGGCTTAGCGGCACACCTACAATAGTGAGCTGCATGGGAACGAAAAAGCAGTCACAGCCAGTAACAGGTTTTTTTAAAGTCCGATTCACTGAAACTAAAATCTTACAAAGATGCACGGTTACAATATAAAGCGTTAAAACCCTGGTCATTCAAATATGAAAAAGCGCATATTATCTTTGGGCGTTTTGTATAGATGCATGGAATTCCCAAGTTGATGAAGATAGTGTTACCATTAATTTGTTAACCAGGGATGTTAAGCTGATTGGCTGTTAAATGGCTGCTAACAATTGTCTTTCCTAAATATTGGCAAACTATGGTCTTCTATGTCAATAACAGTCATTCCAACCTGCTTACATTTTATTGTGTTATGTACTTTCACCTATTATGCTGAATTTACATTTCCGATAGTTACTTTTTCAATTTGTAATCCCAAACAACCAACTGCTCGTTAATAAAAAGATAACCGCGTGCATCAGGTCAACAAACCAAAACAAATATATATCAGCAAAATACGAGTATAGTCCATGTTGTGACTGGGACGCAGCTTAGCTAATGATTGCAAAGTAAATAATACGTGTTGTTGAACGAATAACACCTAAAGAATTCCATATCCGATGAAACAATTATTGTCGGTACCGTTCTGGGATTGCGTTAAACCTAATGTAACGATATCAAGTCTTACTTTTGTGTATATACAAGAAGCATTTAATTTGGCTCCATGATGACAAGAGGATAATGTATGCTTCTAACATAGTCAAGACTGTAGATAACTGAAATTCTTGTGTCACTAAGGACATAGCTAGATATAAATTGATCGTTTGCTAATATACTACCACACGAATATGCTGAATGATTTACCATTGGTATAGCTACGACTGTTATTTCAATGGATCGTATCTAGTGCTGCCCTTCTCGTTCCTACTGCTAGTAGATGAGATGACATTTATCGTTCATTGCTGTATTTCTATCAATGAGCACCGAATGCATGTTGAAAAAAGTATCATCCCTTATATTACTCGCTTTAAAAGATCTGTGGTATTCGCTTTGCCGTGAGCAGATTTTTCTGCCAAAGTAGGAGCATCTGTAGTGACCGCAAATAGTCTTGTAAATTGCTTCCTTCGTGATAGGATCTACACACATATATATATATATATATATATATATATATATATATATATATATATATATATATATATATATATATATATATATCTAGATAGATATATATATATATATATATATATATATATATATATATATATATATATCTATATATATATATATATATATATATATATATATATATATATATATATATATATTAGGAAATCGGACGGACAATTTGCATAAGGGTAGCTGTACAATATTGGAAATGACATTGATGTCGCCCAATCTATGACGATAGCAACCGGTTTTCGCTGTCTTGCGTCAATTCAATCGTTCTGAATCAAGACTGACACATTGAAAAGCCAGGGATCCGAGTCCATGTTATCCGCACTTTTGCACATTTAAAGATCACTCAGGAGAGTATTACGGGCACGACGTATTGAGTAAACCAAAGTAGCGTAGTTGCTCATCGACAATGACTCAACATTGGAGAGCGCTCACAGACAGTGTCTGCGATATATATAGATATTGTGTTAGCGAGGAGAGGTTGGTAGATACGAGTCAGATCATCACAATTGTTGCTATCATATGATATTCATACGAAAGGGAAGTTGACATGTATTGTGATATGGGTATTCCCATGGAGTCGCAGCTTTCAGCTTTCATAACTGTTGTGATGATATCTCTCACATACGAACACAGCGGCAGCAAGGTTTACGTATGTATTGCCGTAATGACATCTCACGGTATCCATTATCTGGATCTCTGAATCTGATTTTGCACTACGTTAGACAAGATGCAATAAGTCTTGCTTGCCAGGTGTGTTATTAATACCAACGCAATGATGGATTGGAATACAGTCGCGCAAACTGGTTATTCAATGTCAATTCACACTCACCTAGCCCCAGGAATTAGCCCATCGACACTAAAACGTCATGGAAAAATGATTTGTAAACAAGAGCGTTCAATTGCAGTCACATGTTCTGAACAACACCGAAAACTATCATCAATCACTTATTGTTGATACATTTTCCCGCTGAAACAGCAGAAACCTCAACATCAAATGCATATCATCTATCATCATTCATGAATATTTATTGTGATTGAAAACGTCAGCAATACTTAACCGTAATACGTTGGCACTGCATCATAATAACTATGTTTTAACATTCCACAGACACTCCTCGGATGACGTTTTGGGCGGTTATAAAGACTATTTTTGAGTACCCGTGCTGATGTTCTCATACAGATATCAAATGTCGAAGAGGTGACCATCTCAATCGTATTTGCGTGCCAATTCCTTGGTGAAACGTCATTGAATAACATAAATATACCAATAATTCTAACTGGAATACAATAACTAAAAATGATTTTCGTTTACAAACTGCCTATTATACTGTACTTAGCGTTGAATTATGAAATATGGCCGTCGGTACAACGCAACTTAACACTCCGTCTAACATTGTTTGGCATTGTAATCTATTGCGTTTAGCGATTCAAATATATTATCTCCGTATAAAATTAGCTTTTAGGCGTTACGCGGTGTTCGAAGTAAAGTAACAGAAAGAATGGCGCTATGTTTTGTATCATTAATGTGCTCTTTTTCTTTGGTTTCAAGTTGCTCGGCATATACTTTGAGCCGACAAATATATTATTCTTCATTATTACCGCGCACCCTTATCCGCAATCTCAAATCAACTTAATGGTATAATTAGAACACCTGCCACTAAGCTAGAAAAAATGTTAATGGGGTTAGGTTTTTTGTGGTGCCAGGATGTTGTACATAACTAATTTGCATTCATCATCTTTTTGCCAAAGCAAATTAATGTATCACAACCATAGGCTTACATATATGTAAAACGACACTGAGCTAACCATGTTTCAATGATCGTTTATTGATAATTTGAGCTGCACCATATGATATAACGCTACTTATATTATTGTACATGCTAGGGGGGAGTAACTGCAACCTTCCATGTTTTATAAGCGTACAGTAGGAGCTCTCATACCACTGGAATTTCCGAAGAATTGTATTCGTCAATATACAGTCTATAGACACCAATTCCGGTTAAAACGAATATTTCAAGACACTGCATTGAACATTCGGGTTTCAAAAAACGCAATGCTGCTCTTTGGCAGTTTATATGGCGTTAATGTGGTTACAAGTTTCTTTTAGTTCCTGGGTCTAATCATTTAAATATCACTGAAATGCGCCACAGGTGATTCAGTGATACAAAGGCGTCAATAGATTGTTGCATTGGAGGGAATTTGTGTGAGAAAATGCGCGTCTAATACTGGAATGTTTGCTGCTGCCCGGAATGGTATAAAATTAGACAATCACTCATTATGGGTCATACACGCTCAATTGTGACATTGACATCACGTGTAAAGCTAATTCCGATTCCTAATATTCGTTGATCGAGTTTTCGAAACCATCGCTTTTTTGTTGGCTTATGTCATCAACGAGCGTCTGTCTTGGCATATTTCTAACATGGTAAATTTTAGCCGGCCACAATGGAATGAACACGAAATGTAATGCTAGGGTTACAAGTAACCTTACGAGATGAAATCAAGAATGTCAGTGATGTATTGTGATCTTTTTATCGAACCGTTTCAGTACCGTCGCCCACTTTGTCATCATATTGTGCTCGTTCCGGTTTGCTTACTCCTCTTTTTTATATGATTTGAGACACAATACCATTGATACGTGGAGTTGATGTCATGGACACAGAAAGCTATTCACAGTGATTAATGCATTTAAGACTAACCAAATACAAGTCAGATCGTATGTATGTATGATTTTTGTATACCTTATCAGAGTAAATGAAGAATTCAAATTCTATAACATGGATAAACTGCATGATGCTGGACAAATGCAAACAACTATATGTTTGTACGTTTACAATGGATGACAAGCTACAATCGGTAGACTTCTATAGTGACCACAACACCAAAAATTTCAATCGATCCCCGTCGCCAATAATGCTAACTCTGTTGCGATCCACAAGTTGATATACTTGAGGTCAATTGTTCATATACCAAAGACATAAACTGACATAATGTAACCTTCCCTTCATCCAGATATTACAATTAAAATATAGATGTGCCCATTATGAGTAATGAATCACCGTAATTAATTTTGGTACGTGACATATGCAAATGGGAATGTGAGAGATCAAGGGGAGTGTTATGTTTAAACCTCAACTTTACGTTACTCAGTACAAAATGCATTATTTCACGAACAAACTGGTATGTAATAGGGATAAATTATCCCTCGAAACAACATGCGTCACTAATAATGTCTTAATCAAGAAGGGTTCATCTTCTTGCAAATTCATCTTGCCTGATTGATAAATTAATGTGATTCAAGGTGAGTGAACGAAGCCATATGTCATTGATCACATTACTTTCTGGTTAGTACAACATAATATATTAACTACAATGTTGATCGAAGAATCGCATGACTATTGTCACTGTGCAAACGTAATAAATGATAACGACGTTCCGTCAATTATTGACTAGATTTTGAATCTAAAATCTTATTCGTCAATTCAACGGAATTGATTTACTTTGCTAGGTCATTCAAAACCTTCGTCTTGAGAGTTTCCAAGGATAATATATTAGTTGGCAAATACCTCCCCTACTCTGATTACTAGGAGCGCTCAGGCTTCAATGATAGAATTACAATGCTGCAAATGTATTAAGCAAACTAGTGGTATTTGGCACTGCGACAGTCAGATCGATAGAAACCATCCACAGTCATTATCAAGATTCATAAATACTTACAAGGTTTATCCGAATGTTACTGCTTCGTGGACATGTGTAATTACATTCACTTCACTTGCGACTGCAACCGACAAGGTATGCTGACGGACGGAGGCTAGGAGTCGCGTAGAAACCAGATAAGATGAGTGGCCCCCTATGTTATTTCATCCGTAACCAAATTTGAATGTCAATGTTAATACCCTTCCATTGTGAATTCTCACGATAACCTCATTTGATATATCGGGAATCGTATTTATATGTAGAAGGACGTTTCGCGTGACTTTGAGACAACATGCTGTTGTTGTTGGCGAATATGCGATGCACATCGATCTAATGGAAGCTTTTGATTGTAAGCTTCATACCGTGTTTTAAAAAAACCTTGATGCCCATTTGGCTGAGATGGCTACGCAGAATAATCAAAGGACGCGTTCCAATTAAAGCACCACGAGTGTTTTCCCAAAACATAATCCGCCTTCGTAGCCGTAGTCTGTTCAGCCATTTTATTCACCATAACTTGAAGTAGATCAATAAGATCAAATAAATTCCTCCTCTATGGAGATAAATAACGCCTTCAAGGATATTTCAAAAGGGTTCCTGGCGGTATGAATATTATCATGCGTAGAGGTAATTACAGGTAAACTGAACATAGGGTATGCGGCCTCACATATGAACTCACAAGCAAAGACGTTCTTACGCCTAATAGCAGTTGCACAAATTAAGACTTAGCAAACCAGACAGCGTGTATTAGAGACGTGACATGTAACCATGTGTTAATAAGATTACTGCTGACCATACCAAATTATTATAAAGACAGATATGGGCCAGGACAATAGGCAACCTCTTTCACATGTAGCGCTGGGAGGAGCGCGTCTTAAACGTATAAATATTTATATATATATATATATATATATATATATATATATATATATATATATATATATATATATATATATATATATATATATATATATATATATATATATATATATATATATATATATATATATATATATATATATATATATAATGTACACATATATGTTTACATTTATATATATATATACATATATTTATTATATATAAATATATACTTATATATATATATATGTATATCTGTATATATATCGATTTATATCTATATACTTATATATATATATATTGTATCTATAGATATACCCATATGTGTACATAGAGTAACGTTCATTTAAAACTCATTTATATGTATATACGTTTATATATATTTGTATATACAATTATATATATGTATATATCAATCTATCAATATATAATGTATATATATATTTATATATATTTATATATATACATATATAAACATATATATATATATATGTTATTTATGTAAAGATAGCCCATATATATTGAAACAAATAAATATCCATATGTACATATATGTACATACATATTAAGATATGTGTTTTATATATATATATATATATATATATATATATATATATATATATATATATATATATGATATATATACACATATATATATACATATATTCAAATATATTAATTTATACATATGTATATATATATATATATATACATATACTTATATATAAATATATATATATTTATATATATATATATATGCATGTGCATAAATATGTATATAAACTCATTTATATATGTATATATATATTTTTTTTATACATATATACATATATATATATATATATAAATATATATATATATGGTAAAATATATATATGTTTTTATATATATACACATATATGTATATGGCACAATGTGCTAACAGACAATGCTATGAATCGTTTATAGCAAAATGAAGACTGGAAGAGCCGTATTACCGCATATAAATACAAGGAAATACTTTCATAACTGGAATTTAAGGCCTACTTTGAATATCCGCTTAACCTTAATGCTACCTTACCGATTGAATCTTCTTCTGTTACCGAAGGTCCATACCTAGCCATCAGAGACGACCGATTTACAGTTCATGAAATACAAATGCAGTGAACCTCAAGCGCGTGCTGCAATAGATAGCAAAGCTTCATGATTCGGTTGCTTCCCCGATATTGTCAAAGTGGTTAACACCAGATCGAGCGCAGAGATACGCACATCAATGGTTCGGACTATACAATGACGTAAACGAATGATCGGTGATATCATTGTAGAAAATTGGACATTTAGCTGAATGTCATTCTGCATTTGACCAATAATCTCTGACTTCCTCTCTTAACAACTGTTGAGAACACAGACAAAGATCTATGGCAGCAACAGACTTTGTCCCTAGATAAAGGTAAGCTTTAGATTCTTCATTCATTATACCAAGATCAATATACTTGATGATATATTAATTTTTATAAATCACTGTAGTTAAAATCACGCCAAAAGCAATTGTTGATTGATCAAATGTATCTGCGTTAAATCTTGCAACGTGGTGGTAGGTACATATATCACAAACTTATATAGAAGGTAATGCTAACTTTCTAAGCTTGGAGAGAAGCATAGACAGCTAGAGGCTTATAGAGGATAACTTATTTGTCGACAACTTCCTACCCTTTGAGAAAAATTGGGAAGATATGGGAATTGGTTGAATCGTTATTTGACATTGAACGTCAACGGTTTATTTCCAAAAGTAGTTATCTGGGAATTTTCTTATTTGCTTTAAGCTTTACTGCACGGCGATAGTTCAACTAGATATGCATGCTATTGATAGTGATTATGGGGGGCCATAAGGCGAACCTCTTGCGGTATCTTGTGACTATTACACGTTGCACGATAGGAACCATAGAGGGCGATAACTTTTAAGAAGTCACATATTTTCAAATCGTGACGGCTTTCTTTGGTTAAAGATACGATGTGGGCGCATTTCCATTTCAATACCTTAAGGCTTAACGCATTGCAGCCAAGGCTATGAAACTCTGTGATGATTGGCGGGGTTGCGTGTGTAATCTCAACAACTAGGAGAGTGGACCAGCTTGCAGTTGTAGTGTCACTCTTTTGGTCAGAATAACTTTCGAATGTGTTTCTAGTAATGCTAATTTTTATGTTTTACAGCCAACAAAGAGTCCAACAAGGGGTAATTATGGATACTCGGCTGAGTCTGGTGCAATACTAACATATGCAGGTCTAATGTAATATGTGCTTTTTAAACATGTTCACCATCGTGCGTAAACACGTTGACATTATGAATCAGACACATAACCCGTTCTCTTTTTTTGCAGGTTTGAACAGCATTTGACTTTACCAAACCCTTAAATCAGCTCTTATCTGCGCAGAATTAGTCATATAAGTTGAATAATCATTGTTCATTAAATCACCTACTGGGTCTGGCTGGTGACCCAGAATAAAAGGATAGCAACTGACTATGCTTAAAGATGTAAGGGCACTGCAACGGCATCGAAATCGGAAGTGAGGATTTTACAGCAATATCTTAAGGGCTGTATCATTTCTTACTCAGCCCAGCATTGTTCTAATTTTAATTCATCTATTATATTGGAACAGGAACACCTAGTTATGATATAAGGCGTATGTGTAGCAATTGTGTTAATGCCTGAGAATGGAAATCATTGATAAAAATGCCAAAAACATCTTAGCATATCCTAGGCAATAAGGCACAGAGCCACCGTATCAGATGCATAATATGGTACCAAATATTTGTTTGATGATTTTTGTACTGAGACCCACTTGCTCATTCTTAATATGTATTAATGCAGCTTATTTTTGGCTTTATGGACTACAACTTGGCTTTTCTAAGGATATTGAGTTGTGAGATGCAACAGCTTTTAGGAATATAGAATAAATAGATACATTGACTCACGGAATAAAATCGCACCCTTTGTGCTTTTCGAAATGAACCATAAACCACGGTAGGTACGATAGATAAGTATCTCCCTCTGTCTATAAGATTTGTCATATATGCATTTGTACTGCTATAAAACAGGCTACCTTAGTGTTATTAGATATATATATATATAGATGCATGATGACGTGTATCGCGCCAATGTATTTAGCAAGATATTGATCAATTAATCATCTTTAACTGGTGGTTTCTGGTGTCACGTGGAGAGTATTTCCTTTCAGACGAGGCGTTTTCCTCAAGGAAAATATCCTTGGACGAGTCCTTAAATGGAAATATGAATTGCCTGAAATGGGACCGGTTTACTCGTACCCGATTGGATAAGTTTGAAAGACTATAGAATGTGTGGCATATGCCGTCGTGTCATTGTAGGAGGGTGTTCATATTCCAGTTTTAACACCGATATACTGCTGAGTCGTATTTGCGGTCCATCATAGTGAAGCAAGCATGCAAATAATTAATTTATAAATTTAATGTGCTGTATTATTTGCCATGAAACTAAAAACGTAAACGATTTCAAATAAAAACTTAGTACTCTGAAACAATGTCTACGAAGCAGACATGCGTATTGAGCCATACATTACTGACACAATCTTTCGAAAGACGTTATTTTCAATATCACGCATGCAATAAATTTGCTTCAATGTAAGCAGCTTCATTTAGCAACTCCATAACTTAAATACTACAGGGTATTTGTTGTAAAATTGCATTACACATGTAACGCTGACATTAAAATATGGGGTCAGATTGATTATATGATTATTTAATTGTCCGAATATATATGCGTTTCAGCCAAAGCCGCACCAATCCTTGCGCTGTTTTTGGTAACTCATACATACTCATGCTGCAGCAGATAAGGGTATGACCTGTTCAATAATGTCTTTCTCATAATCGGATGAAGTGATAATGTTTCAAAATCTGATTTAGCGACGTGTGTGGCGAGGAATAATTCTGATGCTTAGCTCACTCCTCTTAATTACCATAGCCTAAAGTATGATACGAAACGTTTAGTCGCCAAGTCGGTTTCGTGTTGTACGTTATTCGACCACCAGTGAAAGCTAGTATGCTGGAAATATAGTGTACACATTGGTTTTAATGAAAACACGGCGTCTTCGTAGGATTACTATGCTCGTCAAGAAAATTACAACATCAATATTTATTTCCTTTTGCAGCTTTGCAGTGATGAGATCACATGACATAAGATATATTCATTCACTTCGACACACAAGGTTCTTTGACGTCTTCTCTATTCGTTTATCATTTGGCAAACCGATTCTATTATAAACAAAACGATATATCGGGTCAAAGTGCCTCAGCTGCCCAACACTGAACAGTAGGCTCGCACTGTGTAATTATACGTTTACCTTGGTAACGCGTCAGCGTGGTTATCAGCTTTGCAAGACTGTATTATTAAAACATTACGCAATGGACATAAAACTTAGGCTGCGCATCACCAGGGAATTGTTTCTATAATGCTAAGTATGCTGACCTATTGTATCACGTAACGAAGATTTATACATATATTATATAATAGCTACTTATAGTTCGTTCAGTTAAACTAAAAAAGCAGAACATACATCGGTGTTATAGTCATTCAGGGAATTTCTTACAAATATCGCCTTTGTCGAGGTGGTGAATGCATAGAATGCGAAGCTATGGCAAAGGGCAGGAGCAAGTATATAAAACGATGAGTGACGTTTCAGCTGGCACCAATATCGGATTCGTGGAGGGAGGAAAGGAACAACACAACCAGGTACGGTTGAGGGGTTATGTTATCAACGAGCCAATCAAACTGATAAAGTCACACATATATGCACAGTACAAATAAATAGACAGTACTCTTTGCAATATCAAAGGACAGGAAACATAATTTGGACCTACTCGTACAATGGAATAATATAACACCTGTCAGCGAAATCAGTTTTAATTTAGTATTTCTGCACTATGGAGTTTTTACTGGAAAAAAACATAACCATGCGTGTTATAAGCCCTCATTAAGCATTGCCGATATGATTTGAGGTATAATTACTTGAATTAAAAGAGGTACCATTAAAATCTATGTTAAATAAGCAACAAGTTGGAATAAGCATGAATGTTGGAAACACCTCATGAAGATGAAAAGAATGTGGTTCGAATGGCGTTTGGGTCCACCAAACAAATTGTTTGGGAGCCCAAACCACCGGACAAGCATTGTTGTTACCATTTCCAACATGAGACTGACAAGCTGTCTAAGTGCTGTCTACGGGCCATGTGCAGGCCAAAACTCTGCGAGTCTGTGCGGGTCCGTTGTGTTTGCTATGCAGCCCCGTGAAAGGCCCTTACGATTCTGTGAAATTTTTCGCCCTATTTGGGCCCTCTAGATCCCGTAGCCGATAGTTGAACATGTACTACGGGCGTACGGACTTCCTAGAGGTTACGTAACAACAGCTCCGTACGGCCCTCTAGGTATGTGACCAAAACATCTTAGGGGGGATGATTTCTTATGGGCTTTCTGTGGGTCACAGCCCAGTACGGCTCTAAAGGACACACAGGGACCATAAGCACATTTAGGTCTCATGTGACATCGGCATTGCAGCACGACGTAATCACTGCACTGATACAGGCAAAATTCACACAATATTATTCCTGTGATTTCATTCCGAAACCCACACGAGCACCCAAACAAGTAAGCATCACCAGTTGTGACTTTAATAGACTAGCATATGATCAATTTGACCTACAACGCGTAATAAAAATATAATGCATTTGAAAAAGGACAACATTGCTTCCTGATTGGGCTTCGCTTTAAAATTATCACTAGCCCAGATAACATTATTTTCACTTGGCAAAGCTGACGGCACTGTTCAACAGTTCGACACATTGCGCTTGTTCAAATACGTCACAAGTGGCAGCAGAAATCGTTGCGGCTTTCACTGACAAGAAGGATGTGAATTTTCTTGACAGTGAAGCAAACGTGATATTATCCCTGTGTTCTCCGAGTGGTATATAGCAGCCGCCGCTTGGCGAGTACAGAGGTAAGTAGCCGAGCACAGTCCGTAAGCCATGCCATCTATGGAATAATGGGTAGCTTTCTTAAGTTGATTGTGCACATGTCTCCACTTCTGCATTGGCTTTCAATTCGTTGCTTCCTTCCCCCAGCCTCAACACAAGCGCTAGGCACTAGATCAGACACAAATGATGTGTTCTTGACATTAGCCAGATATATGGTCTGCTTGATGTGACTGCAGGACACGATATTAACCCTATGGAATAAATCATTAAGGTGAGGTATCATGGCTTTAATCAGCTATAGAATATTTCTTCCGCCAATAATCGCGGCCACTGAACACTAGTCCTATGTATTATACATACATAATTTGAAACACATCAGACTTAACATAATGTCAGAATCGGTGAGAGACTATTGTTGAATAACCACGGCCCTATTATGAAGAACTATAGGTATTGGTAAATCAGTCAGCTTATATGCGCATGAGACGTTCGCTTATCTGCGCAGCAAACACGCGTTTTATACTACGATGCTTGTCCCAAAGCCATCACAGCCTTTAATATTTCAGACGCTATATGACTACTCAAAGACTGTCTCAGGGTATCAGGTAAACCGTATAGGCGTTGTTGAAAACAAATACCTTTTTAGATTTTCTTAGCTTTACTGTGCGTTCCTATATCAATTATGTAGCCGCATCTAAAGCGGTATAAATGCAGAAAAGCACAGGCCAAGTTTTTGTTTGACGACGCTGTGGTGATAAGCTTCATTTGACGCACCAAATTACTCTGTATTACAACATAAATGCATGTCGGCGTCGAGCCAGTGCAACGCTAAATCAGATAGTCATCTAGTACTTTCCCATATTAAGAGATTCTTATAAAGATCCAAATCTAAACAATCCACGCTATCAAACCATGGCGAGTACTAATGCAGGAGTGGAGTGTTTCACGATCACATTCCTTTGTTCACCGTCGGTATGATATAAGTTATGCAAAAGTTGCGGCGACTCCAAGGATCAAATGGACCCGTACCGCTCTGCAATTGAACTAACCGGGAATAACATTTGAATAGTAAAGGTGATATAGCTCAGCCTGGATAAGCTATGTCATTGAAAAAGCGCAATTTCGGGGCATTTTATAAGGACAGCGCCCATGTTTGCGATAACTGTCATGCGAGAAAGCAATGTATCAAAAAACGGATTTGAACATACTGAAATTAACTGAATAGACTTTACCATATTGCAGCCAATAGGGTTCATGAGAATGTATTTTATAATTATGTGAATATCTCATTTGAGTGGTTTAATAAATCCCTTCAATCATGCAATGCTCTGATGAAAATGGTACTTTGCAGAGAGATAAACAATTCCATTTTTGACTTAATTTTTTTTTAAGTCTAGCTCTGAATTTATTTCCCTTTCAACATAGTTTTCGAAATGCCGTCTTTAGGGTAAGTCATATCGGGCGATGCGGTTTGTGCAACAGTCATGTTTGCGAAGTATAGACATGTCCATGAGTGAGACATTTAATTAGTCTGAGATCGATTTCCCTGTTTTCGGTGCTTTTGTTCCAATATAGGATTACAACACATTTCTATGCAGTACAAGAGGATCTTACTCTATTAATATTAATCAATAAAAAACCATGGTATTTGATGGAATGATTTTGCAAATTATATTCATTACTCTTCACTGAAAGCGTAGAATAAGTGTAATAAGGCAAATAAATGTGACTTTCATCAGTTTAGATATTACAAAGCGGATAGTTTATATACTATCAAGTCTGTTATATTTTACCTTTTCCTTATCATCTCGATAAATGTGAAACAACCAGGATAATGAAATTTTGCTTTTAGACTGTTGAGGCAGTATCATGGATGCAAAATGCATTACAACGAAAGGCAATTAAGACTTTGACTTAGTGTGGGACAAATGACAACTTGAAATCGAGGACTGTAATATGTACACATAAAGAAAACGCGACCTTTGAATGACAGAAACGCGGCGTATTGAATGGATTCATCATGTTATCTACAGATGACTACTCAAGAAAGGGAGCAGATGCAATGGAAGTGTCAGCGTTGCTTGTTAGTTTAGGTGAACAGAGGACGAAGAAAAGTTGCGAGGACCAAATGTTTCTCAAGCCTCATCATTACTCACAACAACACTCGCAAATTGGTGTTTGCGAATACCTGCGAGGGCCGATAAAACATTGAAAGAGGTCATTAGATACTATTCCGACGAAAGTGGCCATGACATGGTCTATTCTATGTTGAATGGTCGTTAGCTTATTAACGCAAGATCGATGTATAATATCGGCTGCAGGGCGATTTATGCACGCCAAAATTAATCGGTCGTTTTTTTGGGATAATATCTTTAAAAAAGCTTTGATACACAGGCTCAACGAAATATATTGTTACTGGTCTCAGAATTATGTGTCGTTTCAATTGACATTGTCATAAACAGCTAGTTAGCATAATTATTGACAGCTTGTTCATACGAAAATTATTGTGGTCATACAACTGAATCATATCTGTGTATGATACAGGAATCATTAACATAAACCATACGTGGTAATTACTATACTAGTTGCATGACTAAAGTCGACAGAGTTAATCATTATGTTGATGTTGATTACAATAGGCAGCAATATAGCTGAGATACATGGCGCATTAATTAGCAACGTTAAACAGTATCGTAAATATGCTACATAACTATCTGTGTCGTGCGCTAATGTTGTTACTCCCACTAACAAACATAACGGCACGTGAGACTCGGGCTGTGGAACGATAGCAAAACAGTATAATGTCGACAGGAGTTATTGTGATGCAGAAACGCTATTGTGCTGATAAAGCAACATAAAAGGGTATCACTTGCCCCAGCAGTCTTTCTACTGCTATCATTGGTGCTTATCTTGTCAGATATAACCAAAAACCTAAGAAATACTGCCGCAATCATATTCTGGTGTTCATTATGCGGTAGTTCTGCATGCAGCGGTCATGATGTTACATGTATAGACGGCGATGTGAATAGACATAAATATTATATTATATCAAAGACATGAATATATCAATTTTGATCACACAACAATGGGTACAAAGTTCTATATCCTAGCCATTACCATGTTCCATAATATCCGTCTTAAATATGCGTTACAAATCGCTTTCGATGTCTAATGCGTTGTATGATGAGCTACCGTTGTTGTGCAGCGGTGTAATTACGAGCGTCACGCGCATTCAAAGCTGCTGCCCGAACAGCCATCTTGCTTAGCTCAAGAGAGCGAGAGGGGGCATGTTCGACCAAGCCATATCTCGTAGCTTCTACCTTAATGCCAAGTGGCATTAGAGATGAATTTTTGGAATACCTTCTTAATATTCACGACATACAATATTTTGAGTACCTTTCGGTTTACTCGTATGTTTGAGTATTCATTCGTCCGAATCTGCCAGTTCAAGCTGAACAATATCGCCAGTGTAATGTTGGTTTGTGTGTTTAACCATTATTGAATCCGATTGAGAATGATATTTAAGACTCGATTGAGTCTAAGCTTATATTGACAATGTTAATTCATAGTTCATTTAAGCTTAGAATGAGGTCTAGCGGCGCACCTACAACAGTGACCTGCATATTGACGAAAACATACACTACCGGTATAGCATATCGCAATTTCTTCGATCAAAAGTATTGTTTGAAGCTGCTTTTGTCATTTGAATATTATAATCATGCAGGAGGCATGATTTGTGCAGCGTTTAAATTTAGTTATCGCACTGAAGAAGGAGGCAATCCTGTATTATCTGATGTTTATGAATTTAACAAAGATTGTGTTTCCACACGATATATGCTTTTCTGTTATTTACAATCAAATAAATGACAGAATGCATATTTTGGCGATACATTTATGCCATTCAGAGCAAAGATGTTGCTCACAGTCAATCAATTTAATAATCTTATACTGCGTGAGTTTACTTTCGTGGCGATTATCCCGGTATGCATACGTCTGATTCCATTTGAATATATATATCTCTGGCCGATAAAACCACTCGTTGCACCTGACCCACCAAACCCATTTGAATATTTTTTGTTAAAACATGTAATGATGTATTATCTATTTATGATTAATGCATTATGACGTCAAGTTCTCGGAATAAACTTATTGTCATGGATTATCTTCATGCTTTTGAGGTTATTCCGAAACGTCACATAAAGAGTTTCTAATCGTACCAACGATTACCTCTTAGACGGAATAGAAGGTAAATGTCATCTCTTATGCAATTAGTAGCGGCGCGTTGGCATGACATGATAACATTAGATTGCTGCCAATGTATTTAGCAAGCTGGTAATATTTCGTTCTGCGACTGTGAGGCCGCTAGGAAAAAGGTCATCATCTAGATCCATAAATAACTAGAAGGTTTTAGAAAGCTTACCCGCAAGTGATGTTGCTTTGTGGCCATATGTTATGCAACACGCTTAATTGGCGATTAAAACCGGTTATGTCGGTAGATATAAGAAACGGCTGATGTTAATTTGATGACCTGGTTGGTAACGCAGCATTAACCACGAATCAGCGCTTTTACTTTGAGGCACAGTGTAAGTGAAAGAGGTAGCAATAACATGTAAGTGATCCTACTCCTGATGCCCATGATTCGTCATAGAATTGTGAATAACCAGTGGTAGGTACATCATAAGCAATATATCACTAATCGCATAACTTACCTGAAAATACAACATCATATATTAACTCTAACGTTGATCGAAGAATCGCATGACTATTGTCGCTATGCAAACGTAATAAATGATAACGATGTTCCGTTAATTATTGACTGGATTGTGAAACCAAAAACTTACGTCAATTCTACGGAAATAATTTAGGTAATTGTCTGGAGATTTTCTAAAGACAATCAATTGTTGGGAAAATACCACCCCTAATGTAACTGCTAGGAGCGCTCTGGCTCCAATGATAGAATAAATATGCTGCAATTGTATAGAGCAAGATAGTGGTATTTAGCACTGGGACAGCCAGATCGAAACAGACATATATATATATATATATATATATATATATATATATATATATATATATATATATATATATATAGATATATATATATAGATATATAAATAGATATATGAACATATATACCTATATACTTATATAGGTTAACAGAGCGATCTATATATATATATATATAGAAATAGATATACAGAGAGAGAGAGAGCGATATATCTAGATATATATAGATCTATCTCTATATATATATATAGAGAGAGAGAGAGAGATGACCATTTATCTTCTAGATATAGATAATATATATCTAGATGTATAGATAAATATATACCTATACTAGATATATCTATCTCTATATACATATATATACATATATATATATATATATAGAGATATAGAGAGATATAGTTAGACATAGAGATAGATCAGAATATAAATATATATGATAACATATCTCTACAGAGATATATATATAGATAGAGAGAGAGGCATATATAGATATCTGCATAGATATATATATAGATTTATATAGATAGAGGAATTAGATATCCTCGATATATATATAGAGAGAGATATATATAGATATATATATAGAGATATATATATAGAAGATATCAATGTATATATATGTATACATATATATATATGTATATGTATATACATATATACATATAAATAAATATACACATATATATATCTATATAAAATATATATATATATATATATCTATGTATATATATATATTTGTATCTATATATATTTATATCTATGCGTACATATATATATAAATATATATATATACATATATATACATACATATATATATATATATATATATATATATATATATATATATATATATATATATATATATATATTTATATAGAGCAGAGAGAAGCACAACATGATTTCAGACTACTTGTTAAAGCGAAGGTTCCCGCTATTTGCAATATGTGTAAATATCTCCAAATCCAAAGACACTGTGGTTAGTAAAATAAACTAGGAGCAGCTGATTTATTAAGCAATGTGTCTGACTATACAATACTGTTATCGTAGAAAATTGTTAATTTTGGCTTATTGTCATTCCGCATTTTGCCAATAAACCCTGACTTATTATCTTAGCAACTGTGGAGAGCACAGACGAAGGTCGATGGCAGCGGCAGACTTTCTTCCTAAATAAACGTAAGATTTAGATTCTTTATTCATTATACCAAGATCATTTACATGATGATATTACCATTTATATATCAACGTGATTAGTGCGCGCACCTCCTAAATCACTGTAGTTACAAAACATCACCCAGAAGCAATTGTTGATTGATCAAATGAGCAATGTATCTGTGTTAAATCTTGCCACTCGGTTGCATTTACATATAGCTCAACCTTATATGGAAGATAATGCTAACTTCCAAATCTCGGAGACGAGTGAAGACAGCAAGAGGCTTATAATGGATACCTTGTTTGTCGACAACTGGAATGTCCCGCGAACGACTGTTTCTACTCTTTGAGATGATGACAATGACAAAGAAGATGACAGTTGTTACAATAAGCACATCCGCTCATTGACACTTTATCAGTCTTCTTGAGGAAAGTTTCTCGCTGGCAGGCAGCAAGTGGGTTGTAATAGTCGATATGGGAATTTGTTGAGTCGTTGTTTGACATTGAACTTCAACAGTTCAATCCCAATTTGGAGATTTTCTTATTTGCCTTAGGCTTTTCTGCACGGCGACAGTTAAACTAGAGTTGCATGCTCTTGTTAGTGATTATGGAGGGTCATGTGGCGTCCTCCTGCGCTCTCCGGTGAACATTTCACGTTGCACGATAGGAACCATAGAGGGCGATAACTTCTTAAGAAGTTCGTCGATGTCACATATTTTCAGAACAGCTAATTATCTTCGGTTAAAGATACGATGTTGGCTCATTTCAATTTCATTACCTCAAGGCTTTACGTATCGCAGAAAAGGCTTTGAAACTCTATGATGATTGGTCGCGAGTGTAATCTCAACAACAAGGAAGGTGGACCAGCTTGCAGTTGTAGTGTCGCTCTTTAGGTCAGAGTAGCCTATGTGTTTCCAGTAATGCTAATTTCGATGTAGTACATCCAACAAGGAATCCAACAAGGGGCCATTATGGGTACTCAGCTAACCCAGCACCTTGCTGTCAGGGCAACTCTGGTGCAATACTAACACCTCATATGCGCAGGTTTAATGTGATATGTGCTTTTGAAACATGTTCACCTCACAATGACAAACATCGTGCATAAAAACGTTAACGTTATGAATCGGACACATAACGCGTCCTTCTTGATGCAGGCTGTAACAGCATATGGCTTAACCAAACCCTTACATAAGCTCTCTATATGAGCAAAATTGGTCACATAAGTTGAATAATCATGGTTCATTAAGTCACTTACTGGGTCAAGCTGGTGACCGAGATTATTAGGTTAGCAAAATCTATACGATCTGTTTGAAAGAATATACCATAACCCAATAGTTGCATTCCATGAAACCATTTGCGCTCTGTTTTCTGTTCAACATACAATATTTTTTATCACAGCAAGTACACCATTAGAATAACATGTGAGTCACAAAACTACCATTATTCAAAAGAAATGAAAATTCGGAACGTGATTGATTGTCACATCTATATTTACAAAAAATTGTTGTTGAATTCACAGTGATATGCCCTAATAACTATGTTAGGAAGCATGCATGATTGCCACAGGTCGCTAGCTGATATCTAAGTCTAGGGTTAGCATGTGCAGGGTCTAATCTAGTTGTTCAATTTATCATTGCGTTTTGAAATTGTCGTCAAACAGTAGCATAGGTATAGAGACAGAATCCTTCTACAAGCAAACTTAATTCGTCAATGCTTTACAGTCTGGGGAGATGAGCAACTGGAAAGGAATAAAAGAGATCATCCGATCAACAGAGGCGGATCCATACAATTGATTGATGCTTAAAGATGTAATGGCACTTCAACGGCATTGAAATATTACGTGGAATTTCACAGCAATATCTCAAATGCAGTATCATGTTTAACACGGCCCAGCATAGTTCTAATTTTAATTCATCTATTATATTGGAACAGGAACACCTAGTTATGATATAAGGCGTATGTGTAACACTTGCTTTAATGCCGGAAAATGGAAGTCATTGGTAAAAATGCCAAAAACATCTTATGAGTTATAACCTCAGAAATTATAAATAAGATCCATAAAACATTGCTAAAAGCGCACCCATGCTTGGTATTAAATGAGCAACACTACTTACACAAATTCAAAGCAAAAGCAAAACCGTCTAAGAACTTCACACACCCGCAACAAAAACACAGATATTGGTTGATATTATCTCTACCCAGTGTCTCATTCAGCTCTATGTTTCGTTATGTAGTAGAACTTATAGAAACATGAGTAGCTTGGATCGAATGGCACCATATGCATAATGTGAACAGCGCGCTATTGTTCGTCGAAAAAAAAACACAAGAGCGCTTTTTATAACACTACATTATTTCCTGTTCACATCCTTCTTTCTTTCATCTTTCTCTGTCTGGTACTGTTTTTTCTTTGCAAAGTCGGGCGCTATCAAAACTCAAGTTCGTCTGCATAAAATTGTACTGCTTGGCGTTATGTACACCATGACGTTATCCAGATCGGATGTATCTATTTGTGTGACAGTTTCTATCGCATTTACGCAGCCTTTGTTGCCTCCTTAGCTATGTATGCTAAGTGATACCGACAACATTAACATCTTGGGACCAATATGGCTACAGGCTATTCCACGTCTCAACTCGGTAATGCATCCTATGGGAAATTTGGCTAATGGTAGGCAAAACAGGAAAAGAGTCAACCAGTATATCAAACAAAAAATGTCGCCTTTCAACAGCACCAATGAGGGATATACTCTCTAAAGAACCGTTTGTACTTAAACAGATCAACTATGCATAGTATGCCCTCAAACATGGTTTTTCAACGCAATCGTCGGAAATAATTGAAGCCCAGTTCTTTAAACTACTGACTTATATGTGGCTTTACTCGTTGGACTATTAATTGCAGCTGTTTTGTTGTAGAGTTAATTGGGATATAAATTTGCATTTGCCAACACTTATTTGCTAGTCTGAACCAATGCGATAATTACTGAAGCCTGCAGCCCACAAGTTTGAGCATGATAAATATGAACGGGGTCTCTCACATGCAAAATGACAAGTAATTGCTTAGTAACTGATGATTCAACAGTTGTTTACAGTACAGCATATCCTACGCAAACAAATCATCAAAACATCAGTGGTCCATTTGCTGTGTTACCTAATAGCTGCATGGAAACGACAAACTAGGATCAACTATTTAAGCGATGATTTAAAGAGGAGCTTCGAATCCCCCAAATGTCTAAATTAATGGACGGTTTGCCAAGTGCGCAATAATCTAAATATGTTAGCAGAAGAGTTATGTGGAGATATATGAGAGCGTTGCTAAAAAGCTTATGGTTTGCCGTCAGACTATGGTTATGCGCTCCAAAATCATGTACCACCCGTTTCACCACAGCGGATGTGACGATTGGAATCAATAGCAACGTGGCAACGAGAGCGCTTAGGTTCTGTAAAAAGCACGCCCCCAAACACGACTAAGGCACAGAGTCACTAGATTAGATGCATAATATGGTAACATATATTTGTTTGATGTTTTTTGCTTAGTTAATGTACTGGGACCCATTCGCTTATTTCTAATATGTATAAATGTAGCGAGTGCAAATTTATTACTGAATGCGTAACAAATCATTTGACATGCAAAGCACTTGCTTCACTGCCTCGGTGACCTTTAAGCAGGCAATAATCGCATCCATTTATCCAAATGGTAGGAGCGGTGTTGGTGAAAATTGTATTAAGCTTATTAGCGTAATCGTTACGTATACCGCGTCGAACGTTATGTTGAGCAAGGTAAGATGCATTTTTCAGTTTTGCGGTGCTGCGCCAAGTATCATTATGGTGATGTAAAACAAAGAGCCCCCGGTCTGCATTTGTGTTACTGGTTATGTCATTGTCTGTATGCGCTGACAAGGAATCACGATCACTAACTGAGAATACTTGTTCTGATCACGCGACACGTAAATACTGAGCAAATAAAAACTCTGAGCTGTTAAGATATGCGTAGTATGTATTCGATACTTTATTGACATTGCTGTATTGCGCTTTTATGTTCCGTTTGATTCCCAAATGTAGGAGTGCGTTGAGATTTGGCCAACACTTCGACTTACTTGGTTATAATACACGGTCATTGAATTCATACTGCACGCCTTAAGTGGGAATAAATTGCCTCAAAACTAGTTTAGCAGACAGGGGATCAAAACTTTTGAACACTGTCCCAGATATTGTTAAGTTGTAACCAGCAATGTATATGTTTATATGAGACGTATTTTACAACGTACAACGATAGTTGTATATAATAACTCCATGACGTCAGGACTTACCTTGCCGGGGTGTAGAATGTTAGTATTACCTCATTTATTGGTATAGGTGTCACAATTGTTTTGTATTGCTTCTGTTTTATAACACGCCATTCCGTCCCTTAGTGACGGATTGAGTTTTGTACGTAAATAGAATTTAACCAATAAATGTCACCTCACTTACTCAATCACAGTTTCACCCGAGCCGCTTAACCAAAGACATTTAATTATCATTACAAGGTGAATAATTGGCAAAGACTGCTTACCAGGACATCAGAACCGAAACCCTAGGATGAGCCGCCCTAATTGGCGATTCGCTGTCGGTCATCTCAAGCAAATCCTGCAGTGTCAAAGCTTAGTACATAATGCAGACAGAGAACTTTGCCCTACACATTAGCACTCTCTTTCGTACATGACCTATTAGCAAGTATGTTTTCATTTTCCCCAGAGGGCGCAATCGCGTCGTGAAATGAGACTTAGTAAACATTTACATCACTTGATAATAATACATCTGGTGCTACGGGACTGCAGGCAAGGCTACTAGTTGTTGGTCATGCTCCCCCCAAAAATAACACAGTCGTCACGTGATGTCTTCTGCATATGAACATTATACCCATATATTTTTAATGTCATAGCGACTTTATCGAGAAAGCTATCAGACATAGTGTAAATGTCAATTTGTTAATGCAGTTACATCAATGAACTTAAGCGTAACGGCTCGCATGATCTTTAAGATTACTAACAGGTGATGTGTACCATAATACACACGAAATTTGCACAGACAATTGCCAGAAAGTTGGATGTGACTCATTCCATTCTATTGATTACATTTGATAGTTGCTCTATTATGTAGCCATAAAGACAAATCATCCTCATTGCACTGACTTCAAAATATCACATTACTGTGCCGTATTATCTTGCCATGAAAAAAAAATTCTAAAACGATTTCAAATAAGAACTTAGTCCTCTGAAAAAAGTCCTCGAAGCGGACATGCGTATTGAGCCACACATTAGTGCCACAATCATTCATAAGACGTTAAACGACATATCAAGCATGCAATAAAACTGCGTCTACTTTCGAAGCTTCATTTAGGAGGTCCATTGCTTTAAAACTACCGGGTATTAGTTGTAAAATTGCATTACTAAGTAGCGCCAACATTTGAGGGGTCAAATTGATGATATGATTATTTAACTGTCCGAATATTTAGGCGTTGCAGACACAGCCGCGCAAATCCTGGCGCTGTTTGTGGCAACTTATCTTTATTCAAGTTGCAGCACTAGTGTCCTATTCAATAATATCTTCGTCTCAGTTAGATGAAGTTATTATATTTCAAAAGCTGATTTAGCAACGTCAATGGCGAGGAATAAATGTGGTGCTTGGGTCACTCCTCGTATTTGCCATCGCCTTAAGTATGGTACGAACTCTGGAGATGCCAAGTCGGTTTCATGTTGTACGTTATTCGACCACAAGTTAGCGTGATAATCGGACTTACTGGTTAACTTGTTTTGAATCGAATCGATATAGTTTAGTAATACATTATATAATAGATTGGTCCAAATGAACCGGCCAAATGCATTTCATATGGAACGTGGCAGAAATATTAAAACAAATTCTACTTGGTCTTTCAACATGTAATGTAGTGTAGATCTCCTAGCAGCTAAGCATCATTGAGATAAGTAATATTTCCTTTATTGCTGTAGGCATGCACATCGGTCAAGGTGTTGATCACTTGTAATATTGACCACTCAGTGTCAAAAGCTCAGTCGAGGAAACGATACAAATACTGACAGAGCTATAGTTAATTTAGAGTATATTATATTGCGGGCAACAGCAACAGCATTCGTGGACCAATAGCAGATGGGTAAATGCTGGCCGCTTGGAGGAGAACGTTATGGTCATGCAGGCAGTTGGTGTCTTTAGGCCGACAGCAACATATTTATTAAGGTAGGTTGCATATATAAAACAATTAGCCACTAGGCAGCTGGTTGCAAGGAGTGCAATAAAATCCACGTTTGCTCTTACAGAGATTTTGTTTATTGATGGCGGTTGTTTTCAACCCTAAGAATCCCTAAAAAAAAGTTGCACATGTAGATCAAATAACACCTGTCGAGGAGTAGCCGTTGAAGGGAAAAGATAGACATATTGACTAACGTAAAATGGGGGCGAGTTCCTAACGGGTAATGTATCGATATATTAGGTGTACTGGTATGAAAATATGAAGTCGCAATCGGTGCAACTTTTAAGGGTTTATAAGCTGGAAGTTGTATTAATAGACCGAGCATTTGGAGTGCTAGTACAGTTGTTGCTGGCTGCTTGGATAGGGCCTAGTTTGAACGCATCGCAGTGGCGGGTGCTCACATGTACAACGTCGTGTTACTGTTTGATTGATTCTTATTCATCATAAATGGGACCCACATATCAATATCGCTTAATATTTCATCTGTTATACAGTGAATCATAGAATCATTGTCCTCGTACGATGTTTTCCATTATATGTTTGAAAGAATAATTGCCTTTCTATTTCAAGTGCTTTCACATAAGTCAATGTCCATATCCCTGGAGAATACGGTAGTCTGGAGCCGTGCGCGATTGATAAGAGATGCTCTCGCTTTGACTGATAGCCCCGTAATATTGTTGAACTGAGACATGTTAATTTGGGACTTGTCTGGGAGTGGTATCCCTTACATTGACATACGACAGTAAACCTTATGATGATTAAAATCTCAATACAGTTCATCAGGGCTCGACTCGTTCAGTTTATAATTGCTACTTCATACTGCATTTCATTATATTGAATAAACATAAAAACCGGTGTTGGACTACACTATGAATTCGAGTTTAATTATAATCAGTGGCATATGAACATAATTACATTTATTCGTAGACCAATCCCTCAAAGATGTAACAAATTATGTGAATGGATGGATAATGATCTCGTTTTTTCCAATGATTGTTTCTGAACCATAATTTTTCTATGTACCGATGAATATAATAGGCTATTACGACCCATTTGAAGGTATGCAGCGCTGGAATACCATATACTATTAATAACTTTGCGGTTATCAACCTACCGGATTATATTTATCTATGCACCCTCTCATCCTATCTAACGTGTAGTGGCTCTGTACGATATCTCTCTGTGGCATTATTTTGTATTGGTACTCATTTCGCGTTGTCTGCAAGCGTTTCTCAACCGTATGGTTAACGAATGGAATACCATACACTATTGATAACTTTGCGGTTATCAACCTTCCGGATCCTCTCATCCAATCTAACGTGTAGTGGTCTGGACTATATATCTCGGTGGCATTATTTTGTATGGGTACTCATTTCGCTGTGCCTGCAAGCGTTACTAAACCGTCTTGTTAACGAATGGCTTTGGTAGAAGTATAATGAGTTCCCATATATGTATTTGTATCAGCTTACAAGACGTTATTAATATGACAAGACAGGATTCCCATGCATGTACTTTCTATCATACCATGAAAGTCTAAGGAATCCGTTAATCCAATAACCAGCGATGTACGTCTCATCCGGCTTTCAAGCACATGAACATGTCATATGTCCGGGTGAAATGATTATTAGGACGGAACATTAGCCTATTAGTAAGCCTACTGATTGCACTTTATATGTAAATCCATTGATCACAATGCCCAAAATGCATAGTTTGGGATATCTTAGCTTTCATCAGATAAATGAACAATCGGATTGCATGAAGACTGACAGCTAAAAATGCGATAAACATTCGTTATAGTGCATACTAAAGTGCATACTAGGACGGCAGCCTAAGATGGTATCAGTATTGATGATCTGGGCAAAAATATCGTAGGGTTTGTAAGTGCACTTCCAATTAATTAAATACAAATCTACAATACCTAAAGTTTTTCATTGCTGTCGGATTAGAATATTGATTTAAACCTATGTTCTTGAAAAACTGTTCGTGTTGGTTTTTAAAGAGTTCGTTGATCTGGCTGACACTATTATGACTGGTGAATTGAAAAGCTATTCGTTTTTTGATCTTAAACATTCCTGTATACAAGTACCATGTGTGCAATAGTTAATTGCAAGATATAACTGCCCACCACAAGAAATTTACGTAGATAACTGGCATGCTGATATGATATGCCAGTAACCATAACATTATTTACATGGTAAACTTGCGTCGTTATTTGCGTGTTTGCCACATTCACTATCGTATAATAGCGTTTATCGTGTTCGGTATCGATTACTAGTTATCTATATGCCAGATATTGCAATATGTATTAGTACTAATAAATGATTTCATACTATGACAGCTGTGGTGTTGTGCGTTTGATTTTCCCATGTTGGCCGGTAAATTAGCAACAACCTCAATGTATTATCTCTCGACGGGCGTTTTTCACGTTTGGTCAACTCTGTTAGGTATTCGATTTTTAGGAACAGGATCAAAGATCTCAGACAACATAAAACAATACTATACCATAATCGAAAACAAGCGGGTCCAAATAATTGATAGATGTTTAAGAATGTAATAGCAGCACAACGCCATTGCAAACGTGCGCGGCGTACGTAAGCCAGGAACAGTAAGTGGGGATTTCATAGCTATAACTCAAGGGCTGTTATATGTCTTTCTCAACTCAGCGTAGTGGATGAAAAAGGCACTGTTAATTGAAATGATCTATTACACTGGAACAGGAATAAACATGTATGGTATAAGGCGTATGTATAAGAATGGACGATTATTGAGGTCAACAACGATAAATAAGACCCAAAACGCTATCACATTTTTTATAGCAACATGGCTCATCAGTGTATAATGCTATATGAGCAATGCTTTTTTAAAGCAAACGCAAATTCGTTTTTAAAGCAAACGCAAGACAGTCATACAGCTTCACGACCTCAACGAAAAACACAGAATACTGATGACGAGCTCCTTACAGATTGTCCAATTCAGATCACTGAATATCTAACGCGGTTTAAACATATCATAAGTAAATGATAATATTTATTTAGTTGGAGCTTCTACAGCCGAAATGAATCGTGATATTTTACCGCAAGAATTCATGATAAAGCCCTATTCAGACCAAACTCTCCACCTTGGTACTTCTCTCTGGTAATCGTTGCCGATTTTGACGCCCATATAGGGGTCGCTTAATCAATAAATTGACGTTTTCGTGACGGTAGGTTGTCAACCTATAAAGAGTATGTGGAGGCTTGACTTCTGAGCCATGTCAAGCATGTATTTATCTGACACTGGGTCTTTTTGACGGAATATTAAACATGTCATATGTATACTCGTACGGCAACAACTTGTAGAATGAGTCACGTCCCCAGCGTAATGAAGCAAGCAATATTTGTTATCAACATCATTGTGCGTTTATAGAATTCTATCAGTGCACCGAAAGGGATATAATCGCTAACATATTTAGATTGAAATAATAGCACACATAGCTACATGGTCCTGTCGGGACCACCGTAAGCCGTTGGTGACTGCTAGGGGTAGTGATCAAATCGGGTTTAATAAGCCTCACACAACGCCACGAATACTGGAAATAGACGCAGACATGTATTATTTAAAAGTACCGGGGTACTTCTATACAATACACACATACCATGGTAATCCACAACTCGAGCCAACAACAGTGGGACTATATGATGCCAAAACGTTGTCCACCAATCTCAGCTGGAGGAGCATTAAATATCCTGTCAGGCCTGCATGTTCCAAAGCCGTGTCCCATCCCCTTTTCACCCAAACAAATTATAATCATACATGTAATAAGCCATACTTTAGCAATGCCAAAGGATATGATTCAGGAAAGTTATTTGAGCAAAGCGAGGTACCATTACTATATTTATTTAATAAGATATGTTTGAATATTCATGCATGTTTGCAATACCCGGGGAAAATGATAGGAATATGGTTTGAATGACGTGTGGGTCTAACCAAAATATTGATTGGACGCCCAAACCATGACTTCCCTGGGTGTCTCTCCAAGTTACTAAGCATATGACGATGATAGTACATTTTTCATACTTACTATTTCGTTCCTAAAACTCGAAATGGAGTAATGGCAAATCCAACGCTAAATATATATACAAATCCAAATGGTCTCTACTATACTGTAGCACACGGGTATTTATCGGTGCTTTTGTTCCAATATAGGACTACAACATATTTCTACGCAGTACACTAGGATATTACGTTATAAACATTAAGCAATTAAATAATACACAGTATTTGATGGAATGATTTTGACAACTATAAATCGAGGACTCTAATATGTACAAATGAAGAAAACGCGACCTTTGAATGGCAGAAACGCGGAGTATAGAAAGGATTAATGATGTTATCTACATACGTCTACTCAGGAAAGGGATCAGATGTAATGCAATTGTCAGTGTTGCTTGTTATGTTAGGAGACAAGATGGCGTAATGAAGTAGCGAGAACCAAATGTTTCTCAAGACTCGTTGTAACTCTCAACAACATTCTCAATTCGTTGTTTGGGAATACCTGCAAAAACCGATACTTCATTGAAAGAGGTCATAAGATGCTATGTCAACGAATGTGGCAATGATTTGGTCTAATCTATGTTGAATTGTCGTTAACTTATTACGATCGATGTATATTATCGACTGCAAAGCGATTAATAAATTAAAAAAGCAAGTTTTAGGGATACTATCTTAAATAAAGCTTTGATACGCCCGCCTAACGGAATATTATTTTCGCTGGGCGTAAGCGAATTATTGTGTTCATGCAACTGAAACATAGCTGTGTACGATAACAAAATCAACAACACAACCCGTACGTGGTAATTACTTCACGGGTTGCATGACTAAAGTCGAAAAAAATAATGATTATATTGATGTTGATTACAATCAGCGCAAAATAGATGAGATATATGGCTTGATAAAATTATCATCGCGCATTAATTAGTAACAATACACGCTATCGTAAATATGCTACATAACTATATGCGTCGTGAGCTGTTGTGGTCACACACCCCAACAAACATAATGACACATAAGACCCATTGCTGCAATCTGGATAATCGGCACGTGGAACGATAGCAAAACAGAATAATGTATAAAGGAGTTCTTGTGATGCAAAAACGTATCACTGGCCCCAGAAATCTGTCTACTTTTATCATTAGTGCTTACCTTATCAGATAAAACTAAAAACGTAAGAACTATTGCTGCAACCATATTCTGGTTTTCATTATGCGGTAGTACGTGAACCAAGAGCCGACTTTGCAAATAGACATAAAGATTGTATTGTATCAAAGACATGAATATCTTTACCAATTATGATAACACAACAAAGGGTACAAAGCTACATATCCTAGCGATCATCCAGATCCAAAATATCAGTGTTAAATATGCGTTACAAATTCATTACAATTTTGAATACGTTGTGTGATGAGCTATCATTAATGTGTAGCAATTTAATCACGAGCGCCACGCGCATTTAAAGCTCTCACCCGAACGGGCAGGATTAGCTTGAGAGAGAGGGCGCATGTTGGGAGGGGTCAATTCAGAGCTAGCTATCAACCAAGCCATATCTCTCATATTTTACCTAAATGAAAAGCGGCAGTATATCTGAATTGTTCGGAATACCTTTATAATATTCAAGACATAAAGTATTTGGAGTACCTGTCAGCTTACTTGCATGTTTGCGTATTCATTCGTCCTAATCTACAACTTCAAGCACAACAACCTCGCCAGTGTAATGCCGGTTTGTGTGATTATCTATTATTGAATCTGATTGTGTACGATATTCCAGACTCGATTGCGTCTGAGCTTATATTGACAAGGTTAATTCATAGTTCATGTAAGCTTTGTATGAGGCTTAGCGGCACACCTACAATAGTGAGCTGCATGGGAACGAAAAAGCAGTCACAGCCAGTAACAGGCTTTTTTAAAGTCCGATTCACTGAAACTAAAATCTTACAAAGATGCACGGTTACAATATATAGCGTTAAAACCCTGGTCATTCAAATATGAAAAAGCGCATATTATCTTTGGGCGTTTTGTATACATGCATGAAATTCCCAAGTTGTAGAAGATAGTGTTACCATTAATTTGTTAACCAGGGATGTTAAGCTGATTGGCCGTTAAATGGCTGCTAACAATTGTCTTTCCTAAATATTGGCAAACTGTGGTCTTCTATGTCAATTACAGTCATTCCAACCTGCTTACACAACATTTTATTTTGTTATGTACTTTCACCTATTATGTTTTGCTGAATTTACATTTCAGATAATTACTTTTTAAATTTGTAATCCAAAACAACCAACTGCTCGTTAATAAAAGGATAACCGCGTGCATCAAGTCAACAAACCAAAACAAATATATATCAGCAAAAAATAAGTATAGTCCATGTTGTGATTGGGACGCAGCTTAGCTAATGATTGCAAAGTAAATAATACGTGTTGTTGAACGAATAACACCTAAAGAATTCCATATCCGATGAAACAATTATTGCCGGTACCGTTCTGGGATTGCGTTAAACCTAATGTAACGATATCAAGTCTTACTTTTGTGTATATACAAGAAGCATTTAATTTGGCTCCATGATGACAAGAGGATAATGTATGCTTCTAACATAGTCAAGACTGTAGATAACTGAGATTCTTGTGTCACTAAGGACATAGCTAGATATAAATTGATCGTTTGCTAATATACTACCACACGAATATGCTGAATGATTTACCATTGGTATAGCTACGACTGTTATTTCAATGGATCGTATCTAGTGCTGCCCTTCTCGTTCCTACTGCTAGTAGATGAGATGACATTTATCGTTCATTGCTGTATTTTTATTAACGTGAGCACCGAATGCATGCTGTAAAAAGTATCATCCCTGATATTACTCGCTTTAAAAGATCTGTGGTATTCGCTTTGCCGTGAGCAGATTTTTCTGTCAAAGTAGGAGCATCTGTAGTGTCCGCAAATAGTCTTGTAAATTGCTTCCTTCGTGATAGGATCTTAGTCGAACGATTGGGTGATATTAAACGCTGACTGCTTTTTCATATATATAGATATATAGATATATATAGAGAGAGATATATATAGATAGAGAGAGAGAGAGAGAGAGAGAGAGAGAGAGAGAGAGAGAGAGAGAGAGAGATAGAGAGAGAGAGAGATATAGAGAGAGAGAGAGATATATATATATAGATATAGATAGAGAGGATAGAGATATCTATATCTAGAGAGAGGATATCTAGAGAGAGAGAGAGAGAGAGATATAGATATATATATATATAGATATATATATGTATGGGGATATGTATATATATATATATATAGATCTAGAGAGAAAGAAAGAAATAAAGACACACAGATATATATCTATATATATATAGAGTATATCTATATATATATATATATATATATATATATATATATATATATATATATATATATATATATATATATATATTATATATATCTAGGAAATCGGACGGACGGACAATTTGCATAAGGGTAGCTTAACAATATTGGAAATGACATTGATGTTGCCCAATCTATGACGATAGCAACCGGTTTTCGCTGTCTTGCTGTCAATTCAATCGTTCTGAATCAAGACTGACACATTGAAAAGCCAGGGATCCGAGTCCATGTTATCCGCACTTTTGCACATTTAAAGATCACTCAGGAGAGTATTACGGGCACGACGTATTGAGTAAACCAAAGTAGCGTAGTTGCTCATCGACAATGACTCAACATTGGAGAGCGCTCACAGACAGTGTCTGCGATATATATAGATATTGTGTTAGCGAGGAGAGGTTGGTAGATACGAGTCAGATCATCACAATTGTTGCTACCATATGATATTCATACGAAAGGGAAGTTGACATGTATTGTGATATGGGTATTCCCATGGAGTCGCAGCTTTCAGCTTTCATAACTGTTGTGATGATATCTCTCACATACGAACACAGCGGCAGCAAGGTTTACGTATGTATTGCCGTAATGACATCTCACGGTATCCATTATCTGGATCTCTGAATCTGATTTTGCACTACGTTAGACAAGATGCAATAAGTCTTGCTTGCCAGGTGTGTTATTAATACCAACGCAATGGTGGATTGGAATACAGTCGCGCAAACTGGTTATTCAATGTCAATTCACACTCACCTAGCCCCAGGAATAAGTCCATCGACACTAAAACGTCGTGGAAAAATGATTTGTAAACAAGAGCGTTCAATTGCAGTCACATGTTCTGAGTGCATCAAACAACACCACCGATAACTATCATCAATCACTTATTGTTGATACATTTTCCCGCTGAAACAGCGGAACCTCAACATCAAATGCCTATCATCTATCATCATTCATGAATGTTTATTGTGATTGAAAACGTCAGCAATACTTAACCGTAATACGTTGGCACTGCATCATAATAACTTTGTTTTAACATTCCACAGACACTCATCAAATGACGTTTTGGGCGGTTATACAGACTATTTTTGAGCACCCGTGCTGATGTTCTCATACAGATATCAAATGTCGAAGAGGTGACCATCTCAATCGTATTTGCTTGCCAATTCCTTGGTGAAACGTCATTGAATAACATAAATATACCAATAATTCTAACTGGAATACAATAACTAAAAATGATTTTCGTTTACAAACTGCCTATTATACTGTACTTCGCGTTGAATTATGAAATATGGCCGTCGGTACAACGCAACTTAACACTCCGTCTAACATTGTTAGGCATTGTAATCTATTGCGTTTAGCGATTCAAATATATTATCTCTGTATAAAATTAGCTTTTAGGCGTTACGCGGTGTTCGAAGTAAAGTAACAGAAAGAATGGCGCTATGTTTTGTATCATAAATGTGTTCTTTTTCTTTGGTTTCAAGTTGCTCGGCATATACTTTGGGCCGACAAATATATTATTCTTCATTATTACCGCGCACCCTTATCCGCAATCTCAAATCAACTTAATGGTATAATTAGAACACCTGCCACTAAGCTAGAAAAAATGTTAATGGGGTTAGGTTTTGTGGTGCCAGGATGTTGCACATAACTAATTTGCATTCATCATCTTTTTGCCAAAGCAAATTAATGTATCACAACCACAGGCTTACATATATGTAAAACGACACTGAGCTAACCATGTTTCAATGATCGTTTATTGATAATTTGAGCTGCACCATATGATATAACGCTACTTATATTATTGTACATGCTAGGGGGAAGTAACTGCAACCTTCCATGTTTTTTATAAGCGTACAGTAGGATCTCTCATACCACTGGAATTTCCGAAGAATTGTATTCGTCAATATACAGTCTATAGACACCAATTCCGGTTAAAACGAATATTTCAAGACACTGCATTGAACATTCGGGTTTCAAAAAACGCAATGCTGCTCTTTGGCAGTTTATGTGGCGTTAATGTGGTTACAAGTTGCTTTTAGTTCCTGGGTCTAATCATTTAAATATCACTGAAAAGCGCCACAAGTGATTCAATGATACTAAGGCGTCCATAGATTGTTGCATTGGAGGGAATTTGTGTGAGAAAATGCGCGTCTAATACTGGAATGTTTGCTGCTGCCCGGAATGGTATAAAATTAGGCAATCACTCATTATGGGTCATACACGCTCAATTGTGACATTGGCATCA
The DNA here is from genome assembly GCA_034190875.2 of Urechis unicinctus. Taxonomy (NCBI): domain Eukaryota; kingdom Metazoa; phylum Annelida; class Polychaeta; order Xenopneusta; family Urechidae; genus Urechis; species Urechis unicinctus. The sequence continues at coordinate 14,610,099 of CM067343.1, forward strand.
CGTGTAAAGCTAATTCCGATTCCTAATATTCGTTGATCGAGTTTTCGAAACCATCGCTTTTTTGTTGGCTTATGTCATCAACGAGCGTCTGTCTTGGCATATTTCTAACATGGTAAATTTTAGCCGGCAACAATGGAATGAACACGAAATGTAATGCTAGGGTTACAAGTAGCCTTACGAGATGAAATCAAGAATGTCAGTGATGTATTGTGATCTTTTTATCGAACCGTTTCAGTACCGTCGCCCACTTTGTCATCATATTGTGCTCGTTCCGGTTTGCTTACTCCTCTTTTTCATATCATTTCCGACACAATACCACTGATACGTCGGGTTGATGTCACGGACACAAAAAACTGTCCACAGTGAATAATGCATTTAAGACTAACCAAATACAAGTCAGATCGTATGTATGTATGATTTTTGTATACCTTATCAGAGTAAATGAAGAATTTAAATTCTATAACATGGATAAACTGTATGATGCTGGACAAATGCAAATGACTATATGTTTGTACGTTAACAATGGATGACAAGCTACAATCGGTAGGCTTCTATAGTGACCACAACACCAAACATTTCAATCGACCCCCGTCGCCAATAATGCTAACTCTGTTGCTATCCACAAGTTGATATACTTGAGGTCAATGGTTCAGTTACCAGAGACATAAACTGACATAATGTAACCTTCCTTTCACCCAGATATTATAATTAAGATATAGATGTGCTCAATATGGGTAATGAATCACCGTAATTTATTTTGGTATGTGACATATGCAAATGGGAGTGTAAGAGATCAAGGGGAGTGTTATGCTTAAACGTCAACTTTACGTTACTCAGTACAAAATGCATTATTTCACGAACGAACTGGTATGTAATAGGGATAAATTATCCCTCGAAACAACATGCGTCACTAATAATGTCTTAATCAAGAAGGGTTCATCTTCTTGCAAATTCATCTTGCCTGATTGATAAATTAATGTAATTCAAGGTGAGTGAACGAAGCAATATGTCATTGATTACATTACTTTCTGGTTAGTACAACATCATATATTAACTACAATGTTGATCGAAGAATCGCATGACTATTGTCACTATGCAAACGTAATAAATGATAACGACGTTCCGTCAATTATTGACTAGATTTTGAATCTAAAATCTTATTCGTCAATTCAACGGAATTAATTTACTTTGCTAGGTCATTCAAAACCTTCGTCTGGAGAGTTTCCAAGGATAATATATTAGTGGGCAAATACCTCCCCTACTCTGATTACTAGGAGCGCTCAGGCTTCAATGATAGAATTACAATGCTGCAAATGTATTAAGCAAGCTAGTGGTATTTGGCAATGCGACAGTCAGATCGATAGAAACCATCGACAGTCATTATCAAGATCCATTAATACTTACAAGGTTTATCCGAAAGTTACTGCTTCGTGGACATGTGTAATTACATTCACTTCACTTGCGACTGCAACCGGCAAGGTATGCTGACGGACGGAGGCTAGGGGTCGCGTAGAAACTGGAAAAGATGAGTGGCCCCTTATGTTATTTCATCCGTCACCAAATTTGCATGTCAATGTGAATACCCTTCCATTGTGAATTCTCACGATAACCTCATTGGATATATCGGGAATCGTATTTATATGTAGAAGGACGTTTCGCGTGACTTTGAGACAACATGTTGTTGTTGTTGGCGAATATGCGATGCACATCGATCTAATGGAAGCTTTTGATTGTAAGCTTCATACCGTGTTTTAAAAAAACCTTGATGCCCATTTGGCTGAGATGGCTACGCAGAATCATCAAAGGACGCGTTCCAATTAAAGCACCACGAGTGTTTTCCCATAACATAATCCGCCTTCGTAGCCGTAGTCTGTTCAGCCATTTTATTTACCATAACTTGAAGTAGATCAATAAGATCAAATAAATTCCTCCTCTATGGAGATAAATAACGCCTTCAAGGATATTTCAAAAGGGTTCCTGGCGGTATGAATATTATCATGCGTAGAGGTAATTACAGGTAAACTGAACATAGGGTATGCGGCCTCACATATGAACTCACAAGCAAAGACGTTCTTACGCCTAATAGCAGTTGCACAAATAAGACTTAGCAAACCAGACAGCGTGTATTAGAGACGTGACATGTAACCATGTGTTAATAAGATTACTGCTGACCATACCAAATTATTATAAGACAGATATGGGCCAGGACAATAGCAACCTCTTTCACATGTAGCGCTGGGAGGAGCGCGTCTTAAATGTAAAAATATATATAATATATATAGATATATATATATATATATATATATATATATATATATATATATATATATATATATAGATATATATATATATATATATATATATATATATATATATATATATAATATATATATCTCTATATATAGATATATATATATATATATATCTATATATATGTATATATAATGTACACATATATGTTTACATTTATATATATATATACATATATTTATATATAAATATATACTTATATATATATATGTATATCTGTATATATATCGATTTATATCTATATAATTGTACCTATAGATTTACCCATATGTGTACATATAGTAACGTTCATTTAAAACTCATTTATATGTATATACGTTTATATATATTTGTATATACAATTATATATATGTATATATCAATCTATCAATATATAATGTATATATATATTATATATATTTATTTATATATATACATATATAAACATATATATATATATGTTATTTATGTAAAGATAGCCATATATATTGAAACAAATAAATATCCATATGTACATACATGTACATACATATTAAGATATGTGTTTACATATATATATATATATATATATATATATATATATATATATATATATATATATATATATATATATATGATATATATACACATATATATATATACATATATTCAAATATATTAATTTATACATATGTATATATATATATAGATACATATACTTATATATAAATATATATATATTATATATATATATATATATATATATGCATGTGCATAAATATGTATATAAACTCATTTATATATGTATATATATATTTTTTTATACATATATACATATATATATATATATAAATATATATATATATGGTAAAATATATATATGTTTTTATATATATACACATATATGGCACAATGTGCTAACAGACAATGCTATGAATCGTTTATAGCAAAATGAAGACTGGAAGAGCCGTATTACCGCATATAAATACAAGGAAATACTTTCATAACTGGAATTTAAGGCCTACTTTGAATATCCGCGTAACCTTATTGCTACCTTACCGATTGAATCTTCTTCTGTTACCGAAGGTCCATACCTAGCCATCAGAGACGACCGATTTACAGTTCATGAAATACAAATGCAGTGAACCTCAAGCGCGTGCTGCAATAGATAGCAAAGCTTCATGATTCGGTTGCTTCCCCGATATTGTCAAAGTGGTTAACACCAGATCGAGCGCAGAGATACGCACATCAATGGTTCGGACTATACAATGACGTAAACGAATGATCGGTGATCTCATTGTAGAAAATTGGACATTTAGCTGAATGTCATTCTGCATTTGACCAATAATCTCCGACTTCCTCTCTTAACAACTGTTGAGAACACAGACAAAGATCTATGGCAGCAACAGACTTTGTCCCTAGATAAAGGTAAGCTTTAGATTCTTCATTCATTATACCAAGATCAATATACTTGATGATATATTTTTTATAAATCACTGTAGTTAAAATCACGCCAAAAGCAATTGTTGATTGATCAAATGTATCTGCGTTAAATCTTGCAACGTGGTGGTAGGTACATATATCATAAACTTATATAGAAGGTAATGCTAACTTTCTAAGCTTGGAGAGAAGCATAGACAGCTAGAGGCTTATAGAGGATAACTTATTTGTCGACAACTTCCTACCCTTTGAGAAAAATTGGGAAGATATGGGAATTGGTTGAATCGTTATTTGACATTGAACGTCAACGGTTTATTTCCAAAAGTAGTTATCTGGGAATTTTCTTATTTGCTTTACGCTTTACTGCACGGCGATAGTTCAACTAGATCTGCATGCTATTGATAGTGATTATGGGGGGCCATAAGGCGAACCTCTTGCGGTATCTTGTGACTATTACACGTTCAACGATAGGAACAATAGAGGGCGATAACTTTTAAGAAGTCACATATTTTCAAATCGTGACGGCTTTCTTTGGTTAAAGATACGATGTGGGCGCATTTCCATTTCAATACCTTAAGGCTTAACGCATTGCAGCCAAGGCTATGAAACTCTGTGATGATTGGCGGGGTTGCGTGTGTAATCTCAACAACTAGGAGAGTGGACCAGCTTGCAGTTGTAGTGTCACTCTTTTGGTCAGAATAGCCTTCGAATGTGTTTCCAGTAATGCTAATTTTTATGTTTTACAGCCAACAAAGAGTCCAACAAGGGGTAATTATGGATACTCGGCTGAGTCTGGTGCAATACTAACACCTCATATGCAGGTCTAATGTAATATGTGCTTTTTAAACATGTTCACCATCGTGCGTAAACACGTTGACATTATGAATCAGACACATAATCCGTTCTCTTTTTTTGCAGGTTCGAACAGCATTTGACTTTACCAAACCCTTAAATCAGCTCTTATCTGCGCAGAATTAGTCATATAAGTTGAATAATCATGGTTTATTAAATCACCTACTGGGTCTGGCTGGTGACCCAGAATAAAAGGATAGCAACTGACTATGCTTAAAGATGTAAGGGCACTGCAACGGCATCGAAATCGGAAGTGAGGATTTTACAGCAATATCTTAAGGGCTGTATCATTTCTTACTCAGCCCAGCATAGTTCTAATTTTAATTCATCTATTATATTGGAACAGGAACACCTAGTTATGATATAAGGCATATGTGTAGCAATTGTGTTAATGCCTGAGAATGGAAATCATTGATAAAAATGCCAAAAACATCTTAGCATATCCTAGGCAATAAGGCACAGAGCCACCGTATATCAGATGCATAATATGGTACCAAATGTTTGTTTGATGATTTTTGTACTGAGACCCATTTGCTCATTCTTAATATGTATTAATGCAGCTTGTTTTTGTCTTTATGGACTACAACTTGGCTTTTCTAAGGATATTGAGTTGTGAGATGCAACAGCTTTTAGGAATATAGAATAAATAGATACGTTGACTCACGGAATAAAATCGCACCCTTTGTGCTTTTCGAAATGAACCATAAACCACGGTAGGTACGATAGATAAGTATCTCCCTCTGTCTATAAGATTTGTCATATATGCATTTGTACTGCTATAAAACAGGCTACCTTAGTGTTATTAGATATATATATATATAGATGCATGATGACGTGTATCGCGCCAATGTATTTAGCAAGATATTGATCAATTAATCATCTTTAACTGGTGGTTTCTGGTGTCACGTGGAGAGTATTTCCTTTCAGACGAGGCGTTTTCCTCAAGGAAAATATCCTTGGACGAGTCCTTAAATGGAAACATGAATTGCCTGAAATGGGACCGGTTTACTCGTACCCGATTGGATATGTTTGAAAGACTATAGAATGTGTGGCATATGCCGTCGTGTCATTGTAGGAGGGTGTTCATATTCCAGTTTTAACACCGATATACTGCTGAGTCGTATTTGTGGTCCATCATAGTGAAGCAAGCATGCAAATAATTGATTTAAAAATTTAATGTGCTGTATTATTTGCCATGAAACTAAAAACGTAAACGATTTCAAATAAAAACTTAGTACTCTGAAACAATGTCTACGAAGCAGACATGCGTATTGAGCCATACATTACTGACACAATCTTTTGAAAGACGTTATTTTAAATATCACGCATGCAATAAATTTGCTTCAATGTAAGCAGCTTCATTTAGCAACTCCATAACTTAAATACTACAGGGTATTTGTTGTAAAATTGCATTACACATGTAACGCTGACATTCAAGTATGGGGTCAGATTGATTATATGATTATTTAATTGTCCGAATATATATGCGTTTCAGTCAAAGCCGCACCAATCCTGGCGCTGTTTTTGGTAACTCATACATACTCATGCTGCAGCAGATAAGGGTTGACCTGTTCAATAATGTCTTCCTCATAATCGGATGAAGTGATAATGTTTCAAAATCTGATTTAGCGACGTGTGTGGCGAGGAATAATCCTGATGCTTAGCTCACTCCTCTTAATTACCATAGCCTAAAGTATGAAACGAAACGTTTAGTCGCCAAGTCGGTTTCGTGTTGTACGTTATTCGACCACCAGTGAAAGCTAGTATACTGGAAATATAGTGTACACATTGGTTTTAATGAAAAGACGGCGTCTTCGTAAGATTACTATGCTCGTCAAGAAAATTACAACATCAATATTTATATCTTTTTGCAGCTTTACAGTGATGAGATCACATGACATAAGATATATTCATTCACTTCGGCACACAAGGTTCTTTGACGTCTTCTCTATTCGTTTATCATTTGGAAAACCGATTCTATTATAAACAAAACGATATATCGGGTCAAGGTCCCTCAGCTACCCAACACTGAACAGTAGGCTCGCACTGTGTAGTTATACGTTTACCTTGGTAACGCGTCAGCGTGGTTATCAGCTTTGCAAGACTGTATTATTAAAACATTACGCAATGGACATAAAACTAAGGCTGCGCATCACCAGGAAATTGTTTCTATAATGCTAAGTATGCTGATCTTGTGTATCACGTAACGTAGACTTATGCATATATTATATAATAGTTACTTATAGTTCGTTCAGTTAAACTGAAAAAACAACATACATCGGTGTTATAGTCTTTCAGGGAATTACTTACAAATATCGCCTTTGTCGAGGTGGTGAATGCATAGAATGCGAAGCTATGGCAAAGGGCAGAAGCAAGTATATAAAACGATGAGTGACGTTTCAGCTGGCACCAATATCGGATTCGTGGAGGGAGGAAAGGAACAACACAACCAGGTACGGTTGAGGAGTTATGTTATCAACGAGCCAATCAAACTGATAAAGTCACACATATATGCACAGTACAAGTAAATAGACAGTACTCTTTGCAATATTAAAGGAGAGGAAACATAATTTGGACCTACTCGTGAAATGGAATAATATAACACCTGTCAGCGAAATCAGTTTAAATTTAGTATTTCTGCACTATGGAGTTTTTACTGGAAAAAAACATAACCATACGTGTTATAAGCCCTCATTAAGCAATGCCGATATGAGTTGATGTATAATTACTTGAATTAAAAAGAGGTACCATTAAAATCTATGTTAAATAAGCAACAAGTTGGAATAAGCATGAATGTTGGAAACACCTCATGAAGATGAAAAGAATGTGGTTCGAATGGCGTGTAGGTCCACCAAACAAATTGTTTGGGAGCCCAAACCACCGGACAAGAATTGCTGTTACCATTTCCAACATGAGACTGACAGGCTGTCTAAGTGCTGTCTACGGGCCCTGTGCAGGCCAAAACTCTGCGAGTCTGTGCGGTTACGTTGTGTTTGCTATGCAGCCCCGTGAATGGCCCTTACGATTCTGTGATTTTTTTCACCCTATTTGGGCCCTCTAGAGCCCGTGGCCGATAGTTGAACATGTACTACGGGCGTACGGACTTCCTAGAGGTTACGTAACGGGTTGCAACAGCTCCGTACGGCCCTCTAGGTATGTGACCAAAACTTCTCAGGGGGGAAGATTTCTTATGGGCTTTCTGTGGGTCACAGCCCAGTACGGCACTAAAGGACACACAGGGACCATAAGCACATTTAGGTCTCATGTGACATCGGCATTGCAGCACGACGTAATCACTGCACTGATACAGGCAAAAATTCACACAGTATTATTCCTGTGATTTCATTCCGAACCCCACACGAGCACCCAAACAAGTAAGCATCACCAGTTGTGACTTTAATAGACTAGCATATGATCAATTTGACCTACAACGCGTAATAAAAAAATATAATGCATTTAAAAAAGGCGTAAATCAATAAGTGTATTACACTACACAAGAATGAGTATTTGGCGTTTGCCTGACTCGACTGCATTTAAGTGTCAATGCATGAATCAGCTCATCTACTTAATGCGCGCATAAATAAGTTAACATATCTAGTGTCTTTTGTACATAACAAATATTTGGATCAAATGCCTACACGGATGAAATTGCATGAAAGATATCCGCGCGCAGAAGTACATTTCTCTCCTATTGAAAAGCAGGTGTCAAGATCCCGTAAGCTGACTTGATTTGCACCCTGAATATTTAGAATCGAAAATAATCGCAGATATCATATCAATTATTCGCTTTATACGAGTAATTGCAAGGTTTTATTGTGCATAGTGATATTTAGCATGCCAAGTCTTAATATGTGCCGAATACCACTGTACCTGGTCGCTGGCAGGGGTGCAAGTATTTGAGAAGCAGTAAGGCGTCGATAGGGGATGCACAACAAAATCCGCTGCGCAAGGGCGGGAAATCCATGTACCAAACTGACCTTTCATTTAAAATCACTCGTTCACTGAAATGTTTTACATGGTATTCTCATTTGTGGTATATTAATACAGCTAATTGGCTTTGGTTGAACGGCAAAGACCTCGATTTCGCTTGCACGAACCTTATTGTGATGTGTTTCATTAACTGATGACTGCCATCACAGTTTCCCCTACTTGGATCCAACCTCAAATCTTTCCCTGACCCGAACATAACTATGCTGTGACCTTCGTGACGTTTTTCTGATAGCCGCTATGACCTAACCGTATTCCTAGCCAGCAAACTCAATGAAATAGTTCTTCCAGCGGGTAAGGCTGATATGTGTCTCATGCAAGGCAATGAATTATCCCTTGAATGCAGTCTTGGCCCAAAAAACCGCCAACAGCTACTTATAACATCAGCGCACTAGTGAACAGCAGCATTTGTGGACCAATATTAACTGGATAAATACTGGCCGTTTTAGAGGAGAACATCTGCATATATATAACGATTAGCCACTTGGCAGCTGCTTCCAAAGAGTGCAATAAACTCCACTTTTGGTCTTAGAGAACGTTTGTTTATTAAAGGCGGCGCAGACTGAGCTCTTTAGTGCAAAGTTTCGTATGTAGACTAATTGTACAGCTCACTACGTGTAGCCGTTTCAGAATCCCTATAAAAAGTTGCATTAGTAGACCAAATAACACCTGTCGAGGTGCAGCCGCTTAAGGGAGACGATACACATGTTGACTAAAAGACGCGCCGAACCTCTCAGATATGTATTCAAAGGACATATACTAGGCACCAACGACGGTGAAATCGGCAAATCATTAAATCGTGTTGCTATAACGAAGCATAACGATCATACTCATTTATTACCGTTGTGACATCTCCTCGGTAAACATAGCTAGTATACATACGCTCGAAGCCATATGGAACCATACCAAATTGGGACCAATTCCCTTCCTTTTGTGCTTGCAATACATCAATACCAAGCAAGATAGACGAATAGAATGATGCTCACGCTTTGAAGTCTTCATAAGTCATGAGCTCTTATCTGAAAGTTGGTATCCTTGGAGAAGAAAAGCGGTTTAAACCCGATGCATTCTGGTTTTACATCACCCGTTCGACTAACGTGACAACGTGGCATTGATAAACTGGCACGTCGTCAACTATGCAGAACAATTGGACACGTATCATAGAGATAGGAGATTGTTGTGTCGTGAACAGAAAACTGATTATCCCTCAGCTCACAATCCGTCTTCTTTGATAATTCATTACTCCGTCACAGATCAAAGAGCGCCTCGGCGATCGACTTAAAAAGCGTCGCTGTTAAGCTGACAGATATCACTGAACAACGAGAAATCCTACCGCTTGACTTACATTGTGTATTTATAATTTGTAACCATGGTACCTAAAGGGTATTCATACAGCTTTTTGATCTGTGGTAAACTGGGTATGTGATGAGCTAGGAGTTATGCTCTCCGTATTGATAGGTTCCCCCCTGATGCATAATATATGTGCCGTGTATGATGAAAACATGTCTGAGGGACGTAAACTGCAAGCTAATACATAACACCTAATAGGCAATTATTGAAATGCAACATGACACTTTGACATATTTTGGTGAGATAAAGCTTTATGTTTGCTTTTAGTTGTAGTTTAACACAATCATTTACTTATGCGAGATTGATAATACCTCAAACACATAATCGTGTGTAGCCGTCCTACGAATTGTCATGTCATGTAAAAATATACTGACGATAGGAACATTAATTTGCCTTTAATCAAGACAAAAAGTGCTTCCCTCGGAAGCATAACAAGATCATCCTCGACTGATTTAATAATTGAATAATGAAAGTGGTTTTGAAAACATCGAAAATAATTTTAACTTAAGTCCGACATTGTAATTTAGAGGTAAGAGTAGAATTTGGTTGTTTGACTTTAATCAACTAAACTTTTTAAAACGCCATAATAAATCACACTAAATATGAATAATAAGACGGTTTCTAGCATTAGCATTTTAACCAATTCTTTCATGGTGTAACTGCAAGAAGCTTCACTTTCACGACAAAGAATGCATAAATCTTCAATCAAATCGATTTACCACTCCCTAATGCAAGTACAGGTAGATAATTATGTTATCAGTGATAATTAATGAGACAACTTTCAATGATGGCAAATTGACAAAACCCTAGTTCAAATCATTTATTTAACAATTCAGCAAAGTATTTGCCAATCAAACTTAACCAAATCTTATATCCTTCATTACCAAGATAGAGTTAATTAGTCTTCAGCTTACTGTTTGTATTAAACATTCGTCCTTAGAACCCAGACGAAATAATACATGAATAAACGTCCAATCAAATTATATATAAATTTTCGCATAATAAATATAAGAGCTGTGCTTATCTATATTTATCATAACCAGCGCCAAAGTATTGAACAATCTTTGCATCTCAACCTCGAGTTTTTCGTTTCGATAATGCGACCCTCTTGATTTAAGAATATGGGATGATGACGATAATAATGATGATGATGATGATGATGATGACGAAGCCGGATGTTGATGATGTTGATGATAATGAAGAGGACGTTTAAACATAACTTATATATCATTTCATTAAGAAAGTTTCTCCATAGAGATCACTTGCTGTATGATAATTCTACTATTTCCAACAATCATCATTGAAAACAGCAAATGGAGTTGAACATGAAACCATTCCCTTATTTCATAGGCAAATATTGATACATTGCCTAAAAAACAACTTCATTGAGTTGAAGGTCCATATTCTGGTGAAAACGTTTGGCACATCCAAATATCTCGTTTTGCTTTTTTGTACATAATATAACATAGTTTTAATTCTCTAACCAAGGTAGTACCAGTGTTCATCTTCTCATGTGTCATATTTACACCAATTTTGAATGCAAACAGGGCTAAGAGATTACAATGAGGGAAATTGTAAGGTGAATGTCATGTTTTTAGCCGAGGCCTCATTAATTAAAACAGGCCTAGCTCATGGGCATCCGTGTCATCCGTTCTCTCCCATTTTCTCTTGTCCCAGTAATCACCATTTAACATTTCACGAGTTTTGGTGTTACTTTAATTACGATGTTAGGAAAATGGATTTATTAATCGTGCTGCACAATCAATTTGGTCTAGATATGTAATTCTAGAATATTCGTTTGGATTTATTTTAATGATTGTCGGTAATTTCAAGAGCATTTGTTGACGAGTCTGTCGATGGACAAAAGCGTTTTGCCTCCTCATAAGACGCTTCACCTTTTATGCAAGCTATCCACACAGTGCTACCATATATAATACTGATGGCAATATAGCCTGGACATGAATACAATAAAGTCTAACATTATCACACTCTAAATGTTATACGACGGTCTAGGATCAATGTAATGAGAAATACCATTATGGTAAATGCAAATGCGGTGACATTAAGATTAAATCCATGGGCTTGCAGGTTTTTAGCCCCTTATGGGGCCCGTAGACAGCATGTGTGTATCACGTGGCTTAGGCATAAACATAGGCACTGTTTGAGTTGATAACTGCAGAAAAGACAATTAGTATCAGTATTGAATCGGTCGTGACAGTTTCATCATTTCGGCTGTTATGAAGTGTCGCAGGCTCACCCGTGCCATTGACAAATGGCTCCAACGATATTTTCGTTTATGTATTTTTTCGAAGTTAATTGGTGGCTAGCCCGGTAAAACGTGCAATGTGTAGTCGCATCTTTATTCCAGGTACTCTCCACAACTCCATCTATTGCCATCAATGTGTGGTACTAATATACAGAGGAATATAAAAATGATTGTTTGACGGCTGCGCACGAATGTCGCGAAGAAGGCCACATTCTTGCCTCCTTCCTATCGCAATAGATCTTTGCCGTCTGAAATTTGGCTTGCGTGATATTGTAACCGATGTTTACGCGTTGCCCATTTGGCATGGTTTATGCAGGACAACATTGCTTCCTGATTGGGCTTCGCTTTAAAATTATCACTAGCCCAGATAACATTATTTTCACTTGGCAAAGCTGACGGCACTGCTTAACAGTTCGACACATTGCGCTTGTTCAAATACGTCACAAGTGGCAGCAGAAATCGTTGCGGCTTTCACTGACAAGGAGGATGTGAAATTTCTTGACAGCGAAGCAAACGTGATATTATCCGTGTGTTCTCCGAATGGTATATAGCAGCTGCCACCTGGCGAGTACAGAGGTAAGTAGCCGAGTATTAAAGAGTAAACTAATAAAACGAGACTAAAAACCGGGTTGGAGGGGTCATCAGCGTCTTGTTTTTTTTCCAAATATCCGTGGTGGCAGCAGATTTAAGTGGCCTGTCTTTAAATAAAACGATGAGTCAGCAAAACTTTATTTACAATGATTAAATGTTGACAGTTAAATCCACAAAAATGATGCCTATGAAGGCCGACAACGCACAGTCCGTAAGCCATGCCATCTGTGGAATAATTGGTAGCTTTCTTAAGTGGATTGTGCACATGTCTCCGCTTCGTTGCTATACGAGTCTGCATTGGCTTTCAATCCGTTGCTTCCTTCCTCCAGCCTCAACACAAGCGCTAGGCAGCACAAGATCAGACACAAATGATGTGTTCTTGACATTAGCCAAATATATGGTCTGCTTGATGTGACTACAGGACACGATATTAACACTATGGAATAAATCATTAAGGCTTTAATCAGCAATAGAATATTTCTTCCGCCAATAATCGCGGCCACTGAACACCCCGGGGGGGGGGGCACTTGGCCTTATTCTGGATAGGGGTGTGCCGCGGGACCTCGAAAACCCGTACCCGTCGTACAAGGTCAAAATGGCCAAAAGCATACCCCGTCGTACAAGGTATTATGCGAATGTATAACCCCTCGTACAGATTGAAGCTCAAAAACATACCCCGTCGTACAAGTATGAGGCCAAAAAACCCGTCGTACAAGTCAAGAGGCCGAAAAAAACATATCCCGTCGCGCGGCACATATGTACTACCTCTATACCATTAAGTGCCCCCCCCCCCCGGGCTGAACACTAACCCTATGTATTATACATACATAATTTGAAACACATCAGACTCAGTGAAAGACTATTGTTGAATAACCACGACCCTATTATGAAGAACTAGTCAATCATTACAGCAGAATGCCGCATTTTAGTTTGTGTTCCAACCAAAGGCAATTATATACAGCACCACTAACGTATGTTAACCCTTTACTTACCGCCTCGAACATCAATATCACAAACAGTTACACACCTAGATGAACACGCCTGCCCAACGGAACACCAAGTACACTTATCACAGAACTCATCTAATATATGGAAGACGTCCTAAGCGATTACGTTGCATCCAAAAGTGTTGCATATCATGCGTAAAATATAATATGATATTCTTCAAAGTTAGCGTAAATTCGAGCCACAGGTGGTTCACTTTTCATGCGAACTTATTCAACGATTTTGTTTGCCCCCTAATAGGACTATATAGAGACGAAGCAGTATATGCGATGCGCGCCGTGCTGTCATGGTCTTGTTCAATATAAATAACAAAGCGAGTAAAGCGGAGATGGAAATTTACCATCAGTTATATTTGTACAGGTAAAAGAAGCGGGGAACATGGCATAAGGGCGAATAACATTAAGGCATAATTTATTTACCTTTAGGTCATATCATATTATTACACGTATTTCATAGAACACATGTTAATAGCTATCGGTAAATCAGTCAGCTAATATGCGTATGAGACGGTCGCTTACCTGCGCAGCAAACACGAGTTTTATACTACGATGCTTGTCCCAAAGCCATCACAGGCTTTAATATTTCAGACGCTATATGACTACTCAAAGACTGTCTCAGGGTATCAGGGTATCAAAGCATGGCGAGTACTTATGCAGCAGTGGAGTGTTTCGCGACCACATTTCGTTGTTAACCATCAGTATGATATAAACTATGCAAAAGTTGCGGCGACTCCAAGGATATAATGGACCCGTAACGCTCTGCAAATGAACAAACCGGGAATAACATTTGAATGGTAAAGGTGATATAGCTCAGCCTGGATAAGCTATGCCATTAAAAAAGCGCAATTTTTGGGCATTTTATGAAGTCAGCGCCCATGTATGCGATAACTGTCATGAGAGAAAGCAATGTATCAAAAAACGGATTTGAACATACTGAAATTAATTGAATAGACTTTACCCTATTGCAGACAATAGGGTTCATGAGAATGTATTTTATAATTATGTGACAATTCTCATTTGAGTGGTTTAATACATCCCTTCAATCATGCAATGCTCTGATGAAAATGGTACTTTGCAGAGAGATAAACAATTCCATTTTTGACTTAATTTTTAAGTCTAGCTCTGAATTTATTTCCCTTTCACCATATTTTTCGAAATGCCGTCTTTAAGGTAAGTCATATCGGGCGATGCGGTTTGTGCAACAGTCATGTTGGCGAAGTATAGACATGTCCATGAGTGAGACATTTAATTAGTCTGAGATCGATTTCCCTATTTTCGGTGCTTTTGTTCCAATATAGGTTACAACACATTTCTATGCCGTACAAGAGGATCTTACTCTATTAATATTAAACAATAAAAAGCCATGGTATTTGATGGAATGATTTTGAAAATTATATTCATTACTCTTCATTGAAAGCATAGAATAAGTGTATTAAGGCAAATAAATGTGACTTTCATCAGTTTAGATATTACAAAGCGGATAGTTTATATACTATCAAGTCTGTTATATTTTACCTTTTCCATATCATCTCGATAAATGTGAAACAACCAGGATAATGGAATTTTGCTTCTGGACTGTTGAGGCAGTATCATGGATGCAAAATGCATTACAACGAGAGGCAATTAAGACTTTGACTTAGTGTGGGACAAATGACAACTTGAAATCGAGGACTGTAATATGTACAAATAAAGAAAACGCGACCTTTGAATGACAGAAACGCGGCGTATTTTAATGGATTCATCATGTTATCTACAGATGACTACTCAAGAAAGGGAGCAGATGCAATGGAAGTGTCAGCGTTGCTTGTTAGTTTAGGTGAACAGAGGACGAAGAAAAGTTGCGAGGACCAAATGTTTCTCAATCCTCATCATAACTCACAACAACACTCGCAAATCGGTGTTTGCGAATACCTGCGAGGGCCGATAAAACATTGAAAGAGGTCATTAATTACTATTCCGACGAAAGTGGCCATGACATGGTCTATTCTATATTGAATTGTCGTTAGCCAATTAACGCAAGATCGATGTATATTATCGGGTGCAGGGCGATTTATGCACTACAAAATCAATCGGCCGTTTATTTTGGATAATATCTTTACAAATGCTTTGAAATACCCGGTCAACGGAATATTTTGTTACTGGTCTCAGAATTATGTGTCGTTTCAACTGACATTGTCATGAACAGCTAGTTAGCATAATTATTGACAGCTTATTCGTACGCAAATTATTGTGGTCATGCACCTGAATCATATCTGTGTATGATACAGATATCATAAACATAAACCATACGTGGTAATTACTATACGAGTGGCATGACTAAAGTCGATAGAGTTAATCATTATGTTGATGTTGATTACAATAGGCAGCAATATAGCTGAGATACATGGCGCATTAATTAGCAACGTTAAACAGTATCGTAAATATGCTACATAACTATCTGTGTCGTGCGCTGATGTTGTTATTCCCTTAACAAACATAACGACACGTGAGACTCATTACTGCAATCTGGATAATCGGGCAATGGAGCGATAGCAAAACAGTATAATAACGACAGGAGTTATTGTGATGCAGAAACGCTATTGTGCTGATAAAGCAACATAAAAGGGTATCACTTGCCCCAGCAGTCTTTCTACTGCTATCATTGGTGTTTATCTTGTCAGATATAACCAAAAACCTAAGAAATACTGCCGCAATCATATTCTGGTGTTCATTATGCGGTAGTTCTGCATGCAGCGGTCATGATGTAACACGTATAGCCGGCGATGTGAATAGACATAAATATTATATTGTATCAAAGACATGAATATCTCAATTCTGATCACACAACAAAGGGTACAAAGTTCTATGTCCTAGCCATTACCATGTTCCAAAATATCCGTCTTAAATATGCGTTACAAATCGCTTTCGATGTCTAATGCCTTGTATGATAAGCTACAGTTGTTGTGCAGCAGTGTAATTACGAGCGCCACGCGCATTGAAAGCTGTTGCCCGAACAGCCATCTTGCTTAACTCGAGAGAGCGAGAGGGGGCATGTTCGGAGGAGTCAGTTTAGATAAAGCGATCGACCAAGCCTTATCTCGTAGCTTCTACCTTAATGCCAAGTGGCATTAGATATGAATTTTTGAAATACCTTCTTAATATTCACGACATACAATATTTTGAGTACCTTTCGGTTTACTGGTATGTTTGAGTATTCATTCGTCCGAATCTGCCAGTTCAAGCTGAACAATATCGCCAGTGTAATGTTGGTTTGTGTGTTTAACCATTATTGAATCCGATTGGGAATGATATTTAAGACTCGATTGCGTCTAAGCTTATATTGACAATGTTAATTCATAGTTCATGTAAGCTTAGAATGAGGTCTAGCGGCGCACCTACAAAAGTGACCTGCATATTGACGAAACGCAGTCACAAAAGTAACAGACCTTTTTAAAGTCAGACTCTCAAAGATGGCCACCTAAGTCCTTATGGAGATGCATGATTACAATATGTAACGTAAAAACCGTATAATATCTATGAACGTTTTGTATGCCTGTACGAAATTTTCAATGATACGCCGTGTTTGAAGATGGTGTTATCATTTATTTGTTAACTAGGGATGTTGAGCTGACTGGCCGTTAATTTTCAGGCTGCTAACAATTTCCTAAATATTGGCGTAACATAAGCATATTTCTTGCCATTTGGAGCATATCCGTTCTTAATTGACCTAATGAATATGGCAAACTGTGGTATTCTATGTCAATTACACTCATTCCAACCTGCTCACAAGTAATTTTATTTTGTTTTGTATTTTTACCTATTGCAATCAAAAACAGCTAGCTGCTCGTGAATAAAGACGTAACCACGTGCATCCAAATCAACCAACCAAAATATATAAATATATCAGCTGAAGTCGTCGTTGTGACTGGGCCCCACTATTATTTGACGCATCTTGTGTTATGGTTGCATTGTTTTCCATTTGTATCGCCATTAACCGGTGCCCGAACTAATTCCTTACATAAATTAATCCAGTGGAATTAGTTTGCACACGTCCGATATAGGCCTTGCATTTATTTGTGAGAATCAGCTGCATGACACTGCAATCTTTGAGAGACATTCATGGCCAATGATTCATAGATTCGTTGAAAGCGTACACAATAATGTAAATGTGTGATTAAATTTTCACAATTTTATTGCATATTTGTATCAATAAACTAAATATGTTTGTCTTCTATTTCCTACTTAATTTGTAAGACAGATTTAGTAGAGTACGCCCGATGCTTGAATCTCGTGGTAGCTCTACAGCGGATTAATTGATAACATTCTCTACATCTTTAGGCTCACCATATGAACGAATAGAGCCGCAACGAATCGTATATTGCAGCAATGTCAATATGTAATGATTACAGAAACGCTCAATGTCAGTTATATTGCATAGAGGCTTAGTGTATGAGACGTACTGCCTTATAATTCCATCGTTATGGTCAACTTTGCAAAAACGAGCATGATGTGTGGTTTGTAGAAATTTGTTTGACCGTAGAGATAATATCAACAACAACCTTATCTTGACGACGCACGATGCTATTCAGTCGTTTCTTCATTGTTTACGACCATAATTAGAACTGCTTTTTACAAGAGAACAATGTACAAATCTTCGCGTTTATGCGTTGAATTTATGGAAAACATACACTACCGGTGTACATATCGCAATTTCTTCGATCAAAAGTATTGTTTGAAGCTGCTTTTGTCGTTTGAATATTATAATCATGCAGGAGGCATTATTTGTGCAGCGTTTAAATTTAGTTATCGCACTGAAGAAGGAGGCAATCCTGTATTATCCGATGTTTATGAATTTAACAAAGATTGTGTTTCCACACGATATATGCTTTTCTGTTATTTACAATCAAATAAATGAAAGCATGCATATTTTGGCGATACATTTATGCCTTTCAGAACAAAGACGTTGCTCACAGTAAATCAATTTAATAATCTTATAATGCGTGAGTTTACTTTCGTGGCGATTAACCTGGTGTGCATATGACTGATTCCATTTGTATATATATCCCTGGCTAATGGTATAGAAACCGGCTAATGTTACTTTGATAACCTAGTTGGTAACGCAACATTAACCACGAATCAGCGCTTTTAATTTGAGGCACAGTGTAAGTGAAAGAGGTAGCAATAGCATGTAAGTGATCCTACTCCTGATACCCATGATTCGTCATAGAATTGTGAATAACTAGTGGTAGGTACATCATAAGCAATATATCACTAACCGCATAACTTACCTGATAATACAACATCATATATTAACTCTTACGTTGATCAAAGAATCGTATGACTATTGTCGCTATGCAAACGTAATAAATGATAACGATGTTCCGTTAATTATTGACTAGATTGTGAAACCAAAAGCTTATTAGTCAATTCTACGGAAATAATTTACTTTGTTAGGTAATTGTCTGGAGATTTTTTAAAGACAATCAATTATTGGGAAAATACCACCCCTAATGTAACTGCTAGGAGCGCTCTGGCTCCAATGATGGAATAAATATGTTGCAATTGTATTTAGCATGCTAGTGGTATTTAGCACTGGGACAGCCAGATCGAAAATATAGATAGATATATATATAGAGATATATAGATAGAGAGATAGATATATAGAGAGATAGAGAGAGAGATAGATATAGATAGATAGATAGAGAGAGAGATATAGAGAGAGATATATATATATCTAGATAGAGATATATATATATATATATATATATACAGGAACAGAGATACCTAGATACTTATATATATGTTTAACATATCTATCTATGTAAATATATATAGAGAGATAGAGATATACATAGAGAGAGAAGAGAGAGAGAGATATAGAGAGAGACATAGATATATAGAGATATATAGAGAACATATATAGAGATATAAATATAAATATATAATATATATATATATATATATATATATATATATATATATATATATAGATATATATATATGTAAAGAGATATATATATATATATCATATATGTATATATATATATATATATATAGTTATACATATATATATTCCGATATATATATATATATATTAATATATATATATATATCAGCATATATATATATATTATATATATGTATTTATATATATATATATAGCTATTTAGATCAATATATATATATCAATGTATATATATGTATACATATATATATATAGATATGTATATATATACATATATACATATAAATATTTAAATACACATATATATATCTATACAAATATATATATATACGATATTTGTATCTATATATATTTATATCTATGCGTATATATATATAATATATATATATATGCATATATAAATATATATATATATATATATATATATATATATATATTATATATATATATATATATTATATTATATATATATATATATATATATATATCTATATATATATATATATATATATATATATATATATATATATATATATTTATATAGGGCAGAGAGAAGCACAACATGATTTCAGACTACTTGTTAAAGCGAAGGTTCCCGCTATTTGCAATATGTGTAAATATCTCCAAATCCAAAGACACTGTGGTTAGTAAAATAAACTAGGAGCTGATTTATTAAGCAATGTTTCTTACTAAACAATACTGTTATCGTAGGAAATTGTTCATTTTGGCTTATTGTCATTCCGCATTTTGCCAATAAACCCTGACTTATTATCTTAGCAACTAATTATCTTCGGTTAAAGATACGATGTTGGCTCATTTCAATTTCATTACCTCAAGGCTTTACGTATCGCAGAAAAGGCTTTGAAACTCTATGATGATTGGTTAGGTCACGAGTGTAATCCCAACAACGAGGAAGGTGGACCAGCTTGCAGTTGTAGTGTCGCTCTTTAGGTCAGAGTAGCCTATGTGTTTCCAGTAATGCTAATTTCGATGTAGTACATCCAACAAGGGGCCATTATGGGTACTCAGCTAACCCAGCGCCTTGCTGTCAGGGCAACGCTGGTGCAATACTGACACCTCATATGCGCAGGTTTAATGTGATATGTGCTTTTGAAACATGTTCACCTCACAATGACAAACATCGTGCATAAAAACGTTAACGTTATGAATCGGACACATAATGCGTCCTTCTTGATGCAGGCTGTAACAGCATATGGCTTAACCAAACCCTTACACAAGCTCTCTATATGAGCAAAATTGGTCACATAAGTTGAATAATCATGGTTCATTAAATCACTTACTGGGTCAAGCTGGTGACCGAGATTATTAGGTTAGCAAAATCTATACGATCTGCTTGAACGAATATAACATAACCCAATAGATGCATTCCATGAAACAATTCGCGCTCTGTTTTCTGTTCAACATACAATATTTTTTATCACAGCAAGTGCACCAATAGAATAACATGTGAGTCACAAAACTACCATTATTCACAAGAAATGAAAATTCGGAATGTGATTGATTGTCACATCTATATTTACAAAAAACTGTTGTTGAATTCACAGTGATATGCCCTAATAACTATGTTAGGAAGCATGCATGATTGCCACAGGTCACTAGCTGATATCTAAGTCTAGGGTTAGCATGTGCAGGGTCTAATCTAGTTGTTCAATTTATCATTGCGTTTTGAAATTGTCGTCAAACAGTAGCATAGGTATAGAGACAACTTAACTTAACTCATCAATGCTTTACAGTCTGGGGAGATGAGCAACTGGAAAGGGATAAAAGAGCTCATCCGATCAACAGAGGCGGATCCATACAATTGATTGATGCTTAAAGATGTAATGGCACTTCAACGGCATTGAAATGTTACGTGGAATTTCACAGCAATATCCCAAATGCAGTATCATGTTTAACACGGCCCAGCATAGTTCTAAGTTTAATTCATCTATTATATTGGAACAGGAACACCTAGTTATGATTTAAGGCGAATGTGTAACACTTGCTTTAATGCCGGAAAATGGAAGTCATTGGTAAAACCAATGCCAAAAACATCTTATGAGTTATAACCGCAGAAATTATAAATAAGATCCATAAACATTGCTTAATATCGCAATGATAACAAAGCGCACCCATGCTTGGTATTAAATGAACAACACTACTTACACAAATTCAAAGCAAAAGCAAAACCGTCTAAGAACTTCACACACTCGCACAAAACACAGATATTGGTTGATATTATCTCTACCCAGTGTCTCATTCAGTTCTATGTTTCGTTATGTAGTAGAACTTATAGAAACATGAGTAGCTTGGATCGAATGGCACCATATGCATAATGTGAACAGCGCGCTATTGTTCGTCGATAAAAACACAAGAGCGCTTTTTATAACACTACATTATTTCCTGTTCACATCCTTCTTTCTTTCATCTTTCTCTGTCTGGTACTTTGGTTTTTTCTTTGCAAAGTCGGGCGCTATCAAAACTCAAGTTCGTCTGCTTAAAATTGTACTGCTGGGCGTTATGTACACCATGACGTTATCCAGATCGGATGTATCTATTTGTGTGACAGTTTCTATCGCATTTACGCAGCCTTTGTTGCCTCCTTAGCTATGTATGCTAAGTGATACCGACAACATTAACATCTTGGGACCAATATGGCTACAGGCTATTCCACGTTTCAACTCGGTAATGCATCCTATGGGAAATTTGGCTAATGTTAGGCAAAGCAGGAAAAGAGTCGACCAGTATATCAAACAAAAAATGTCGCCTTTCAACAGCTCCAATGAGGGATATACTCTCTAAAGAACCGTTTGTACTTAAACAGATCAACTATGCATAGTATGCCCTCAAACATGGTTTTTCAACGCAATCGTCGGAAATAATTGAAGCCCAGTTCTCTACTGACATATATGTGGCTTTACTCGTTGGACGATTAATTGTAGCTGTTTTGTTGTAGGGTTAATTGGGATATAAATTTGCATTTGCCAACACTTATTTGCTAGTCTGAACCAATGCGATAATTACTGAAGCCTGCAGCCCCAAAGTTTGAGCATGATAAATATGAACGTGGTCTCACCATGCAAAATGACAACAACGTATTCATTTTCATCGCACTTTGTTATTGTTTAGTTACTGATGATTCAACAGTTGTTTACAGTACAGCATATCCTACGCAAACAAATCATCAAAACATCAGTGGTTCATTTGCTGTGTTACCTAATAGCTGCATGGAAACGACAAACTAGGACCAACAATTTAAGCGATGATTTAAAGAGGAGCTTCGAATCCCCCAAGTGTCTAAATTAAGGGACGGTTTGCCAAGTGCGCAATAATCTAAACATGTTAGCAGAACAGCTATGTGGAGATATATGAGAGCGTTGCTAAAAAGCTTATGGTTTGCGCTCCAAAATCATGTACCAACCTTTTCACCACAGCGGGTGTGACGATTGGGATCAATAGCAACGTGGCAACGAGAGCGCTTAGGTTCTGTAAAAAGCATGCCCCCAAACACGACTAAGGCACAGAGCCACCAGATTAGATGCATAATATGGTAACATATATTTGTTTGATGATTTTTTGCTTAGTTTAATGTACTGGGACCTATTCGCTTATTTCTAATATGTATAAATGTACCGAGTGCAAATTTATTACTGAATGCGTAACAAATCATTTGACATGCAAAGCACTTGCTTCACTGCCTCGGTGACCTTTAAGCAGGCAATAATCGCATCCATTTATCCAAATGGTAGGAGCGGTGTTGGTGAAAATTGTATTAAGCTTATTAGCGTAATCGTTACGTATACCGCATCGAACCTTGTGTTCAGCAAGGTAAGATGCATTTTTCTGTAACATTTTGAATGAGTTTTGCGGTGCTGCGCCAAGTATCATTCTGGTGATGTAAAACAAAGAGCCTTCGGTCTGCATTTGTGTTACTGGTATTGTCATTGTCTGTATGCGCTGACAAGGAATCACGTTCACTAACTGAGAATACTTGTTCTGATCACGCGACACGTAAATACTGAGCAAATAAAAACTCTGAGCTGTTAAGATATGCGTAGTATGTATTCGATAAAATACTTAATTGACATTGCTGTATTGCGCTTTTATGTTCCGTTTGTTTAAACAGTTTCCCAAATGTTGGAGTGCGTTGAGATTTGGCCAACACTTCGACTTACTTGGTCATAATACACGGTCATTGAATTCATACTGCACGCCTTAAGTGGGAATAAATTGCCTCAAAACTAGTTTAGCAGACAGGGGATCAAAACTTTTGAACACTGTCCCAGATATTGTTAAGTTGTTACCAGCAATGTATATGTTTATAAGAGACGTATTTTACAACGTACAACGATAGTTGTATATAATAACTCCGTGACGTCAGGACTTACCTTGCCGGGGTGTAGAATGTTAGTATTACCTCATTTATTGGTATAGGTGTCACAATTGTTTTGTATTGCTTCTGTTTTATAACACGCCATTCCGACCCTTAGTGACGGATTGAGTTTTGTACGTAAATAGAATTTAACCAATAAATGTCACCTCACTTACTCAATCACAGTTTCACGCGAGCCGCGTAACCAAAGACATTTAATTATCATTACAAGGTGAATAATTGGCAAAGACTGCTTACCAGGACATCAAAACCGAAACCCTAGGATGAGCCGCCCTAATTGGCGATTCGCTGTCGGTCATCTCAAGCAAATCCTGCAGTGTCAAAGCTTAGTACATAATGCAGACAGAGAACTTTGCCCTACACATTAGCACTCTCTTTCGTACATGACCTATTAGCAAGTATGTTTTCATTTTCCCCAGAGGGCGCAATTGCGTCGTGAAATGAGGCTTAGTAAACATTAACATCACTTGATAATAATACATCTGGTGCTACGGGACTGCAGGCAAGGCTACTAGTTGTTGGTCATGCTCCCCCCAAAAAGAACACAGTCGTCACGTGATGTCTTCTGCATATGAACATTATAACCATATATTTTTAATGTCATAGCGACTTATTCGAGAAAGCTATCAGACATAGTGTAAATGTCAATTTGTTAATGCAGTTACATCAATGAACTTAAGGGTAACGTCTCGCATGATCTTTAAGATTACTAACAGGTGATGTGTACCATAATACAAACGAAATTAGCACAGACAATTGCCAGAAAGTTGGATGCTCATTCCATTCTATTGATTACATTTGATAGTTGCTCTATTATTATGCCATAAAGACAAATCATCCTCATTGCACTGAATTCAAAATATCACATTACTGTGCCGTATTATCTTGTCATGAAAAAAAAAATTCTAAAACGATTTCAAATAAGAACTTAGTCCTCTAAAAAAAGTCCTCGAAGCGGACATGCGTATTGAGCCACACATTAGTGCCACAATCATTCATAAGACACATCAAGCATGCAATAAAACTGCGTCTACTTTCGAAGCTTCATTTAGGAGGTCCATTGCTTTTAAAACTACCGGGTATTAGTTGTTGTAAAATTGCATTACTAAGTAGCGCCAACATTTGAGGGGTCAGATTGATGATATGATTATTTAACTGTCCGAATATTTAGGCGTTGCAGACACAGCCGCGCAAATCCTGGCGCTGTTTGTGGCAACTTATCTTTATTCAAGTTGCAGCACTAGTGTCCTATTCAATAATATCTTCGTCTCAGTTAGATGAAGTTATTATATTTCAAAAGCTGATTTAGCAACGTCAATGGCGAGGAATAAATGTGGTGCTTGGGTCACTCCTCGTAATTGCCATCGCCTTAAGTATGGTACGAACTCTGGAGGTGCCAAGTCAGTTTCATGTTGTACGTTATTCGACCACAAGTTAGCGTGATAATCGGACTTACTGGTTAACTTGTTTTGAATCGAATCGCTATAGTTTAGTAATACATTATATAATAGATTGGTCCATATGAACCGGCCAAATGCATTTCATACGGAACGTGGCAGAAATATTAAAACAAATTCTACTTGGTCTTTCAACATGTAATGTAGTGTAGATCTCCTAGCAGCTAAGCATCATTGAGATAAGTAATATTTCCTTTATTGCTGTAGGCATGCACATCGGTCAAGGTGTTGACCACTTGTAATATTGAACACTCAGTGTCCAAAGCTCAGTCGAGGAAACGATACAAATACTGACAGAGCTATAGTAAATTTAGAGAATATTATATTGCGGGAAACAGCAACAGCATTCGTGGACCAATAGCAGCTGGGTAAATGCTGGCCGCTTGGAGGAGAACGTTATGGTCATGCAGGCAGTTGTTGTCTTTAGGCCGACAGCAACATATTTATTAAGGTAGGTTGCATATATAAAACAATTAGCCACTAGGCAGCTGGTTGCAAGGAGTGCAATAAAATCCACTTTTGTTCTTAGAGAGATTTTGTTTATTGATGGCGGCTGTTTTCAACCCTATGAATCCCGAAAAAAAAGTTGCACATGTAGATCAATTAACACCTGTCGAGGTGCAGCCGTTGAAGGGAAACGATAGACATATTGACTAACGTAAAATAGGGGCGAGTTCATAACGGGTAATTTATCGATATATTAGGTGCACTGGTATGAAAATATGAAGTCGCAATCGGTGCAACTTTCAAGGGTTTATAAGCTGGAAGTTGTATTAATAGATCGAGCATTTTTCTATGTGCGCGATTGATAAGAGATGCTCTCGCTTTGACTGACAGCCCCGTAATATTGTTGAACTGAGACATGTTAATTTGGGACTTGTCTAAGAGTGGTATCCCTTACATTGACATACGACAGTAAACCTTATGATGATTAAAATCTCAATACAGTTCATCAGGGCTCGACTCGTTCAGTTTATAATTGCTACTTCATACTGCATTTCATTATATTGAATAAACATAAAAACCGGTGTTGGACTACACTATGAATTCGAGTTTAATTATAATCAGTGGCGTGTGAACATAATTACATTTATTCGTAGACCAATCCCTCAAACATGTAACAAATTATGTGAATTGGATGGATAATGAGCTCGTTTCGCCCAATGATTGTTTCTGAACCATAATTTTTCTATGTACCGATGAATGTAATAGGCTATTACGACCCATTTGAAGGTATACAGCGCTGGAATACCATACACTATTAATAACTTTGCGGTTATCAACCTACCGGATTATATTTATCTATGCACCGTCTCACCCTATCTAACGTGTAGTGGCTCTGTACGATATCTCTCTGTGGCATTATTTTGTATGGGTACTCATTTCGCGTTGTCTGCAAGCGTTTCTCAACCGAATGGTTAACTAATGGAATACCATACACTATTGATAACTTTGCGGTTATCATCCTACCGGATCCTCTCATCCAATCTAACGTGTAGCGGTTCTGGACTATATATCTCGGTGGCATTATTTTGTATGGGTACTCATTTCGCTGTACCTGCAAGCGTTACTAAACCGTCTTGTTAACGAATGGCTTTGGTAGAAGTATAATGAGTTCCCATATATGTATTTGTATCAGCTTACAAGACGTTATTAATATGACAAGACAAGATTCTCTGATAGTTTTGCTTACACATAATTATGCATTGGCTATAAACCCATGCATGTACTTTCTATCATACCATGAAAGTCTAAGGAATCCGTTAATCCAATAACCAGCGATGTACGTCTCATCCGGCTTTCAAGCACATGAACATGTCATATGTCCGGGTGGAATGATTATTAGGACGGAACATTAGCCTATTAGTAAGCCTACTGATTGCACTTGTAAATGTAAATCCATTGATCACAATGCCAAAAATGCATAGTTTGGGATATCTTTGCTTTCATCAGATAAATGAACAATCGGATTGCATGATGACTGACAGCTAAAAATGCGATAAACATTCGTTACAGTGCATACTAAAGTGCATACTAGGACGGCAGCCTAGGATGGTATCAGTATTGATGATCTGGGCAAAAATATCGTAAGGTCTGTAAGTGCACTTCGAATTAATCAAATACAAAACTATAATACCTAAAGTTTTTCATTGCTGTCGGATTAGAATATTGATTTAAACCTATGTTCTTGAAAAACTGTTCGTGTTGGTTTTTAAAGAGTTCGTTGATCTGGCTGACACTAGTATGACTGGTGAATTGAAAAGCTATTCGTTTTTTGATCTTAAACATTCCTGTATACAAGTACCATGTGTGCAATAGTTAATTGCAAGATACAACTGCCCACCACAAGAAATTTACGTAAATAACTGACATGCTGATATGATATGCCAGTAACCATAACATTATTTACATGGTAAACGTGCGCGGTTATTTGCCGTGTTTGCCACATTCAACATTCACTATCGTATAATAGCGTTTATCGTATTCGGTATCGATTACTAGTTATCTATGCCAGATATTGCAATATGTATTAGTACTAATAAATGATTTCATACTATGACAGCTGTAGTGTTGTGCGTTTGATTTTCCCATGTTGGCCGGTAAATTAGCAACAACCTCAATGTATTATCTCTCGACTGGCGTTTTTCACGTTTGGTCAACTCTGTTAGGTATTCGATTTTTAGGAACAGGATCAAAGATCTCAGACAACATAAAACAATACTATTCCATAATCGAAAACAAGCGGGTCCAAATAATTGATAGATGTTTAAGAATGTAATAGCAGCACAACGCCATTGCAAACGTGCGCGTCGTACGTAAGCCAGGAACAGTAAGTGGGGATTTCATAGCTATAACTCATGGGCTGTTATATGACTTTCTCAGCTCAGCGTAGTGGATGAAAAAGGCACTTTTAATTGAAATGATCTATTACACGGGAACAGGAATAAACATGTATGGTATAAGGCGTATGTATAAGAATGGACGATTATTAAGGTCAAGAACGATAAATAAGACCCAAAAACGCTATCGCATTTTTTATAGCAACATAGCTCACCAATCCATGATGCTATATGAGCAATGCTTTTTTAAAGCAAACGCAAATTCGTTTTTTAAAGCAAACGCAAGACGGTCATACAGCTTCACGACCTCAACGAAAAACACAGAATACTGGTGACGAGCTCCTTACAGATTGTCCAATTCAGATCACCGAATATCTAACGCGGTTTAAACATATCATAAGTAAATGATAATATTTATTTAGTTGGAGTTTCTACAGCCGAAATGAATCGTGATATTTTACCGTAAGAATTCATGATAAAGCCCTATTCACACCAAACTCTCCACCTTGGTACTTCTCTCTGGTAATCGTTGCCGATTTTGACCCCCATATAGGGGTCGCTTAATCAATAAATTGACGTTTTCGTGACGGTAGGTTGTCAAACTATAAAGAGTATGTGGAGGCTTGACTTTCGAGCCATGGCAAGCATGTATTTATCTGACACTGGGTCTTTTTGACGGAATATTGAACATGTCATATGTATACTCGTACGGCAACAACTTGTTGAATGAGTCACGTCCCCAGCTTAATGAAGCAAGCAATATTTGTTATCAACATCATTGTACGTTTATAGAATTCTATCAGCGCACCGAAAGGGATATAATCGCTAACATATTTAGATTGAAATAATAGCACACATAGCTACATGGTCCTGTCGGGACCACCGTAAGCCGTTGGTGACTGCTAGGGGTAGTGATCAAATCGGGTTTAATAAGCCTCACACAACGCCAAGAATACTGGAAATAGACGCAGACATGTATTATTTAAAGGCACCGGGGTACTTCTATACAATACACACATGCCATGGTAATCCACAACTCGAGCCAACAACAGTGGGATTATATGATATCAAAACGTTGTCCACCAATCTCAGCTGGAGGAGCATTAAATATCCTGTCAGGCCTGCATGTTCCAAAGCCGCGTCCCATCCCCTTTTTACCCAAACAAATTATAATCATACATGTAATAAGCCATACTTTAGCAATGCCAAAGGATATGATTCAGGGAAGTTATTTGAACAAAGAGAGGTACCATTACTATATTTATTTAATAAGATATGTTTGAATATTCATGCATGTTTGCAATACCCGGGGAAAATGATAGGAATATGGTTTGAATGACGTGTGGGTCTAACCAAAATATTGATTGGAAACCCAAACCATGATTTCCCTGGGTGTCTCTCCGCGTTACTAAACATATGACGATGATAATACATTTTTCATACTTACTATTTCGTTCCTAAAACTCAAAGTAGAGTAATGGCAAATCCGACGCTAAATATAGATACAAATCCACTATACTGTAGCACACGGGTATTTATCGGTGCTTTTGTTCCAATCTAGGACTACAACATATTTCTACGCAGTACACTAGGATATTACGTTATAAACATTAAGCAATTAAATAAGCCACTGTATTTGATGGAATGATTTTGAAAACTTGAAATCGAGGACTCTAATATGTACAAATAAAGAAAACTCGAAGTTTGAATGGCAGAAACGCGGAGTATAGAAAGGATTAATGATGTTATCTACATACGTCTACTCAGGAAAGGGATCAGATGTAATGGAATTGTCAGTGTTGCTTGTTATGTTAGGAGACAAGATGGCGTAATGAAGTAGCGAGAACCAAATGTTTCTCAAGACTCGTTCTAACTCACAACAACATTCTCAATTCGTTGTTTGCGAATACCTGCAAGAACCGATACTTAAGTGAAAGAGGTCATAAGATGCACTGTCAACGAATATGGACATGACTTGGTCTGATCTAAGTTGAATTGTCGTTAACTTATTAACTTTTTAACACAAGATCGATGTAGAGTATCGACTGTAAAGGGATCAATAAATTAAGAAATTAATCGGCGTTTTCGGGATACTATCTTGAATTAAGCTTTGATACGCCCGCCTAACGGAATATTTTTTGCTGGGCGTACGCGAATTATTGTGTTCATGCAACTGAAACATACCTGTGTACGATAACAAAATCAATAACACAACCCGTACGTGGTAATTACTGTACGAGTTGCATGACTATAGGCGACAGAGCTAATGATTATATTGATGTTGATTACAATCAGCGGCAAAATAGATGAGATATATGGCTTGATAAAATTATCATCGCGCATTAATTAGTAACGATACACGCTCTCGTAAATATGCTACATAACGATATGCGTTGTGAGCTGTTGTGGCCCCCCAACAAACCTAATGAACCGTAAGACTCATAGCTGCAATCTGGATAATCGGCACGTAGAACGGTTGCGAAACAGTATAATGTTGATAGGAGTTAATGTGATGCAAAAAACCCTATTGCGCTGATAAAGCAACATCAAAGGGTATCACTGGCCCCAGAAATCTGTCTACTTTTATCATTGGTACTTACCTAATCAGATGAAACCAAAAACGTCAGAAATACTAATGCAACCATATTCTTGTTTTCATTATGCGGTAGTACGTGAACCTAGAGCCGACGTTGTAAATAGACATAAAGATTATATTGTATCAAAGACATGAATATCTTTACCAATTATGAGGGGTAAAAAGCTAAATATCCTAGCGATTACCCAGATCCAAAATATCAGTGTTAAATATGCGTTACAAATCTCTTACAATCTTGAATACGTTGTGTGATGAGATACCATTGATGTGTAGCAATTTAATCACGAGCGTCACGCGCATTTAAAGATGTCACCCGAACGGGCATGATTAGCTTGAGAGAGAGGGCGCATGTTCGGAGGGGTCAATTCAGAGCTTGCTATCAAACAAGCCATATCTCTCATCTTTTACCTAAATGAAAAGTGGCATTATATCTGAATTTTTTCGGAATAACTTTATAATATTCAAGTCATAAAGTATTTTGAGTACCTGTCGGCTTACTCGTATGTTTGCGTATTCATTCGTCCGAATATACAACTTCAAGCACAACAACCTCGCCAGTGTAATGCCGGTTTGGGTGCTTATCTATTATCAAATCCGGTTGCGTCTGAGCTTTTATTGACAAGGTTATTTTATAGTTCATGTAAGCTTAGTATGAGGCTGAGCGGCACACCTACAATAGTGGGCTACATGAAACAGGCTTTTGTAAAGTCCGATTCACGGAAATGACCAACTAAGACCATACAAAGATGCATGGTTACAATATATAACGTTAAAACCCTAGTCATTCAAATATAAAAAGCGCATATTATCTTTGGGCGTTTAGCATGAAATTCCCATGTTTTTGAAGATAGTGTTACTATTGATTTGTTAACCAGTGATGTTAAGCTGATTGGCCGTTAAATGGCGGCCAACAATTGTCTTTCCTAAATATTGGCAAACTGTGATTTTCTATGTCAACTACAGTCATTACAGCCTGCTCACACAACATTCTATTTTGATAGTTCTTTCATCTATTATGTTTTGCTGAATTTACATTTCAGGTAGTTACTTTTTCAATTTGTAATCCAAAACAATCAGCTGCTCGTGAATTAAAGGATAACCGCGCGCATCAACAAACCCAAACAAATATATATCAGCAAAATGCGAGTATAGTCAATGTTGCGATACGGATTCAGCTTAGCAAATGATTGCATTGCTTATCTTTTGTATCACAATTTAGCAGTGCCCGAACTAACTAATGACATAAATTAATCATTATTGCCCGTGGAATTAGCTTGTCAACGCATATATTTGTCAGAATTTGCTGCATGCCACTGGTATCTTTAAGAGACATTCATGGCTGCTGACTCATATATCCGGTAAAAGCGTACACAACAATGAATATGTGCGACTCATTTTTTACAATATTATTGCATAGTTGCATCAATACACTTAATATTATTGTTTTCTATTTTCTACAGATTTTGTAAGACGGATCAGGTAGAGTACGACTGATGTTTGATTCTGTCGTGGTAGCTCTACATATGGACTGCAAATTAACTAGTAACATTGTTTACATCTTCGGGCTCACGATATAAACGGATAGACAGAAACGCAACGAATCGCCCTGAAATGTCACACATTGCAGTAATGTCCATAAGTCATGATTAGAGTAACGCACAATGTCAGTTTTATTGAGGCTTAGTGTATGAGACGCACTGCCTTATAATTCCATCGTTACGGCCTGCAGTGTAAAAAACGAGCCAGATTTGAGGTTTGTAGAAAGTAGTTTGAGAGTAGAGATAATATAAGCGATAAGCCTTATCTCGACGACGCACGATGTTATTCAGTCGTTTCTGCATTGTGTACGACATAAATTAAACCTGCTTTTTACAAGAGAACAATGAACATGTCCTCGCGTTTATGCGTTGAATATATGATAAACTTACACTACCCGTCTAGCTTATCTCAATTTAGTCAATCAAAATTAATGTCTGAAACTGCTTCGGTCATTTAAATCTTAAGGTCATGCTGGACGCATATTTTTAGCAGCTTTTAAATTTAGCTCTCGCAGTGAAAAAGGAGGCAATCTTGTATTATCTGATGTTTAGTAATTCAACTAGTATAGTATTTTCGCGCGATATATGCTTTTTCTGCTTTATACAATCAAATAAAAGGAAGAATGCATATCTTGGCGATACATTTTTGCCTTTCAAAGTGGTGTCGTTGCTCACGGTAAATCAATTCAATAATTTTATCCTGTGTGAGTTTACTTTCGTGGCAAGTATACAGGTATGTTTATGTCTGATCCCACTTGTACGTACATCCCTGACAGAGATAACCACTCGATGCACCTGAGCCACCCAACCCATTCGAATATTTTTGTAAACATGTAATACGCTACCATCTTTTTATGATTAATCCCTCATGGCTTCAAGTTCTCGGAATAAACCTACATAATTTATTATATTTTGTTACTTTCCGGCTACTTAATCCACGACCTAATTAATGGTATTACGAAAACGACTCCAACTAAGCTTGGAAAATGTTGATGGTCTAGAAAAGACGGCGCCAGGATCTTGTACAAAACATGCTGTCACGGATTATCTAAACGCTTTTGAGGTTATTCCAAAAGTCACTTAAAGAGTTTGTAATCGTAAAAACGAAACTCTCTTACGAAAAGAACGTAAATGTCATCTCTACAGCAATGAGTAGCAGCGCGCAGGGCTTACATGATAACATTAGAATAGTGAAACGTATTTAGCAAGCTAGTGGTATTACGCTCTGCGACTGTCAGGCCGCTAGGAACCGTCAACGGTCAATATCAAGATCCATCAATAACTCGAAGGTTTTAGAAAGCTTACTCGCATATGATGTTGCTTTGCGGCCGTATGATATGCAACACGCGTAATTTGCGATTGAAACATGTTATTTCGGTAGGTATGGGAAACGCCTGATGTTACCTTGATAACCTAGGTGGTAATGCATCAGATATCTATTAATTACGCAATTCACGTTTGTATATTAACCTGGCAGAATATGAATTCTAGCAAAATCAGGAGTAAATCACAAACATTGCATCGATGGCCGATCCATGTGACTTGATGCATGCGCCCATACTATTGATTAGAACAATTTATATGGGTACAACACATGCAAAATTATATATTAAACTATGGTTACAGTACATCCCACGTGGCCGCCGAGCTAGGGCAGCTAAAATATGTTAGCAAAAAAATGTTATGCATTCCGGATACCTTTTGCAGTGATTGATTTGCCTAAAAATATGCCCTTGTTAGGCAATGTTAGACAATGACCTGATAGGTATCCCGCTTGATGTGCCGCCTTTGGTTGTTATATGTTCTTTCAAACGGTTCATGCGATTCACCCAACCATGACATGAGCATGTTGAAGACTTTGGTAAGGGAAAGCCTTCCAAGTTTTGCAAGCAATTATTCTGCTTGCAATATATTTCTTCGTCACATTTGTGTTGGACCAGTTAACACCACTTGATACCCATGGCTGCATACACAATAGAAGCAATAAAGAAGATAAAAGTGGACATACCTTACCATGACGAATTACCGATTGTCACTCAAACTGCATGACCAAACATTTTGCATCGCTTAAGTCAAAGGAAGGATAACCAAACTTCACAAATCCCTTGTTGAAATTTAAAATTCTTCTTCAACTGTCTAATTATATGCTCACGTTTGTTAAATCAGTTAAAAAGACTTGTTCAGATAAAATAGCAAGATAAATTGCATTGTTTTTGCTACTTTGCATAAAGCCTGTTAACCCAGTATAGTTGCTTACGGGTTAAGTAACTTGTAATTGTGTATGCAAGTAAGCGTGTTTACGCGCTAGCGTATCTATCTTCTCCCACATAATTATTGCACATGGGTTAATTAAACATGGACTTGATGTGCAACATGTCACTATAAATGTCCTGTTATACATGATATTTGGCGCCTTCATGACAAAAGCTCAATTTCATTAAACGCATTAGCCACCCTTTAAGTGGAGAAACTAACACTTTGTTTCGGGCGCGGCCGGGATAAGATAGAGTCGCGTATTTTGCAGGGTTTGGTGACCGCCTGACATATCAATGTCAACGAGAAACCAGCAAATTACAAACACTGGCCTTGGTGAACGTAGATGAACGGAAGTAGAATGCCAGAACTTGGTGTTCAAATGACGGTTGGCATCCTGTTGATATATTTGCAGTCAAGAATAACATACTAACGACCAAATGCCATAGTCTTGGATTTATGCATCCGGTAAGTCAATTATTGTGGGCATGGCAATGATCTAAAGCAATGAAACATCACCAAAACGCAATGACACATTGATTAACCAATTTCGACCTCGCACTTACTCAACAACTAGGACGCTGTTGCACGGTTGCAGCCATGCATGCTTCTTGATTATAATTCACAATACATATCATTCTGAATTCAACAACACGTTATTGTCGATATAAACGTGACAATGAGTCACGTGGCCCATTTCCTGTAGTTTAGGGACTTACATAATCATAACTAACATTCCATTATTATTCAGCGGTGTGATTGCTGTGATAACAAATATGGTATGTTGAACGGGCCACAGGGTATGAATGATTATAAGGTAGTCATCCATCGAAATCATATAATTTCGTCCAAAGGAAATCGTATTTATACAGCTATAAGGGTCACCAGCAGTGTCAAATAGATGGTGCAATGAGCCACAGTTATGAAATCCTGAGCTGGGAGAGAAAGGTGATTTAATGGTTCGGTTAAGCTCTATGCTGTTGAAGTCTGCATAAATGAACGGGTAATGTTCTACATTCATGTCTGCAGCGCACGAGGTTATTGATTTGTCAGGTAATCATATTTCATGGAGCACATATTTTGTTTCGTGACGGGGTACACTCAAAGTACATCATGTTTGATTTGAGCGTAGCGCAATTTGCAAACCATAATACAGCCCCTGGTTAACATTATGCTTGTAAAGGCTCGTAAATAAATGTCCTGCTTCAATTTGATTCCATATACATCAAAATAACGTAATTTATATATTTCATTAGTGTTTGTAATGCACCAATCAGTACATCACTGCAGGGTGCTACACTGGCCGCAATAACACATAATTACTCCTTTGCTGGCAATTCTAGTTACAAACAGCAGTCATCTTTAACACCATTCTTTGAATAACACTTTTGTGGCCAATTAAATAGCTTCAGCATATCATATTTGCCAATATTAATTATATAGAAGAACCATATAAAAATTATACATATGTATATAATTATGTACATACATATATATTCATATTTATATATATAAATATATATATATATGCATATATATATATATATATATATACATATGTACCTATATTTATGTATATAAGTAAAAAAAAAAAAATGCATACATATAAACATATATATGTGTATCAAATAAATTTACATATATATATATATATATATATATATATATATATATATATATATATATATATATATATTGACCAAGGATATATATATAAATATATCAATATATATATATAGATATATATATATATATATATATATATATATATATAGATATATATATATATATATATATATATATATATATATATATATATATATGTGCGTGTGTGTGTATATTTATATATATATATACATATATACATATATATAAATATATATATATATAAATATATGTATATATATGTATGTATGTATGTATATATATGAATATATATATATATATCTATATATATGATATATATATATATATATATATATATATATCTATATATATATATATATATATATATATATATATATATATATATATATCTATATATATATATATATATATATATATATATATATATATACCTTGGTCTTCCACCGTAATATATATAGATGAATTGTAGTCCCGATACATATGTGGATGTAAAAATATATACTGGCTTCTACCAATATAGGGTATGCATATTTTTCGGTCAGGATTCTGTCACCCTAATTTTTGTGACTCTTTACTAAGCGACCCTTAGCTTGGGTGCGAGTAAAGAATGAAGCCCACCCCTCAGGCCTCTTTTAGGACATTCTGTTAGGTTCAACACCGTAATACTTAATGCATATCCCTTTGGTTACATCAGTAGCAGTCGCTACACTGGCTTTGAAACGAGAACACCGGAGCATGGCAGTTAGATTTATATTATATACATTCCTCGTGTTACTACGCGTAACATGCATTTTTGCCATATTGATGGCTGTGTGGGGAACTGGCGCATATGTAGCATCATCATTGCTCTTGTTTATCTCTGCATATCACTGCTTAAGACGAGATGACATCAGTGCAATGTCATGCTATATATCATTGAACGCTACATAAACATATTTAAACCAACGAGTGACCAAAAGTTCTTGTATGCGTCTTCTATGGATAAAACGGTTTTTTAAAAAAATGGACGGGCATTACACATTTGACATTCACCAGCTGTGACATAGATATGCCCGACACGATGCGCTACTTGCGTCACATTAAAGTCTGCGCTAGTAACGCATGTGGCCGTGTGACCTAAGGTGGATCAAGCTTTCAAACTTAGTCTAGTCAGATATTTTGGTAATAGGAATCTTTAGTGTACGATGCGAAGCGCGGTGCTCATAACGCATTTGCAAATTTGACGGACCTCGTTCATATAAGATTTATCTACTGTGATATTGTCAACAAGATGAGACGGTTGCATCATGATTGCGTCTGCGCAAACTAAATCAATACTCACTTGACTAAGAACGAATTTGCTCGCCACACCTTGTCTGGCTCAATGCAATAAAATGCCTCACGATATGCATGAGAATATCCCAAACCAACTCAAAGTCTCTAAACTTGCATACAGCCGGCTCATGGTGATCTCATCACCACCTGCACGTGTCAATGGTACATACGATGTAGGATCGTGTTTCGTGCTGTTCATCGATGACAGCCCAACCCGAGCGAAAACAAACGAACGAAAGAGGATGTCATATATGTGCAGTGGTCATGATGAATTCGAAGTGTAATGTGACCTTTCAACGACATATATACATGTACTGTATGAATTACATATTCATATATGAAACTTTAATAGGAGCTTGAGACATGGATAAAAATGTACCAACCAATCCAAAATTTACGTTTCGTCAGGAAAAGCTACTTACCACTGAGATCATCTATATTACATGGACTTAGTTTTGTGTTAGAAATTACTAGATTTTAATTGACGTTTGCTGCAAAAGAAGTAACCACAGATAAGAAATATATAGTCTAAGTTTTCGATTTGTAGGTGCATCACTGAATCTTACATAGAGGTCTGCATACGTTTTAATAGGCCTTAACCCTTCGTTGTGCATTATTTTATATATCGTTGGCTCATAGACGAACGTTGTGTAGATGAAGCTGATTAAAACATTCAAAAATGTCGTAGCGATGATTTAAAAAAGCTGTACACAAAGATAATCAAGTTATTCCACGATTTGCCTACATGGACATAAGGGTATATATTCCTGTCGACCAATAACACCCTGGGGCATGGCACACTGTAATTCTCTTTATCATACATTATTACCCTGTTTATGATCATGCGTCGCCCAAGTGTAGTTAAAACAGTCACTTAAAATGCGAGGCTCATTAATTCAAAATATAAAATCAGCCGCGTGACATAATATTTAGCGACGACGAACGTTCAAAAGTCTATGAAGTTTTCGAGAGGGCAGACGCGTAGTCAGGGTTAATTCTTCCAACCTACCAACATCCGGTCATCTAGGCAGTGCTATTACATACATAGCATTCTATTCGAACACAATAAATGCCGATTACCCGAGCATTAATGCTTCACTATAATCTTCGTTGCCAAAGAGTAAATGATTTAGAGTGATAATAGTCCTAATAGCAAGCGTCTTGTAATCTAATTGTAGTCGTTAATTGATCTTGTATTATGCTAGGTTAAATATATAATATGTAGATTCATTAATTTGTATATAATTCAGCTAAATG
This sequence comes from Urechis unicinctus, assembly GCA_034190875.2. Lineage (NCBI taxonomy): Eukaryota > Metazoa > Annelida > Polychaeta > Xenopneusta > Urechidae > Urechis > Urechis unicinctus. The sequence goes on from CM067343.1 coordinate 14,649,096, forward strand.
GAGTATATCTAATGTGGTGAGCAAACAATTCATTGCTGGAGGATAACAAAGGAGGTTGAACAGTAAACACGATGATATTTGCGAGCAGTGTCATTGAGAAATGAAGGATCACGTAATGACGCGTATGCAAGAAATTGACCAGGCACAAAATTGCCCCCATTTTAATTGTGCCGAACAATGGAATATCAATTTATTGCGCAGCAAATCACGCAACAACGTTCCTGATTGTTCAATGTCGTTTGCCTTAGAGACGATGTTCTGCATAATTGTTAAAATGAACGTTTTGATCATCTAGCTGATACCGAACGTTAACGTTTGGCAAATGATACCCATATGCAAAACGTTATGATGCCTATGTATTCTTGTAACTTTCTATTTAAAGTCTTTCACAACGTTATGATTAGAGGTAAACCGTTAAAGTATCACTACAATATGTCGCCATACAGCTGTCACTTACTGCAAGTTTTGTCATATCCCTGTTTGACTTAACGTCAAGGCCAAAGTTATAGATCCCAGGTTTTCTGATGATATAATAGTAGTAATAAGCTATGTACAATTTTAAGCTCCTTGTGACTTCGTAAGGTACTACGCAACTATTTACACTGTACCATTAAAACATATCCGGCAATATCCCAAAAGTGTTATCTGTCATTCGTTTATGGGGCTTCAAATGATGGCATGTTTCTAATACTATTGGTCGACAATGCGCAAGAAGCACAAGTCATTGATTGTGCTAGTTGATACCCAATGCTGCCGTGACACTCTGGCTTTTTTTTAAACTCCTTATCGAAGAACACAATGATAAATGTTGTCGTTCCTGTAAAATTGCAAGCACGCGACATGATCAATAACGAATCTAACAGTGCATTCACAATGATAATATAAATCACTGCATCTCGTGTGGTTTATTCTATCGATCAAAATCCAAAAAGGCAAAAAACCACCGATTCATCGGGATATGAAAAGCCTTTGCGGTATTGCCGAGTCTAAATGAAGTCTTTCATCATGTGATGATCAAAGGTTAAACGAGAAATACAAGAACCATTACAATATGTTGCCATACATATGCTGTAAAGAGCGCCCCAACTAAAGTGTCATTTATCGCAAGCATTGTCACGTCCATGTCTGACTTAAAGTCAAGGCTGTAGTAACGTAGTAACTCCCATGTTGCCTGATGATATATTAATAGTAATAAGCCGAGTGCAAAATATCAAGCTAACTGCAACTTTATAAGTTAGTAAGCAACTATTGTTGCTCGCTGGAGTCAACATATCCTTAGAACAATACCCTGCTATATGAGCCAAAACCAAACGGCTGCTGGTGCTGCCTTAGCTCGTATAATTTATATATACAAACTTCCGCTCCCGGTCGTCGGCGTTCGAACATAAACAAATATGGAAAATATCAGTACCCGCTCACGTGAATATAAACCAGGCGTTAATTACATGTTGGCTATTTAGCTGTTACTCTGCCGTCATATCTTTGAAAAAACCTCACAATGACCTTCTCACAGCGGAAACGTTCGTCGGTGCTATGTGAGTCTGCATTGGCTTCAAACCTGATTGTCTGGGATTAAATGTGTTATATTTGGTAAACATTGCCGAGTGGCTTGTTGTTTTGTGGACACGTTAAGTGCATATCTAGCGTCTGCATGCAAAAGAGTTCATGTTCCGGCCTAGGGTAACAAATGATGACGTTTGGGCAGCTAGATTATCAATAAAGCGACGCGCATCAGGGGTACACATAGCTGCTGTTGCAGAGTTTTTGTGTTTAAACTATACTCCAAGCGTGACGGATCTAGTTGGTATCTCGCTTTGCGGATGTTTGAAATATCGGGTTGGCTGTCGTAGACTAATATGATGCCTTATTTATGAGCGGTCATTTAGGAGTCATAAGACAACAACTACACTAAAACTACAGCTAAGCCTGGAGATATATTTCTCCGGTGTGTGACATTTTCCCCTGTGCTACATGAGTATTGGCAGCCGAATGGCGCTACTCTCGATCGTTCCTTTCCGGCATTTGGGCTCAAAGCAGGCAAGAAAACATGTGTGGCGCTTAATGTTGCGTAACAAATTACATTATTTTGTAGATAACACCCATTTTGCGATGGGAACTTTTCTGGGTTAGCGAGTCAAATGCATCACCGATTCGCGGCAGTCGGGTAAAAAATCATGGCCCTAAATGGGCCACATAATTCAGAGAGCGTGGGAATAATCTCGAGTTTTCGATAGAACGCACACGGCCTGTCTGCGTTCATGAATTTGTTTCCGTAGGAATGAATGACCGGGGTAAAGCTACGGTTCATTGCATACATATTTGCTGTAACAGACTCGTACACTTACGTACACACGTGCCCCCCCCCCCCCCACAAACAAACAGATATATATATATATATATATATATATATATATATATATATATATATATATATATATATATATATATATATATATATATATATATATATATATATATATATATATATATATATATATATATATATATATATATATATATATATATATATATACGTATATATATGTTTATATATGTACGTATGGTGACCACAACAGTGACGTTTATCTGACGTTCGGCTTGATTTCATCAACCGAAATGACAACCCTGGAGGTGAAGATCATGTGTTGTGCGTTATAGCTACTTTTTTATAGCTTCAATGCATCAAGAAAAAAAAGATCGCATGTCACGAGCAACTCATACCTTAGAAGATTCAGTCACTGCCCTATAAATCATAATTGGAAACATTGTTTTATGAATGGCAATCTTTAACATTTTTCAGATCGGTAGTAGGATCAGCTATTCTCCGCCATTTATAATAGTTGATACTGACGGCGTTGCAAGCTATTTATTTATTTTTTATCCATTACGCCACGTAATGATATTGATTAATGACGAAAAACTCTCATCGTGGCTGTCCTTTGCCATGTGAACCTATCGACACGCTCGAGTCATTGATCGACAGTTTACGTCGATTTCAACATCGAAGCGGTATTGAGAAGGTGATGGATGTGGAAGCTGATATAACTTCCATACGCAATCCCATGTTTAGCACTGGTCTTGTTTCTGGAGCTGGAACGGAGCTAGAAGCCAAAAGTAGAATCTCCAAACTCCGACAGAAACAAAACTTTATCTTTGTTCATTTGTATTGGAATCTTTGTAAATCTTCGTTGCTAATAACTATGGTTCCGGGCTGTACAGTATAACGGTTATGATTAATCTTGCATGAGTATTTAACAACGCCCAACATGACTGAGCTTTATTTATCCACCCCTTCAACGATACCCTACATTAAGTTAATGTTAACCTATATAATTTACCACGTTGATTTATATTTTCCATTCCTAGTTAGGGTCTTCGAAGGGCACATATACGCACTCTGAATAATCGATAGCCCGGACCAAGCATATTGCATCATATATATCGGCAAATAGTTCTGTTTGTTTGCAAAATATAATTCTGGATTTTATCATAAAGGCAATGAGGGGAAAGTACTGATAAGATTAAAATTACTACGCTGCATTTCGCTGTTTGGGATGTTTTGTGATGGGGCATTTCTGTCACGCATTCTGAAGCTTAGCAGATGCCGGAAATCGATATAAGTGTTACTGAATATAAACATGAATACCTCATTGGTCGACATATTACCGTCCGAACCAAGATAGCAATTACATAACGTTTGTACGATTAATTATGGAGATGGCTCGCCATTAAATTCGAATAATTCGTGTATATGTAAATCAGACACATACTTATTGTCACCTTTTTATTAGATCTAGCGTTTAACATCCCGGTTTTGCTTTGAGTATTGTTTTTTATAACTAAAACCGCTAGTGTATATTCTCTACCCCGGAAGGTCCAAACAACAAGTTTGACATATATGCGCTCTCTTGTCGGAAATTATCAACGCAGGCCACGGAGCTATGTGCCAATTTTTAAATGATGCGTCACCTACCAATACATGATTCAAATTTATACTACACAATCTACAGTTGTCTGGTGGATAAGCGTGCTATGTTAGGTCCCGGCCAAGTAGTTTTACTGTATGCTGTCACAGTTAAGGATCATACAGGCTTGCCACTTTATGTTGTCATCCCAAGTTTAGTGATGTAGCGCAGTGTGGCTTCCTTGCTAGATAAGCACACAATCTCCATGTTGAGCGATTTGTATGCTGGGCATATGTGCTCCTATTCATCAGTGCACCACTACATAACGGATAAACTATTTTACGAGATATATCAGAAGATGTATCAGAAGATACGTGTGAACATATGTTAGATACCAGCGACCTATAATACCCTGACACTTTGGAAGTAGATTGGTTCTTTCGGTATAGTATATCACTGAACAACATTTGACACTGGTGTACACATATCTGCTATATGTCTGCTAAGTTAAACTTGTTATCAGGTTGAATATGTAACATAAATAAAGTCCGAAAGGTATTTATATATTTTTTGAAAGTTGAAGGATGGTTTATACAATGAGTTTTCCATTGGTTAGTTTCCGCAAATGCGATATGTCAACAAACTTTCCGTGGCGGAGTGTGAGGATTTGACAACGTTTGCAAGCTGCAATACCTATATCGCATCGATTCCCTTACGCGGGTCATTTTATCCTGACGCGTATCAGTAATACGTGTGGTTCAACTAATGTCAACTAGACAATTAACTATCCAATAAAGCAACTATTGTCGGTACCGTTCTGGTGTTGCGGGACACCTCATGTAATGATATCTCCCACACACGAATACAGCGACATTCGCGGTTACCTTATTTAACGCCATAATGACATGTAACGAGAGTCTGATTTTGCACTAAATTAGACGAGTTGCAATAAGTATTGCGTGCAAGAGGTGTAATTATAAGTTTATGATACCAAAGCATGATGATGGATTGGAATACATTCGCGCAAGCTGGTTATCCAATGTACGCCAATTCATACCTACCTAGCCTCAGGAATTAGCCCACCGACACAAAAACGTCCTAGAATAATGATTTGTAAACAAGGGCATTCAATTGCAATCACATATTCTGGATGCATCAAACAGCACCAATAGCTGTCATCGATCACTCATTGTCGATACACGTCTCCACTGACAAAGCGGAACCTTAACATCAAATTCATACCATCTGTCAACATTTATGCAGGTTTATTGTTATTGAAAACGTCAACGATACCGTGAGACATTGTACCTGCATCATAACAACATTCCTCAGACACTCATCAGATGACGTTTTGGGTGGTTATGCAGACTACTTTTGAATGACCGTGCGGATGTTGTCGTACAGATATCAAATGCAGAAGGGGTGACCATCTCAATCATATTTGCGTGCTAATCCTTTGGTGAAACGTTATAGAATACCATTAATATCCCAATGGTTCTAACTAGAATATAGTAACGAAAAATGATTTATTTTGGAGAACTGATAATTTTACTGAACTTAAACTTTGAATTATGTAATATGGCCGTCGGTACAACGCAACTAAACACACTGTCTAACATTGTGAGGCATTGTAACCTCTTGCGTTTAGCAAATCAAATATATTATCCCTGCATGAAATATGCTTTACTGCGCGCTACACAATGTTCGCATTAAAGTTAGAGAAAGAATAGTGCTATGGTTTTTATCATTAATGTCTTCTTTTCATATGGCTTCAAGCTGCTCGGGATATACCTTGGGCCGACTAATTATATCATTCGTCGATATTACCACGCACCATTATTCGCAAACTCAAACCAAATTAATGGTTTCATTAGATCACCTGCCACTAATCCAGAAAATCCTTAATAGAACAAGGTTTTGTGGTGCCAGTATCTTGCACATAACTAACTTGCATTGATTATCTTATTTCCAAAGCAATTAATTTATCCCTACCATAGGCTTGCATTTATATAAAACGACACCTAGCTAACCATGTTTCATTGATCATTTATTGACAATTTGAGCCGCTTCATATGAATTACCATCACCTACTATTATTGTATATGCTAGGGGAAAGTAATTGCAACATAACTGGTTGTATAAGCGTACAATAGGAATTGTCATACCACGGCCTCACCTTGGATTATATGGCGATATTATCCGTAGTGTAAATACATCCAGGACAAGGTTTTTTTACGCGAAATCTGTTGCTTGAAGAGTATTGTGAAAGTATTGGGCATTTAATATTCTGCTCCCCAGGCAAAGAGGTTCATACACAAGGCAAAGCTGTGACATTAACCTGCCCGCTCTAATGGTTTAACAAAGCCGGATCAGGGCACACACTACATAGCTGCAATATTTTAATAAGACACAGTTGACCTCGTCACTAAGCATGTGAGCAAGCGCGGGGTGAGATACATCAATGCTCTGTATATGAATTCTGCGATTGTGCTGATATACTGAATGGTAGTTGTTAACCTGTTGTATAACCCTCATTTGGGTCTAATGCCTTGGTGTACCATAACGTAATAAGTTGAACCAATTGATACCTAATGACAAACAACGCCTCATCCCATCGGTGATGCATGTCGCCATTTGTAACCCACGCTGTAGCATCCCAAACACAATGGTGACTTCGTTTTTATAAGCCGAAAAGCTGCATCCGTGTAGTCTGGAATTTCTGAAGAATTTTATTTGTCAAATGCAGTGAACAAAGAAAGCGCATCACTGCTCTTTGGCAGTTTATATGGCGTTGTCGTTAATGTGGTTACAAGTTGTTTTTAGTCCATGGATCAAATCATTGAAATATTACTGACATGCTCCACAAGTGATTCAAAGAAATAAAAAGCGTTAACAGATTAGTGCTACGGAAGGAGAAGAAGGGCATCTGATACTGGAATGTTTGCTGCTGTCTACAATGGTATATAATTAGGAAATCGCTTATTAGGATTCCTTAGTGCTCAATTGTGACATTGATATCACATGTAATGCTAATTCAAATTCCTTATATTCGTTGACCGTGTTTTCGAAAGCATCGCTTCTTTGTTGACGTAAAGTATCAACGAGAGTCTGTCGGCATATTTCTAGCATGATACATTTTAGCCGGTGACAATGGAATAAACATGAAATGAAATCTCGGGGTTGCGAGATGAAATAAAGAATGTGATGTATATGATTGCCATCATATTGGGCTCATTCCGGTTTGCTATCTCTTCTGTTTCATTTGATTTCCGACGCAATACCACTGAGCCGTCGGGTTGATGTCATAGACACAAAAAGCCGTATCTGTTCACAGTGAGTAATGCATTTAGGACTTACTAAATACGTGTCCGATCACATGTATGTATTATTAGTCTCTATCTTATCAGACCCGTTACGAAAGTCAATGTTCTTTACAACTCAAAAGTAAATTAAGGATTTTAATTGTGTAACATGGATAAACTATATGATGCTGGACAAATGCAAATAACTATATGTTTGTACGTCTACAATGGTTGAAAGGCTTCTTAAGTGACCACAACTCCACCTTTTTCAATCGACCCCCGTCGTCAATTTTGCAAACGTTGTTGCTATCCACAAGTTCATATACTTGAGGCGAATGGTACAGATACCGAAGACATAAACTGACAAATGTAACCTGCCCTTCATGAAGAAATTATAAATAATCTTTTGATAATCTCATGATTTGTAATATATATGATATATGCAAATAGGAATATGAGACAAAATGCATTATTTCACGAACGAACTGGTATGCAATTGGGGAATTATCCCTCTCCACAGCATGCGGTACTGATAATGTCTTAATCGAAAAAGGATCATCTTCTTGCAAAGTTTTCTTGCCTGATTGATGAATGTGATTCAAGGAGAGTGAACGAAGCCATATGTCATTGATCACATAACGTTCTGGTTAGTACAGTGAGTGAGTGAGAATTGGGTTTAACGGCACACCAACACGTATGTGTTATATGGCGCCTAGAAAGATTAATAGATAAGTTTGACCTAATTAAGCAGTCGCCTTCTAAGATAAATAGAAAAAAGGGGGACACACAAGTGGATGATGTTGAAAAAGTTAAAAATGCAAATAGTATCCTAGGGCAAGTCCCCATCAGCCGATTGACTGGACCAGGCAATTCCAGCCACTCGTCTAGGTGAAATACGGGTTAAAGTGGGGTGTTGAAGATATAGCCCTCGCAAGGACCGCTCCACTCAACCACCAGAATCCCATCTCCCACCGAAACGAGTCGCAACCCGCGGCTAACAGGTTGCCACCTATTAGTCGCCTCTACGACATGCAGGAGGATACAGTGGGACTATTCTACCCCCGCACCCACAGGGGAGTTCTGGTTAGTACAACATCACATATCCACTCTAGTGTTGATCGAAGAAGCGCATCACTATTGTCACTATCCTATAGTAGTAAGTGATAACGACGTTCCGTCAACTATTCACTAGATTGTGAATCTAAAAATTTGCTCGGTCATTCAACAGAAATAATTTTCTTTGCTAGGTCATTCAAAATCTCGGTCTAGAGAGTTTCAAAGGATAATATATTATTGGGCAAATACCTCCCCTACTGTAACTACTATGTGCGCTCTGGCTCCAATGATAGAATTACAATGCTGAACATGTATTTAGCAAGCTGGTGGTATTTTGCATTGCAACGGTAAGATGGAGAGGAATCACAAATAGTCATTATTAAGATCCATAAATACTTGCTAGGTTTACCCGAATGTTACTGCTTCGTGGACTTGTGTAATTACATTCACTGAATTTGTGACTGCAACCGGCAATGTCGTTAGCTATTGGACCCTTCGGCTGTTACGCTGATACTGTACATGGTAATGAAGGATTAACCCAGATCCACTTTTACAAATGGATGCACAGTCTAAGGGGAAGAGGTATCAATATAATTGATGAAACCTCACTCTCCCATGTCCTGGATCCGTAATTGAATTTGATTGCAGAATCATCCGTGGTTGGTCGTTGCGATATACAACTACAGGGTACGTTCTCAATGTGATAGTGCAAAGTAGAGGCATCCTTTACAGCTACAGCACTAACATAAAAACACTGAAAATGCATGCGTCTGTAGATCCTGGCTGCAATGGCACTGTCCAATAATGCATATGAAACAGCCTCAATGAGTTTGATATATTAATGTGCACCTACTTTATCAATTCCGTGACCAAATATGCTTTCATTGAATGTATTCTGTTGCTGCTAAATTTGTTGGCTAGGCATTATAAATTCTCACGAATATTTCTATTGCCGGCAGGACATGAATCAATTCGGAACTAGCTCATCATCAAGATAATTCATTGAAAAAATTAGTAAAAGTATTCAGTATTTTGGTAATTATATACAGGACTTAGTGGTTCGTAGACCAGCTGCCATATACTTGGGCCTCCACAATCGATACGTTGTACATGTCTGCATAAAATATTGATTTATTCTGGTATTTAGCTCCGTTTATTGCCTCGGAAGAAGACGGATACTCTCAAGATCAGTAATGTATCCGAGCATTATAGCAATGTCTGGCCTAAACGACTTGATTGGAACAATATATAGGGTACCGCATATGTGACATTCGGGTAACAGTATTAACTGCGTGACAGCAGAGTTAGGGCAGCTATTTTGGCGATGTAATATGACGCTTTTCCCCTCAAAACAAGATAGTCGTCATTGTAACATTCCTTTTAAGCATGCAATTTTAAATTGTTTGGCAGCAACTATAGTATCCCTTGACGCTAGTTTATTATTCGCTTCATGTTTGCAAACGATAACTACGAAACCTCTTTTTAAATTTGATCTTATATTGCATCATCAGAGCCTTATTACATGGTATAAGCAAAGAGCGAGTAGCTTCGCTAGGAGCACTCACACAAGCCTTAGCCTGAGAACAAAAATGGAAGAAGCCACCCGTTAGGCACCGTGTGTTGCTTTTTCAAAGAGTCCCTTAAAACCTCGTAGAATTATCCGATTAATTCGGAGCCGTGGAAGCCTCGACAAATCAGATGATTACGTGTCTTTTTCAGACGCTTACCCCGAGACGACGGATCAACAATCCCATGTGCTTTTGGTGATTTTCATAGTATCGTCACCCGATGAAGGCATTGTATTACATGTAAATCCTTAATCCACACACAGCTTAACGAAGCTGTAAACTTCTATGCTTGCGAAAATATATCTGGACTATGTATCAGGAGTCGGATCAATGAAATATATGAACCTAAAAAGAACGGTTTAATATCAAGTTCGGAAAAGATCGTCAGTCAAATATTTACGAATTTCAACTAGCGACTGCGCATATATATGTCATTCATCTGTAAGTTTTATGTATATATATATAATATATATATATATATATATGTATATGTAATTCAATCTGTCGTTTAGTTCCGGCTCCGGTACAAGCTTAACAAAAGTCTGAAGGCACATATGAACATCTAATTTATCATTTCAGCTAAGAAATGAGTGAACAGGTGTGACGTTTGAATGACAAAGGGGCTGTTGCGCCGTCTTGATTAGCTATGCCATTGATAGAACACGATTCTTTACGTCGTCCAACATAAGACAAAACAGTTTTAAGCTGAGTGAAAAGCTCGAAATTGACTTTGCTTCATTGTATTTCGCAGTTTGGTGAGTTTTGCAATGGGGTATTCCTGTCGTGTTTGGCAGATATCGTAAATCGATTGCTGGATATAAATATGAACATCCCACAAAGCACACATCCTTGGCCGACATAATTGTGTTTATGTAACCCGTTAAAGTATATTCCTCCCGAAATGACTGAACGTGACGTTCTCTGACATATACTGGCGGATATTATCAACACATTCCCAGCGCTCTTTGTCAGATTGTGAGTGATGCGTCACCTTCCAAACATGATTCAGATTCTTATTAATCCATAACGGTAGCCGAGCAGTAAGACGGGCTATGTAGCGTCCAAGAAGAGGTGGTTTTTACCGTATACTGTCACTGTATACAATACAGGCTTGCCATACGGTGTCGTAAGGACAAGTTTTAATGATGTATCGCAGTAGGGTTTCCTCATCAGATATATACACTTTGTTCTAGATAAGCAACTTACATTGGGCATATGGACTCATGTTCGAGAGTGTATCACTACACAAATGAAAAACTAGTTTACGAGATATACTTCATCCGAGGATACGCGTAGAATTATGTTAGATGCTGGCGTCCTAGAATATCGTGACATTTAGGCGTTCTGTCCACACATTTGTTTCTCATTCATGCGCGTTGCGAAATATATCTGGTATGTGTCTACTTAGTTAAACATCGTATCAGTTTGAATATTTAGCATAGATCAAGTCCGAAAGGTAAATTAAGATTTTGGAAAAACAGAGAAAGACTAACACAATTAGTGCTCTTTTGTTGATCTCCGTTATTTGTGTTCTCCGCAAAAAATGCATATTGATAAACCAACAATGATAGATGGTAAGAATTTGACAACGTTTGACCACATTTCGTCGCCGTCCTCAAGCGGATAAATTTGCTATGAAACATATCAATAATGCGGTTTGTTAAACAAATAACTCCCGGAGTATTCAATATCCGATATAGTGATTATTGTTGGTGCCATTCTGGTATTGAGTGACATTTAATGTCATGGTATCCAGTCTGACGATATCATATTTTCACGTAACATTTAAATAAGCATCATGGTATTAAATTGATGACAGAAAGATCACGTATACTTCTTATATTGTCCAGGCTGAAGGGAATTAGATTATTGTGTCACTGACGACATAGTTAGATATAAATGGATCTTTTGCTAATATGATACAATAAAAAAAAGTTGAATGATTAACCACTGTATAAAGGTTGGCAATGATAATGTGGGCTCTTGGAAGTGTGCAACAACAACATTTTTCTACCAAATGAAAACACTTTTGCGGAGCAACATCACTCATTTCAGGTGTGTGCTGACATACGGAGGCTTGGGCACGTAGCAAACTTAATAAGATTAGTTGCCCCTTATGTCATCTCATCAGTCACCAAATTTGCATGGCAATGATAATGCCGTTTCATTTTGAATTCTCACGATCTGGATATATCGGTAATTCGATTTAGATGTAAATGGACGTTTCACATAAAATTGGGACAACATGTTGTTTTTCTAGGCGAACATGCGAGGCACATCGATATAATGGTAGTTTTTGATAGCAAGCCTCATACCGTGGCAAAAAACACACCTTGATGCCTATTTGGTTGAGATGGCTACGCAGAACCATCAAAGAACGCGTTCCAAGTTTTCCTAAAACATAATTAGAGTTCGTAGTTGTAGTCTGTTAAGACTTTCGAGTAGATCAATACGATTCCTCTTCCATGGAGATGAATGACACCTTCAATGATATTTCAAGAAGGTGCCTAGCAGGATGAATATTATTATGCGTAGAGGTAATTACAGGAAAAAGGAACATAGGCTATGCGGTCACACATATGAACACACATGCATAAAAGAACTTATGCTTAATAGCAGTTGCAAAAAACTAACAACGCAGCAAACCAGAGAGAGTGTATTTATCACGTGACATGCATCTGCTGAGTATTCTAATACGTGTTAACGATTACTGCTGAACGTGCCAAATTTATAAAGATATATATAGGCCCGGATAATAGTCAAGCTATTCCAAGTGGAGAGGGGTACGTCTTAAAGGTCACTGTAAGTGACTTGTAGAGAGAGGATATTACGTCTTCTCGTGCGCCACCAGCAAACGTTGTCATCGGACTTGCTGGTTAACAGTCAATTTACACATTTCGTGATCTAACCGTTGTAGTATAGTATATAAAAGCTTGGTCCTTATGAACAGGCCTAATGTACTCCGCATGGAACGAGGCAGAAATGTAAAAAATATTGTGATTAAGCAAATGTCGTCTATTGTTGATTAAAATAGACGACATATGCATGATACAAATCTGTACGGATCAGTGAATTATGGGGAAATGAGGTTAAAATAACGCGCGTGCATTTAACCAAGGTAATTGAGGAAGCTAGTACGCTGAGAATATATTTGAAGTGTACACATCGGTGAGGTTAAATCTGTTTTATTGTGTTGTTATTTCAGATGGTGCACAACCACAACTAGCCATAATTCATTGTTACAAATAGGCACATGCTTCTCGGGTAATCGCTCTCTATTACCCCCAACTATAATTTATTGTACAAATAGGCACATGCTTCTCGGGTTAATCGCTTTCCCCCGTTAACCTTTTCCCCGCCTCCCCTCAACCATTATCAAGTCAATAAGTCGCCGATTTAAACATTTGTTGTGACCGGCAGTTGTGGGCCTTGCCTACCCTTTACAATATTACTATTACGTGTTATAAACTATTTCTTGCAAAACAAGCGGAGGGTGCGTTTTTTGAAACCGCGGCGTCCTCGTGGGGTATTCAGGTGTGTCGAAAAAATTACAACATCAGTGTAGATTCCCTTTTGCAGCTCTACAGTGGTGATATATCGTGCACTTTGGAACCCCCTACTCCACAACGTCCCGAAAATTTACCCCAAATCCCCTTTAATTAAGGAGTTACCTGAACTCTGTTGGCATCAATGGTTATTTTTAACTTAAATTTTCAATGAAGAAACAATAATGGGTTATCAGGCCAGCATATCGTTTCTATAGATTTATGCAGGACTGTACAGTTGCATCAAGCGTAATTACCTATGTGTTGTAATTAAAGCATGTTTACTAGGATGGCAGCCTAAGGTGGTATCGGTGTTGATGACCGAGGCAAACAGACCTTAGGTATGTAGATGTACTGCCAATTAATCCAAAACAATGCTAAAATATCCACACAGTGTTTTTAAATGCCGTCGGATTAGAATGCTTATTGAAAATGTTCTTGAAAAACTATTCGATTTGGTTTTTTGGAGCTCGTTGATCTGGCTTACACTATAAAGACAGGTGAAGTGTGCTGCCAACTAATCAAACCCGACACTAAAATATCCACACAGCGTTTTTCAATGCCGTCTGATCATAACGCTAATTGAAGGTTATGTTCTTGAAACACTATTCGAACTTGATCTAATAGAATTCGTTGATCGAGCATGACTGGTGAATTAAAAAGCTATTCGTGTTATGTTCGAATGCAGTCAGGCATACAAGCACCATGAAGCATTAATTAATTGCTTGATTAAACTGCACAACGGAAGAAAAATCCTCAAAAGATGACGATTTGCAGCCGATGTTACGTAAATAACCGCCATGTTGATATAATATACAAGTAATCATGTTGTGTCTTATGATAAAGTATTCCTATGGTATACGTGCGTCGTTATTTGCCGTGTTAACATATACACTATCAAAAGATTACATTCATACGGTATGGTATCGTACGTGCGTCGTTATTTGCCGTGTTTAACATAGATACACTATCATAAGATTACATTCATAGTGTGCGGTATCGATAAGTAGATATTGCAATTTGCATTACCAAGGATAAATGATCTCATACTATGTCAGCGGTGGTGGTGATTGTTTGATTTTCCGCAGTTTGGTGTGTGTAGAAACGTAGCTCACCAGTGCTTGATATCATACTGGAAATACTTCGAAAACGAATTTTAAAGCAAACATGTGATGATGCTTTTAAGTTGGAACAAGCTGTTGCGCAAAATAGCATTCGATGGCTGAACCAACTATTGCCCAAGTAATTCCATTTTGATAGAATTTGCGTTGTTAACATATGCACTATCATATGATTGCGTTCATAGTGTGGGGTTTTGATTTGTAAAAAACTTGGCCAGATATTGCAATCTGTATTAACAAGAATACGTAATTTTATACTATGACAGCTGTGGCAGTGGGCGCTTGACTTTCCGCATTTCATTCGCGTAGAAACGTAGCTCACATGTGCTTGATATTATATGAGGAATATTTTGCAAATAAATTGTAAAGCAAACCTGCGATGATGCTTTGATGTTTGTAAGCATTCGATGACAGCACCAACTCTTGCCCAACTACTTACATTGTGATCCGATTTGCATTATTAACTTATGCACTATGATATTATTGCGTTCATTTGTTGCTAACGTTTAACTGTTACCGCAACCGCTAAATTCTTGTCAACGTTATTATGGATAGGCTATGCATTGCTCACGGTATAGGTGATGTCTTCTGTTATCTTCTTTATTCGTTTAGCATTTGGCAGGCAGACCGATTCTATTATAACAAAATCCATATATCGGGCCAAGGTCCCTCATCGACACTACACAGTAGGCTCGCCCTGTGGTATTACACGGTTACCTTAGTAACGCGCCAGCGTGGTAATCAGTTTTGCAAGGATTGATTATCGAAACTTTATGCAATATATATAAATCTAAGGCACGCCATGGACTGCGTATTACCATGGTAACGTTTTTATAATGTTTAGTGTGCTTCCCGACATTTGTTGGGCAAATGTATGCATAAAACCTATGTGGCCAATCCAGACAAAAAAGAGAAACTGTACACGAAGCACCACCACTACCAACCAACCGAACATGCATCGGTGTTATAGCCATACAGGGATTAACTTGCTTATATCTTCTTTTGGAAAGGTACTGAATGCATACAATGCAAACCTATGGCAAAAGACAGGGGTAAGTATATTAAACCTTGAGTAACGTTCCAGCTGGCTTCCAAGAAAGGATTCGCGGAGGGAGGGAGGGAAGGAACACACACATATATGTAGGGTCAGGTGGGCAAAGTTTCGAGGGAATATGTTATCAATGAACCAATCAAACTGATTTAGTCACACTTAGATGCAGAGTACAAGTCAATGTAGAGTACCCATTGCAAAACTAAAGGACAGTAAAACATAATTTTAAACCTACTCATGCAATGGAATGATATTACACCTGTCAGCGGAATCAGTTTCCATTTAGTATTTCTGCACCATGGAGTTTTTACTGGAAAAAAAACCATAACCATGCATGTTATAAGCCCTCATTTAGCAATGCCTATATTAGTTTATGTTTGATTAAGGATAGTTACTCGAATTAAGAGAGGTACCATTAAAATATATGTTCAATAAGAAATGATGGAATGAGCATGAATGTTGACAACACCTCACAGAAATGAATAGAATGTGGTTCAAATGGCGTGTGGGTCCAACCAACAAATTGACATTAACAAGCATTGCTGTTAGCATTTCCAACATGAGACTTACATGATTCACAAGCTGTCTAAGGGCTGTCTACCGTCCCTGGGCAGGCCAAAACTCTGCGAGTTCCTGAGGTCCCACAGGGTGTGCTATGCTACCCCGTGCAGGGCCCTTACAATTGAGTATAACTTTTCGCCCCATTTGGGCCCCGTAGAGCCCGTGGCTGATAGTCACGATTCTCTATATAAGAGCAATTGCAATGTTTCATTTTGCGTGGTCACACTTAGCATGCCAAGTCCTAATATGGTTCGGACCATGTGGGTCTCTTAATAAAACTAGCGCCTAATACCGCAGTACCTGGTCAGAGGTATAAGTATTTGAGAAACTTTATAGGCACTTTCCCGGACATACTAGTCGCTTTTCATAGTAGCGGCATGCACACAAATATAAAAAACCTACATAGGTACATGCATACATACATACATACATACATACATACATACATACATACATACATACATACATACATACATACATACATACATACATACATACATACATACATACATACATACATACATACATACATACATACATACATACATACATACATACATACATACATACATACATACATACATACATACATACATACATACATACATACATACATACATACATACATACATACACATATGCATACATACATACATACATACATACATACATACATACATACATACATACATACATACATACATACCAACCAAGACCTTTTATGAAAGCTGCTTTTAAGCTGTTGTAACAGTAGTTGCCTGGTAAGTTATGTATAAATAAAACCGAAATACGTTGGCGATGGTATGTTTCAGAGGCACAACTTTTGATATAATATTCAGCCTGGAATTTATTTCCTCTTCAGTATCATCTCAATACATGTGAACAATCCAGGATAATGGTATTTTTTTAAAGCACCTTCGTTGTATCATGGATGTGACAATCGCCAAGGAAAAATCATATGAGAGCATTTGATATCCTACCACTCATTTATCATTACAAACCAGGAATTTATTAAAACAAATAAAAAAAAGAAGCAAGAAGGCGGTGGAACATTTCAATGAATATTTACAAGGGGTGTAATACGGCATAATTATGTCAAGTTTGCTTATAATAAATATATACCTCGTATCATGAACAAACAATTTATTCATTAATTCGTTCGTGTATCAAGACCGTGTATAATCGTGTGCAAATGGGCAGTGACAGCACTTTGCGATTTCACTTACTCAATACATAATGACCGTTGTACTCTGCGATACTCATTGGGTTCAAGTTCCACTACACACCTTCGATATATGGCGAGGCTTGTTAACACATGTTCACATCGCTTAGCGAAGCACTAGTCCGGTTTGGCTTTCCGTTGGTTAAGAAAAGTGGACAAGCACGAGGCGGATTTTTCTTATTCATCATTTGACAATTTGAACCTGACACTCAATAAGACCACGTAAATACACATTGAATGGATGACTGATATTTGAGTATGTTCGATTTGCCGTATGATAATAGTTTTCTAAGGGATCTATCCTATGATGTCCGACTCAGTAGAAAGTTTCATCCCACTATGTAGCATATTGCTCGTGGTCGATTTGCGGTCAATTTGTATTATTGTCTGTGGAACAGACTTTCAAAACGCGCCATTATGTCTGCAATATATCTGTTGTTGTGAAATGCATACAATTACCAGCAATAAAGACAAATATATGCGTCAGACGATATTCATTTCATGATTAGGATAAAACGATTCCATCGAAAACTTTGTGCTTATTTGAACCGTTAATTATTTGAAAGCGCAATTTAGATTGTGACTACCCACGCAATTTCACTGACAGCCTTACATTTATTTTCAGCATCAATTTCAAAGCTCAAGTAAATATTGAGTTAATAGAACATTGCCACGAATGGGTGGCAAAAACAAAACGCAATAAATTCTGCAATAATAAATAAAGCACTAATAACAGAACCTGATACTTAATGCCGAAATATAATGCAATATTCCAAATATATCCCTGATACTTCAACTTATACAATTTTGACGTAATATCTACAGTGGTGAATTAAGTATTATTAATCTTTATGTCTCACCTTTTATATGAAGGGAAAATGACGTATGATAAGGTAATTGATTCAGTTATTCAAATAGAAAGTGGAGAAATTAAAAGGAGCGATATGGCTGTGTGCAACGCACAGCACAACGTAACCATCTCTCCCTTTCTCCCTTCCTATGGTCTATTTAAGTCAAGCTTGAAGACGGCCAAGCTATCTGAGCCTGAGGGGTGCGCTGCAACTCATTTCTAACACGTGCGTGCCGACGTGTACAGGACTAAGTTCTGTGCGATTCTAGAGTATATAACCAGCATTACTAAAAATAACTCATTTTTAAAGTTAACCATGGCGGATATTATGAGCCATGCAGCAAGTGTCGCCATAGCATTTGCGTTCTGTGTCGTCATGGCGATGAATTTCGGAGGCAACACACTCGTTGTCTTTGCCATTCTCTTCAACAAGTCGAAGTGGACTTTTTCTAAAATCTTGAACCTTTGCCACTCGCTGACGGATCTGCTCCTCGGCATGTCGGTCATCCCCTTCACTGTACTCAGACTTTTTCATACCCTCGACTACAGTTCAGTCATGTGTATGATGGTTTCCTACATGCAGCTGTTCTCCGTCACCGCAAGTATTTGCTTCATGCTGCTCATCTGTATCGACCGATACCGAGTTATCGTCACTCCACAGAAGAGTCAGTGGACCAGCAAAAAAGCAGTGATCGTCAGTGTCACCACTTGGTGTCTTTCGGCACTCTACGCAACGCGGGTTATTCTCCAATTTCTGCTTACCAGTGAAAATGATCAGGATGAGGAAGATCGTGAAGATCCCGTTACGACTGATCCTCATGACCAGAAAAGAGGGTTCTGCAGTTTCGTTGACAACCACGGATCTAGTGCCCTGTATTTTCGCATCTTCGACATGGTAATCGTTTTCATCATTCCTATGATAATGATAAGTGTACTCTATTATAGAGTCATACGTAAGCTGACAACAGGAAGCATAACCACCCATTCATCCCGACACAAGCGTAGGGTTGTCCGTATGAGTATTGTAGTTGTGATCGGTTTCGTGATCACGTGGTTTCCGTGGCATATGTATCATATCGTACAAGACGCACGAGACTCACTTGAAAGAGGGGATGAGGAAAAAGGAGACCCCGTCGGCCATATTTACACAACTTTGTTGGCACTTGCCAATGGTTTTATGTCGCCTATGATATATGTATTCTTCAATAATCTGTACCGTAAGCAAATGTATAAGCTTCTACAACATATGTGCTGTGGCTTTTGCCCTAACTAAATCCACCCCCTCATGACAATACCGTTCGTCGTCATTAACTACTGGTATTGAGACACACACCAGGGGAACATCAGCTATCTTTTTGTTACAATAACTGATTATAATGTAGACGTCTACCAGGAAATATTACAAAACGGTATCGACTAACTACATACATTGTGAAACGAATTCATCTACTTTAGACGAAACGGTATTATCACAATGTAATGGTATCTTATGAGCCGCATCACAATGGTTATAAACATACACATATATACAAACATATAGATATGTAAATATATATCTATATATATATATATATATTTCTTAAGGTATGGATATGTATATATATATATATATATATATATATATATATATATATATATATATATATATATATATATAATATATATATATATATATATATATATATATATATATATATATATATATATATGCATTTATATACATATATAAACTTATATATATAAATATAATATATATATATGTGTCTAAATGCATATTTACATACATTTATTTATTTATATATACGCGCAATAAATAAATAAATGCATATATATGCGCATATAGATAAATATATACATAGATATAAATGTATAAATGTATATATATATATATATCTTTATGTATAGACGTTATCGTAAATATGAATATTGTATGTATGTTTGTGTGTGTATTTATATGCATATATATATATATATATATATATATATATATATATATATATATATATATATATATATATATATAAAAAATATGTTTATCATCAAATATCTTATTTTGACAAGATAATCATAATTTAGACATCTACCAGGAAAAAATACAAAACGGTATTGACTTACTACATAAGTTGTGAGCCAATGCCACTACTCAAGGCATTAAGTACTATCACAATATAAATGTATCTTCTTGACTGCATCAATATGGTTATAAACATAAACATAAATACACACATATAGATATGAATATATATATATATATAGATAAATATATATATATTACATTTATCTATATATAATTATATATATATGCATATATATGTATATACTGTTATTTATATATATGTATATAGCATTTATATAAAATGTATATATACAGGTATGTACATATATATGATTATTTTTATGTATATTTATTAACTCATATGTATATATATATATATATATATATGTATTTGTATATACATATATATATATATATATATATATATATATATATATATATATATATATATATATATATATATATATATATATATATATATATATATATATATATATATATATATAAAATGTCCAATACATTGCTCATTATTCATTTCACTTTAACCGACGTCATGTCTCTAAACAGAAATATGCCTAATAATGTTGGATTATAATCACATACCGAATTTCAACCAGCACGTTTCCCATTTTTGTGGTTAATTGCTGTTATTTTAATAATTCTGTGCTATTGTCTCTTGCTTGTCTCTTTACTTCTTAAACCTACGATCAATAAAAGATTCCTGTAAAATTTTATTTGGCATTATTGGCTCGACTCTCTATTAAGCCTCGTAGATGACCAATACCATAGTGTACCTATCTAGCTCCCTTGTGTTTCCTCAGTATTTACATGTATATGGTATGTAATGCCAGACCATAACCAGGCGTTATTAAACTCTCTAATGACTTTTTATCCGTTCTTCGTTATAATATATGCGGTTCAATGAGCTTCCGTTCGTAAGATTTTCTCGTTTATTGAGAAGCTCATGAACAATTCAATCAGGAAGCATATCAATATGTGCGGTTCGCCGCCGGTGGAAGTTTTGTTTGCACTATTTTCAATGCGAATATGGACGACCTATGAAGAAACAAAGAAAAGGTGGTGAGAAACAAGCTACAAACGGATTCAACCACCAAAATAAGGATGCTTGAGCGAGACCAGCTGCGGTCCAACACGAGGGTCTCTGATGGGGCCCAGTTTTCCAGATGGAAAGCGTTCAGGGAAGCAAGTAGTGTGACCAATGAAGAAGCGGCGAAGTTTTTGTTGGACATGTTAGTATTCTCGTTAGTATTATGAATGTCATTCAATTGGCATTGAATAAAATGTTAGGGCCAATTTTGGGTCCTTTGCTCTATTTGTTTATTGTAGGACTTCCCGGGTGGTCAATCAAAATTTCAAAATGTTTTTTCAAATATGCCGTTGGTACATTTGAAAGGACTCGCATTAAGCATTTGAAGACTGAAAGTGGCCTACGCCTATATACCCGATATGATGGAATAAATCTCAAGGCGCAGTAAATGCGACAGCATTCACCAACCACACCCACAACGCTCTGCTGATGACCCCCGCAACATCAGTTGCAGGTGTAAGATCTGTTATTGCTAAAATGTAGATATCTTCTTTTCGCCACATTCAGATGTGTGTAGATCCAAACTGTAATAGTAATAACTCATGCAAATACATACATGAACTCTTTTTGATGTCACTTCTTTATTCTAGGGGGCTCGAATTGTGCACACATAAAGTCATATATAATTGACTTTTGTAAAGCTGGGTAATTAATGTATGCCTCATGTTTTGTTCTGTGTTTGTTCTACAAAAATATGACTGAAATATGAATGCTCCATTAACCTCAATGACCATCGGGTCGAGCACAACTCTTTCCATGTGAGATAGTGCTTATTTGCAAAAGTCTGGTCTGTTGTTGCTACTACCGCACTCCATCCAAGTCTGACTCGCTCTCTGTCACCTATAGGGAAATAGGTTTTTTCGAGCAACTGAAGGGTGCTGACTGCTGAGTTGTACAATAATTCAATTTCCCTTTCCGTAAAAGTACTAAATATTCAGCAGCCACTTTACTCTGGCGTAGTGCCTGGTTAGTTATTGGTGTGTAGTCAAGGTAGCCTCTGCTAACCGGATGTACTCGTTTTCGGCCTGTCCAGGTCTACAAACAAATCAGAACCAGTAGAAAATATATTGTTCAATAAGCCTAGCATGGCTCCCTATATTTACTGAAAAGTCACCGATTAAATCAAGTAAAGCAAGCCAAAAAGTACATGGTCTCTTCTTCCTCCACTTCGGGCTTGTCTGCAGCCTCCACCTCTTCCTTTCGTCTCGGACACCTGTGTTATGATGAAAAATTACGAAGATTTAAGCACACTTTTCTCGGTCCTAACGGATATACTGAGTTCAATAGAATACCCTGGACGAGTTTATAAGCAGCAACTTCGGCTCCGGTACAAGGCACACCTAATATAAATTCTAGCAAAATCAGGAGTAAATCACAAACATTGCATCGATGGCCGATCCACATGACTTGATGCATGCGCCCATACTATTGATTAGAACAATTTATATGGGTACAACACATGCAAAATTATATATTAAACTATGGTTACAGTACATCCCACGTGGCCGCCGAGCTGGGGCCGCTAAAATATGTTAGCAATAAAATGTTATGCATTCCGGATACCTTTTGCAGTGATTGATTTGCCTAAAAATATGCCCTTGTTAGGGCAATGTTAGACAATGACCTGATAGGTATCCCGCTTGATGTGCCGCCTTTGGTTGTTATATGTTCTTCCAAACGGTTCATGCGATTCACCCTACATGAGCATGTTGAAGACTTTGGTAAGGGAAAGCCTTCCAAGTTTTGCAAGCAATTATTCTGCTTGCAATATATTGCTTCGTCACATTTGTGTTGGACCAGTTAACACCACTTGATACCCATGGCTGCATTCACAATAGAAGCAATAAAGAAGATAAAAGTGGACATACCTTACCATGACGAATTACCGATTGTCACTCAAACTGCATGACCAAACATTTGGCATCGCTTAAGTCAAAGGAAGGATAACCAAACTTCACAAATCCGTTGTTGAAATTTAAAATTCTTCTTCAACTGTCTAATTATATGCTCACGTTTGTTAAATCAGTTAAAAAGACTTGTTCAGATAAAATAGCAAGATAAATTGCATTGTTTTTGCTACTTTTGCATAAAGCCTGTTAACCCAGTATAGATGCCTACGGGTTAAGTAACTTGTAATTGTGTATGCAAGTAAGCGTGTTTACGCGCTAGCGTATCTATCTTCTCCCACATAATTATTGCACATGGGTTAATTAAACATGGACTTGATGTGCAACATGTCACTATAAATGTGCTGTTAAACATGATATTTGGCGCCTTCATGACAAAAGCTCAATTTCATTAAACGCATTAGCCACCCTGTAAGTGGAGAAACTAACACTTTGTTTCGGGCGCGGCCGGGATAAGATAGAGTCGCGTATTTTGCAGGGTTTGGTGACCGCCTGACATATCAATGTCAACGCGAAACCAGCAAATTACAAACACTGGCCTTGTTGAACGTAGATGAACGGAAGTAGAATGCCAGAACTTGGCGTTCATATGACGGTTTGCATCCTGTTGATATATTTGCAGTCAAGAATAACATACTAACGACCAAATGCCATAGTCTTGGATTTATGCATCCGGTAAGTCAATTATTGTGGGCATGGCAATGATCTAAAGCAATGAAACATCACCAAAACGCAATGACACATTGATTAACCAATTTCGACCTCGCACTTACTCAACAACTAGGACGCTGTTGCACGGTTGCAGCCATGCATGCTTCTTGACTATAGTTCTCAATACATATCAATCTGAATTCAACAACACGTTATTGTCGATACAAACGTGACAATGAGTCACGTGGCCCATTTCCTGTAGTTTAGGGACTTACATAATCTTAACTAACATTCCATTATTATTCAGCGGTGTGATTGCTGTGATAACAAATATGGTACGTTGAACGGGCCACAGGGTATGAATGATTAAAGATAGTCATCCATCGAAATCATATAATTTCTTCCAAAGGAAATCGTATTTATACAGCTATAAGGGTCACCAGCAGTGTCAAATAGATGGTGCAATGAGCCACAGTTATGAAATCCTGAGCTGGGAGAGAAAGGTGATTTAATGGTTCGCTTAAGCTCTATGCTGTTGAAGTCTGCATAAATGAACGGGTAATGTTCTAGATTCATGTCTGCAGCGCACGAGGTAATTGATTTGTCAGGTAATCATATTTCATGGAGCACATATTTTGTTTCGTGACAGGGTACACTCAAGGTACATCATGTTTGATTTGAGCGTAGCGCAATTTGCAAACCATAATACAACCCCTGGTTAACATTATGCTTGTAAAGGCTCGTAAATAAATGTCCTGTTTCAATTTGATTCCATATACATCAAAATAATGTAATTTATATTTTTCATTAGTGTTCGTAATGCACCTATCAGTACATCACTGCAGGGTGCTACACTGGCCGCAATAACACATAATTACTCCTTTGCTGGCAATTCTAGTTACAAACAGCAGTTATCTTTAACACCATTCTTTGCATAACACTTTTTTGGCCAATTAAATAGCTTCAGCATATCATATTTGCCAATATTAATTATATAGGAGAACCATATAAAAATTATACATATTTATATAATTATGTACATAAATATATATTCATATTTATATATATATATATATATATAGTTATATATATATATATATATATATATATATATATATATATATATATATATATATGTACCTATAGTTATGTATATAAGTAAAAAAAAATAAATGCATATATATAAACATATATATGTGTATTAATAAATTTACATATATATATATATATATATATATATATATATAGATATATATATTGACCAAAGATATATATATAAATATATATATATATATATATATAGATATATATATATATATATATATATATCTATATAGATATATATCTCTCTAGATATATATATCTATCTCTATCTCTTATATATAGATCTCTCTCTCTAATATATATATACATATCTCTATCTCTCTATATATATCTATATATATCTCTATATGTCTCTATATATATCTCTCTCTCTCTCTCTCTCTCTCTCTCTCTCTCTATATAAGAGATATATATCTATATATATCTGTAAATATAGATATGTATCTCTGTCTGTATGTCTCTGTATCTATCCTATATATATATAGAGATCCCTCTCTCTCTCTATAGAGATCTCTCTCTCTCTCTCTCTCTCTCATCTATCTATCTCTCTCTCTCTCTCTCTCTCTCTATCTCTCTCTCTCTCTCTATATATCTATATATATATATCTCTCTCTCTCTCTCTATCTATCTATCTCTATATATCTCTCTCTCTATCTCTCTCTCTATCTATCTCTCTCTCTCTCTATATCTCTCCCCTTAGTCTTCCACCGTAATAATATAGATGAATTGTAGTCCCGATACATATGTGGATGTAAAAATATATACTGGGTTCTACCAATATAGGGTATGCATATTTTCGTTCAGGATTCTGTCACTTTAGTTTTTGTGACTCTTTACTTAGCGACCCTTAGCTTGGGTGCGAGTAAAGAATGAGGCCCACCCCTTAGCCCTCTTTTAGGACATTCTGTTAGGTTCAACACCGTAATACTTAATGCATATCCCTTTGGTTACATCAGTAGCAGTCGCTACACTGGCATTGAAACGAGAACACCGGAGCATGGCAGTTAGATTCATATTATTTACATTCCTCGTGTTACTACGGCGTAACACGCATTTTTGCCATTTTGATGGCTGTGTGGGGAACTGGCGCATATGTAGCATCATCATTGCTCTTGTTTATCTCTGCATATCACTGCTTAAGACGAGATGACATCAGTGCAATGTAATGCTATATATCATTGAAAGCTACATAAACATATTCAAACTAACGAGTGACGAAAAGTTCTTGTATGCGTCTTCCATGGATAAAACGGTTTTTAAAAAAATGGACGGGCATTACACATTTGACATTCACCAGCTGTGACATAGATATGCCCGACATGATGCGCTAGTTGCGTCACATTAAAGTGTGCGTTAGTAACGCATGTGGCCGTGTGACCTAAGACAACAACTACACTAAAATTACAACTAAGCCTGGAGATATATTTATCCGGTGTGTGACATTTACCCCTGTGCTACATGAGTATTGGCAGCCGAATGGCGCTACTCTCGATCGTTCCTTTCCGGCATTTGGGCTCAAAGCAGGCAAGAAAACATGTGTGGCGCTTAATATTGAGTAACAAATTACATTATTTTTGAGATAACACCCATTTTGCGATGGGAACTTTTCTGGGTTAGCGAGTCAAATGTATCAGTGATTCGCGGCAGTCGGGTAGAAAACCATGGCCCTAAATGGGCCACATAATTCAGACAGCGTGGGAATAATCTCGAGTTTTTGATAGAACGCACACGGCCTGTCTGCGTTCATGAATTTGTTTCCGTAGGAATGAATGACCGGGGTAAAGCTACGGTTCATTGCATACATAATTGCTGTAACAAACTCGTACACATACGTACACACGTGCCCCCACACACACAAACAGAATATATATATATATATATATATATATATATATATATATATATATATATATATATATATATATATATATATATATATAGAGAGAGAGATATAGATATCAGATAGATATATATATATATATAGATATACATATATATATATATATATGTATATATATATAGATATAGATCTATTTATATATATCTATATATATATCTCTATCTATATCTTTCTATATATATATATATATATATATATATATATATATATATATATATATATCTATATATATATATATATATACGCATATATATATGTTTATATATGTACATATGGTGACCACAACAGTGACGTTTATCTGACGTTCGGCTTGATTTCATCAACCGAAATGACAACCCTGGAAGTGAAGATCATGTGTTGTGCGTTATAGCTACTTTTTTATAGCTTCAATGCATCAAGAAAAAAAAAATCGCATGTCACGTGCAACTCATACCTTAGAAGATTCAGTCACTGCCCTGTAAATCACATTTGGAAACATTGTTTTATGAATGGCAATCTTTAACATTTTTCAGATCGGTAGTAGGATCAGCTATTCTCCGCCATTTATAATAGTTGATACTGACGGCGTTGCAAGCTATTTATTTATTTTTTATCCATTACGCCACGGAATGATATTGATTAATGACGAAAAACTCTCATCGTGGCTGTCCTTTGCCATGTGAACCTATCGACACGCTCGAGTCGTTGATAGACAGTTTACGTCGATTTCAACATCTAAGCGGTATTGAGAAGGTGATGGATGTGGAAGCTGATATAACTTCCATACGCAATCCCATGTTTAGCACTGGTCTTGTTTCTGGAGCTGGAACGGAGCTATAAGCCAAAAGTAGAATCTCCAAACTCCGACAGAAACAAAACTTTATCATTGTTCATTTGTATTGGAATCTTTGTAAATCTTCGTTGCTAATAACTATGGTTCCGGGCTGTACAGTATAACGATTAATCTTGCATGAGTATTTAACAACGCCAAACATGACTGAGCTTTATTTATCCACCGCTTCAACATTAAGTTAATGTTAACCTATATAATTTACCACGTTGATTTATATTTTCCATTTCTAATTAGGGTCTTCGTTGGGCACATATACGCACTCTGAATAATAGATAGCCCGGACCAAGCATATTGCATCATATATATCGGCAACTAGTTCTGTTTGTTTGCAATATATAATTATGGATTTTTTCATAAAGGCAATGAGATAAAAACACTGATAAGATTAAAATTTCTACGCTGCATTTCGCTGTTTGGGAAGTTTTGTCATGGGGCATTTCTGTCACGCATTCTGAAGCTTAGCAGATGCCGGAAATCGATATGAGTGTTAGTGAATATGAACACGAGTACGTCATTCGTTGACATATTACTGTCCGAACCAAGAATGCAATTACAGATTGCTGGCACGCTTAATTAAGGAGATGGCTCGCAATTATATTCGAATAATTCGTGGATATGTTAATCAGACGCATAATAATTGCAATCAGTTTATTAGATCAGACCAGAACGCGTGAACTTTGATGCATTAAAGCTATGTTTGCGGTCGATATCAGACTGGTGTAGGTTGGTTGGTCGCAGTCGCTGGCTGCATGTAAACACTTTCTAGCGTTTAACATCCCGGTGATGCTTTGAATATTGTTTTTTATAACTAAAACCGCTAGTGTATATTCTCTACCCCGGAAGGTCCAAACAACAAGTTTGACATATATGCGCTCTCTTGTCGGAAATTATCAACGCAGGCCAAGGAGCTATGTGCCAAATTTTAAGTGATGCGTCACCTGCCAATACATGATTCAAATTTATACTACACACTCTACAGTTATCTGGTGGATAAGCGTGCTATGTTAGGTCCCGGCCAAGTAGTTTTACTGTATGCTGTCACAGTTAAGGATCATACAAGCTTGCCACTTTATGTTGTCATCCCAAGTTTAGTGATGTAGCGCAGTGTGGCTTCCTTGCTAGATAAGCACACAATCTCCATGTTGAGCGATTTGTATGCTGGGCATATGTGCTCCTATTCATCAGTGCACCACTACATAACGGATAAACTATTTTACGAGATATATCAGAAGATGTATCAGAAGATACGTGTGAACATATGTTAGATACCAGCGACCTATAATACCCTGACACTTTGGAAGTAGATTGGTTCTTTCGGTATTGCTATATCACTGAACAACGTTTGCAAGATGCAATACCTATATCACATCGATCCCCTTACGCGGGTCATTTTATCCTGACGCGGATCAGTAATACGTGTGGTTGAACTAATGTCAACTAGAGAATTAACTATCCAATAAAGCAACTGTTGTCGGTACCGTTCAGGTGTTGCGGGACACCTGATGTAATGATATTTCCCACACACGAATACAGCGACATTCGCGGTTACCTTATTTAACGCCATAATGACATGTAACCAGAGTCTGATTTTGCACTAAATTAGACGAGTTGCAATAAGTATTGCGTGCAAGAGGTGCAATTATAAGTTTATGATACCAAAGCATGATGATGGATTGGAATACATTCGCGCAAGCTGGTTATCCAATGTACGCCAATTCATACCTACCTAGCCACAGGAATTAGCCCACCGACACAAAAACGTCGTATAGAATAATGATTTGTAAACAAGGGCATTCAATTGCAATCACATATTCTGGATGCATCAAACAGCACCAATAGCTGTCATCGATCACTCATTGTCGATACACGTCTCCACTGACAAAGCGGAACCTTAACATCAAATTCATACCATCTGTCAACATTTATGCAGGTTTATTGTAATTGAAAACGTCAACGATACCGTGATACATTGTAACTGTATCATAACAACATTCCTCAGACACTCATCAGATGACGTTTTTGGTGGTTATGCAGACTACTTTTGAATGACCGTGCGGATGTTTTCGTACAGATATCAAATGCAGAAGGGGTGACCATCTCAATCATATTTGCGTGCTAATCCTTTGGTGAAACGTTATAGAATACCATTAATATCCCAATGGTTCTAGCTAGAATATAATAACGAAAAATGATTTATTTTGGAGAACTGTTAATTTTACTGTACTTAAACGTTGAATTATGTAATATGGCCGTCGGTACAACGCAAATAAACACACTGTCTAATATTGTGAGGCATTGTAACCTCTTGCGTTTAGCAAATCAAATATATTATCCCTGCATAAAATATGCTTTACTGCGCTACACAATGTTCGCATTAAAGTTAGAGAAAGAATAGTGCTATGGTTTTTATCATTAATGTCTTCTTTTCATATGGCTTCAAGCTGCTCGGCATATACCTTGGGTCGACTAATTATATCATTCGTCGATATTACCACGCACCATTATTCGCAAACTCAAACCAAATTAATGGTATCATTAGATCACCTGCCACTAATCCAGGTTTTGTGGTGCCAGTATCTTGCACATAACTAACTTGCATTGATTATCTTATTGCCAAAGCAAATTATTTTGTCTCTACCATAGGCTTACATATACGTAAAACGACACCTAGCTAACCATGTTTCATTGATCATTTATTGACAACTTGAGCGGCATCATATGAATTACCATCACCTACTATTATTGTATATGCTAGGGGAAAGTAATTGCAACATAACTGGTTGTATAAGCGTACAATAGGAATTGTCATACCATAATTAATTTATTTATCCCATGCGGCCTCGCTTTATGTTATACGGCGATATTATCCGTAGTGTAAATACATCCAGGACAAGGTTTTTTTACGCGAAATCTGTTGCTTGAAGAATATTGTGAAAGTTTTGGGCATTTAATATTCTGCTCCCCAGGCAAAGAGGTTCATATACAAAGCAGAGCTGTGACATTAACCTGTCCGCTCTAATTGTTTAACTAGGCCGGATCAGGGCACACACTACATTGCTGCAATATTTTAATAAGACTCAGTTGACCTCGTCACTAGGTATGTGAGCAAGCGCTGGGTGAGATACATCAATGCTCTGTATATGAATTCTGCGATTATGCTGATATAATGAATGGTAGTTGTTAACCTGTTGTATAACCCTCATTTGGGTCTAATGCCTTGGTGTACCATAACGTAATAAGTTGAACCAATTGATACCGCCCAATGACAAACAACGCCTCATCCCATCGGTGATGCATGTCGCCTTTTGTCTCCACGCTGTAGCATCCCAAACACAATGGTGACTTCGTTTTTATAAGCCGAAAAGCTGCATCCGTGTAGTCTGAAATTTGTCAAATGCAGTGAACAAAGAAAGCGCATCACTGCTCTTTGGCAGTTTACATGGCGTTGTCGTTAATGTGGTTACAAGTTGTTTTTAGTCCCTGGATCAAATCATTGAAATATTACTGACATGCTCCACAAGTGATTCAAAGAAATAAAAAGCGTTAATAGATTAGTGCTACGGAAGGAGAAGAAGGGCATCTGATACTGAAATGTTTGCTGCTGTCTAGAATGGTATATAATTAGGAAATCGCTTGTTATGATTCCTTAGTGCTCAATTGTGACATTGATATCACATGTAATGCTAATTCAAATTCCTTATATTCGTTGACCGTGTTTTCGAAAGCATCGCTTCTTTGTTGGCGTAAAGCATGATACATTTTAGCCGGTGACAATGGAATAAACATGAAATGAAATCTCGGGGTTGCAAGATGAAATAAAGAATGTGATGTATATGATTGCCATCAAATTGGGCTCATTCCGGTTTGCTATCTCTTCTTTTTCATTTGATTTCCGACGCAATACCACTGAGCCGTCGGGTTGATGTCATAGACACAAAAAGCCGTGTCTGTTCGCAGTAAGTAATGCATTTAGGACTTACGAAATACGTGTCCGATCGCATGTATGTATTATTAGTCTCTATCTTATCAGACCCGTTACGAAAGTCAATGTTCTTTACAACTCAAAAGTAAATTAAAGATTTTAATTGTGTAACATGGATAAACTATATGATGCTGGACAAATGCAAATAGCTATATGTTTGTACGTCTACAATGGTTGATAAGCTACACTCGGAAGGCTTCTTAAGTGACCACAACTTCACCCATTGCTATCGATCCCCTTCGCCAATTTTGCAAACGTTGTTGCTATCCACAAGTTCATATACTTGAGGCGAATGGTACAGATACCGGAGACATAAAATGACAGTATGTAACCTGCCCTTCATGAAGATATTATAAATAATGTTTTGATGTGCTCATGATTTGTAATGACTCACTTGAATTACTTTTGGTACGTGATATATGCAAATAGGAATATGAGACATCAAGGGGAGTGCTTT
This sequence comes from Urechis unicinctus, assembly GCA_034190875.2. Lineage (NCBI taxonomy): Eukaryota > Metazoa > Annelida > Polychaeta > Xenopneusta > Urechidae > Urechis > Urechis unicinctus. The sequence goes on from CM067343.1 coordinate 14,681,274, forward strand.
ACGGTACTCCTCAGTACAAAATGCATTATTTCACGAACGAACTGGTATGCAATTGGGGAATTATCGCTCTCCACAGCATCCGTCACAAATAATGTCTTAATCGAAAAAGGTTCATCTTCTTGCAAATTTTTCTTGCCTGATTGATAAATGTGATTCAAGTTCTGGTTAGTACAGAGAGTGAGTGAGAATTGGGTTTAATGGCACACCAACACGTATGTGTTATATGGCGCCTAGAAAGATTAGTAGATAAGTTTGACCTAATTAAGCAGTCGCCTTCTAAGATAAATAGAAAAAAGGGGGACACACAAGTGGATGATGTTGAAAAAGTTAAAAATGCAAATAGTATCCTAGGGCAAGTCCCCATCAGCCGATTGACTGGACCAGGCCATTCCAGCCTCTCGTCTAGGTGAAATACGGGTTAAAGTGGGGTGTTGAAGATATAGCCCTCGCAAGGACCGCTCCACTCAACCACCAGAATCCCATCTTCCACCGAAACGAGTCGCAACCCGCGGCTAACAGGTTGCCACCTATTAGTCGCCTCTTACGACATGCAGGAGGATACAGTGGGACTATTCTACCCCCGCACCCCCAGGGGAGTTCTGGTTAGTACAACATCACATATCCACTCTAATGTTGACCGAAGAAGCGCACACTATTGTCACTTTCCTATAGTAGTAAGTGATAACGACGTTCCGTCAACTATTCACTAGATTGGGAATCTAAAAATTTGCTCGGTCATTCAACGGAAATAATTTTCTTTACTAGGTCATTCAAAATCTCGGTCTAGAGAGTTTCAAAGGATAATATATTATTAGGCAAATACCTCCCCTACTGTAACTACTATGTGCGCTCTGGCTCCAATGATAGAATTACAATGCTGAACATGTATTTAGCAAGCTGGTGGTATTTTGCAATGCAACAGTAAGATGGAGAGGAATCACAAATAGTCATTATTAAGATCCATAAATACTTGCTAGGTTTATCCGAATGTTACTGCTTCGTGGACGTGTGTAATTACATTCACTGAATTTGTGACTGCAACCGGCAATGTCGTTAGCTATTGGACCCTTCGGCTGTTACGCTGATACTGTACATGGTAATGAAGGATTAACCCAGATCCACTTATACAAATGGATGCACAGTCCAAGAGGAAGAGGTATCAATATAATTGATGAAACCTCACCCTCCGATGTCCTGGATCTGTAATTGAATTTGATTGCTGAATCATCCGTGGTGGGTCGTTGCGATATACAACTACAGGGTACGTTCTCAATGTGATAGTGCAAAGAAGAGGCATCCTTTATAGCTACAGCACTAACATAAAAACAATGAAAATGCATGCCTCTCTAGATCCTGGCTGCAATGGCACTGTCCAATAATGCTTATGAAACAGCCTCAATGAGTTTGATATATTAATGTGCACGCCGCTGTTTCAAAAAACGCACCCTCCGCTTGTTTTGCAAGAAATAGTTTATAACAAGTAATAGTAATATTGTAAAAGGTAGGCAAGGCCCACAACTGCCGGTCACAACAAATGTTAAAAACGCACGCGACTTATTGACTTGATAATGGGTGAGGGGAGGCGGGAAAAGGTTAACGGGTAGGGAATAGAGCGATTACCCGAGAAGCATGTGCCTATTTGTACAATGAATTATGGCCAGTTGTGGTTGTGCACCATCTGAAATAGCAATACAATAAAGCTGATTAAACATCACCGATGTGTACACATCAAATATATTGTCAGTGTACTAGCTTCCCCAATTACCTTGGTTAAATGCACGCGCGTTATTTTAACCTCATATCCCCATAATTCACTGATCCGTACAGATTTGTATCAAGCAAATGTCGTCTATTTTGATCAACAATAGACGACATTTGCTTAATCAGAATATTTTCTACGTTTCTGCCACGTTCCATGCGGAGTACATTAGGCCTGTTCATAAGGACCAAGCTTTTATAAACAGAGTTACTATACTAAAACGGTTCGATCGCGAAATGTGTAAATTGACTGTTAACTACTAAGTCCGATGACAACGTTTGCTGGTGGCGCACGAGAAGACGTAATATCCTCTCTCCACAAGTCACTTACATTGACGTTTAAGACGTGCCCCTCTCCACTTGGAATAGCTTGACTTTTATCCGGGCCTATATATGTCTTTATGAATTTGGCACGTTCAGCATTAATCTTTAACACGTATTAGAATACTCAGCAGATGCATGTCACGTGATATATACACTCTCTCTGGTTTGCTGCGTTGTTAGTTTTTTGCAACTGCTATTAAGCATAAGTACTTTTATGCATGTGTGTTCATATGTGTGACCGCATAGCCTATGTTCCTTTTTCCTGTAATTACCTCTACGCATAATAATATTCATCCTGCTAGGCACCCTCTTGAAATATCATTGAAGGTGTCATTCATCTCCATGGAGGAGGAATTGTATTGATCTACTCGAAAGTCTTAACAGACTACAACTACGAACTCTAATTATGTTCTAGGAAAACTTGCGTGGTGCTTTAATTGGAACGCGTCCTTTGATGATTCTGCGTAGCCATCTCAACCAAATAGGCATCAAGGTTTTTTTTTGCCACGGTATGAGGCTTGCTATCAAAAACTACCATTATATCGATGTGCCTCGCATGTTCGCCTAGAAAAACAACATGTTGTCCCAATGTTATGTGAAACGTCCATTTATATCTAAATAGAATTACCGATATATCCAGCTCGTGAGAATTCAAAATGAAACGGCATTATCATTTTCATGCAAATTGGTGACTGATGAGATGACATAAGGGGCCACTAATCTTATTAAGTTTGCTACTTGTCCATAGCCTCCGTATGTCAGCACACACCTGAATACTGATGTGTTGCTCCGCAGAAAACACACCTGCAAAGTGTTTCATTTGGTAGAAAAATGTTATTTGCACACTCCCAAGAGCCCGCATGACAACATAGTAAAAGATGTGTAACAAATTGCCGACAAAAACTACGTACCGCAATGAAATTCAGTTCACCATTTTTATGACGGAATCATTACTGTCTGATCCAGGAAATCGATGGTCGGAACATGCATAGCGGGTATCATAGAATGTCGATGAACTAGGTCAGTCATGGCCAATATATTATTTCTGAAAGATCCCGCACTCGCATATATATATACATTTATATATATATATATATATATATATATATATATATATATATATATATATATATATATATATATATATATATATATATATATATATATATATATATATATATATATATATATATATATATATATATATATATATATATATATATATTATATATATATAGAAATATATAATGATCCATTTATATCTAACTATGTCGTCGGTGACACTATAATCTAATTCCCTTCAGCCTGGACAATATAAGAAGTATACGTGATCTTTCTGTCATCAATTTAATACCATGATGCTTATTTAAATGCTACGTGAAAATATAATATCGTCAGACTGGATACCATGACATTAAATGACACTCAATGCCAGAATGGCACCGACAATAATCACTATATCGATACTGAATACTCCGGGAGTTATTTGTTTTACAAACCGCATTACTGATATATGCTTCATAGCAAATTTATCCGCGTGAGGAAGGCGCCAAAATGTGGTCAAACGTTGTCAAATTCTTACCATCTATCATTGTTGGTTCATCAATATGCATTATTTGCGGAGATCAACAATAGAGCACTAATTGTGTTAATCTTTCTCTGTTTTTCCAAAATCTGAATTTACCTTTCGGACTTGATTTATGCTAAATATTCAAACTGATACGATGTTTAACTAAGCAGAAACATACCAGATATATTTCGCAATGCGCAAGAATGAGAAACAAATGTGTGGACAAAACGCCTAAATGTCACGGTATTCTAGGACGCCAAGATCAACATAATTCTACGCGTATCCTCGGATGAAGTATATCTCGTAAACTAGTTTATCATTTGTGTAGTGATACACTCACGAACAGGAGTCCATATGCCCAATCTAAGTTGCTTATCTAGAACAAAGTGTATATATCTGATGAGGAAACCCTACTGCGATACATCATTAAAACTTGTCCTTACGACACCGTATGGCAAGCCTGTATTGTATACAGTGACAGTATACGGTAAAAACCACCTCTTCTTGGACGCTACATAGCCCGTCTTACTGCTCGGCTACCGTTATGGATTAATAAGAATCTGAATCACGTTTGGGAGGTGACGCATCACTCATAATCTGGCAAAGAGCGCCGTGGATTGTGTTGATAATATCCGCCAGTATATGTCAGAGAACCTCACGTTAAGTCATTGCGGGAGGAATATACTTTAACGGTTACATAAACACAATTATATCGGCCAAGAATGTGTGCTTTATGGGATGTTCATATTTATATTCAGCAATCGATTTACGATATCTGCCAAACACGACAGGAATACCCCATTGCAAAACTCACCAAACTGCGAAATACAATGAAGCAAAGTCAATTTCGAACTTTTCACTCAGCTTAAAACTGTTTTGTCTTTTGTTGGACGACGTAAAGAATCGTGTTCTATCAATGGCATAGCTATTGAAGGCGGATCAACAGCCCCTTTGTCATTCAAATGTAACACCTGTTCACTCATTTGCTAAGCAGAAATGATAAATTGCTGTTCATATGTGCCTTCAGACTTTTGTTAAGCTTGTACACATAACACTTACAGATGAATAACATATATATATGCGCAGTCACCAGTTGAAATTCGTGAATATTTGACTTACGACCTTTACCGAACTTGATATTAAACCGTTCTTTTTAGGTTCATATATTTCATTGATCCGACTCCTGACACATGGTCCAGATATATTTTCGCAAGCATAGAGTTTATAGCTTCGTTAAGCTGTGTGTGGATTAAGGATTTACATGTAATACAATGCCGTCTTCGGGCGACGATACAATGAAAATCACCAAAAGCACATTGGATTGTTGATCCGTCGTCTCGGGGTCAGCGTCTAAAAAAGACACGTAATCATCTGATTGGTGGAGGCTTCCACGGCTCCGAATTAATTGGATAATTCTACGAGGTTTTAAGGGACGCTATGAAAAAGCAACACACGGTGCCTAACGGGTGGCTCCTTCCATTTTTGATCTCAGGCTAAGGCTTGAGTGAGTGCTCCTAGCGAAGCTCCTCGCTCTTTGCTTATACCATGTAATAAGGCTCTGATGATGCAATGTAAGATCGATGTTTACAAATTTAAAAATAGGTTTCGTAGTTATCGTTTAGATATTGCAAACATGAAGCGAATAATAAACTAGCGTCAAGGGATACTATACTTGCTGCCAAGCAATTTAAAACTGCGTGCTTAGAAGGAATGTTACAATGACGACTATCATACGAACAGTCAAAGTGAATCCTGTGTTTTCAAAGAACAATGTTTTTAGGAAACACAGGATGATGTTAACTACAACGTGTAACCAACCCCAGTGTGTGCGCCAGCGAGTGGAGCATTGCACGTGTAACATCAGTTTCGATGTTGTGCGTGCAAGTCGGGATACCGCCTTGTTTTGAGGGGAAAAGCGTCATATTACATCGCCAAAATAGCTGCCATTACTCTGCTGTCACATATGCGGTACCCTATATATTGTTCCAATCAAGTCGTTTTATAAATGTATATATATATATGCGAGTGCGGGATCTTTCAGAAATAATATATTGGCCATGAATGATCTAGTTCATCGACATTCTATGATACCCGCTATGCATGTTCCGACCATCGATTTCCTGGATCAGACAGTAATGATTCCGTCATAAAAATGGTGAACTGAATTTCATTGCGGTACGACGTTTTTATCGGCAATTTGTTACACATCTTTTACTGTTGTCATGTGGGCTCTTGGGAGTGTGCAAATAACATTTTCTACCAAATGAAACACTTAGCAGGTGTGTTTTCTGCGGAGCAACACATCAGTATTCAGGTGTGTGCTGACATACGGAGGCTATGGACAAGTAGCAAACTTAATAAGATTAGTGGCCCCTTATGTCATCTCATCAGTCACCAAAATTGCATGGCAATGATGATGCCGTTTCATTTTGAATTCTCACGATCTGGATATATCGGTAATTCGATTTAGATGTAAATGGACGTTTCACATAAAATTGGGACAACATGTTGTTTTTCTAGGCGAACATGCGAGGCACATCGATATAATGGTAGTTTTTGATAGCAAGCCTCATACCGTGGCAAAAAAACACCTTGATGCCTCTTTGGTTGAGATGGCTACGCAGAACCATCAAAGAACGCGTTCCAAGTTTTCCTAAAACATAATTAGAGTTCGTAGTTGTAGTCTGTTAAGACTTTCGAGTAGATCAATACGATTCCTCTTCCATGGAGATGAATGACACCTTCAATGATATTTCAAGAAGGTGCCTAGCAGGATGAATATTATTATGCGTAGAGGTAATTACAGGAAAAAGGAACATAGGCTATGCGGTCACACATATGAACACACATGCATAAAAGAACTTATGCTTAATAGCAGTTGCAAAAAACTAACAACGCAGCAAACCAGAGAGAGTGTATTTATCACGTGACATGCATCTGCTGAGTTTTCTAATACGTGTTAACGATTACTGCTGAACGTGCCAAATTTATAAAGATATATATAGGCCCGGATAATAGTCAAGCTATTCCAAGTGGAGAGGGGTACGTCTTAAAGGTCACTGTAAGTGACTTGTGGAGAGAGGATATTACGTCTTCTCGTGCGCCACCAGCAAACGTTGTCATCGGACTTGCTGGTTAACAGTCAATTTACACATTTCGTGATCTAACCGTTGTAGTATAGTATATAAAAGCTTGGTCCTTATGAACAGGCCTAATGTACTCCGCATGGAACGAGGCAGAAATGTAAAAAATATTGTGATTAAGCAAATGTCGTCTATTGTTGATTAAAATAGACGACATATGCATGATACAAATCTGTACGGATCAGTGAATTATGGGGAAATGAGGTTAAAATAACACGCGTGCATTTAACCAAGGTAATTGAGGAAGCTAGTACGCTGAGAATATATTTGAAGTGTACACATCGGTGAGGTTAAATCTGTTTTATTGTGTTGTTATTTCAGATGGTGCACAACCACAACTAGCCATAATTCATTGTACAAATAGGCACATGCTTCTCGGGTAATCGCTCTATTCCCTACCCGTTAACCTTTTCCCGCCTCCCCTCAACCATTATCAAGTCAATAAGTCGCCGATTTAAACATTTGTTGTGACCGGCAGTTGTGGGCCTTGCCTACCCTTTACAATATTACTATTACGTGTTATAAACTATTTCTTGCAAAACAAGCGGAGGGTGCGTTTTTTGAAACCGCGGCGTCCTCGTGGGGTATTCAGGTGTGTCGAAAAAATTACAACATCAGTGTAGATTCCCTTTTGCAGCTCTACAGTGGTGATATATCGTGCACTTTGGAACCCCCCTACTCCACAACGTCCCGAAAATTTACCCCAAATCCCCTTTAATTAAGGAGTTACCTGAACTCTGTTGGCATCAATGGTTATTTTTAACTTTAATTTTCAATGAAGAAACAATAATGGGTTATCAGGCCAGCATATCGTTTCTATAGATTTATGCAGGACTGTACAGTTGCATCAAGCGTAATTACCTATGTGTTGTAATTAAAACATGTTTACTAGGATGGCAGCCTAAGGTGGTATCGGTGTTGATGACCGAGGCAAACAGACCGTAGGTATGTCGATGTACTGCCAATTAATCCAAAACAATGCTAAAATATCCACACAGTGTTTTTAAATGCCGTCGGATTAGAATGCTTATTGAAAATGTTCTTGAAAAACTATTCGATTTGGTTTTTTGGAGCTCGTTGATCTGGCTTACACTATAAAGACAGGTGAAGTGTGCTGCCAACTAATCAAACCCGACACTAAAATATCCACACAGCGTTTTTCAATGCCGTCTGATCATAACGCTAATTGAAGGTTATGTTCTTGAAACACTATTCGAACTTGATCTAATAGAATTCGTTGATCGAGCATGACTGGTGAATTAAAAAGCTATTCGTGTTATGTTCGAATGCAGTCAGGCATACAAGCACCATGAAGCATTAATTAATTGCTTGATTAAACTGCACAACGGAAGAAAATCCTCAAAAGATGACGATTTGCAGCCGATGTTACGTAAATAACCGCCATGTTGATATAATATACAAGTAATCATGTTGTGTCTTATGATAAAGTATTCCTATGGTATACGTGCGTCGTTATTTGCCGTGTTAACATATACACTATCATAAGATTACATTCATAGTGTGCGGTATCGATAAGTAGAAATTGCAATTTGCATTACCAAGGATAAATGATCTCATACTATGTCAGCGGTGGTGGTGATTGTTTGATTTTCCGCAGTTTGGTGTGTGTAGAAACGTAGCTCACCAGTGCTTGATATCATACTGGAAATAATTCGAAAACGAATTTTAAAGCAAACATGTGATGATGCTTTTAAGTTGGAACAAGCTGTTGCGCAAAATAGCATTCGATGGCTGAACCAACTATTGCCCAAGTAATTCCATTTCGATAGAATTTGCGTTGTTAACATATGCACTATCATATGATTGCGTTCATAGTGTGGGGTTTTGATTTGTAAAAAACTTGGCCAGATATTGCAATCTGTATTAACAAGAATACGTAATTTTATACTATGACAGCTGTGGCAGTGGGCGCTTGACTTTCCGCATTTCATTCGCGTAGAAACGTAGCTCACCAGTGCTTGATATTATATGAGGAATATTTTGCAAATAAATTGTAAAGCAAACCTGCGATGATGCTTTGATGTTTGTAAGCATTCGATGACAGCACCAACTCTTGCCCAACTACTTACATTGTGATCCGATTTGCATTATTAACTTATGCACTATGATATTATTGCGTTCATTTGTTGCTAACGTTTAACTGTTACCGCAACCGCTAAATTCTTGTCAACGTTATTATGGATAGGCTATGCATTGCTCACGGTATAGGTGATGTCTTCTGTTATCTTCTTTATTCGTTTAGCATTTGGCAGACCGATTCTATTATAACAAAATCCATATATCGGGCCAAGGTCCCTCATCGACACTACACAGTAGGCTCGCCCTGTGGTATTACACGGTTACCTTAGTAACGCGTCAGCGTGGTAATCAGTTTTGCAAGGATTGATTATCGAAACTTTACGCAATATATATAAATCTAAGGCACGCCATGGACTGCGTATTACCATGGTAACGTTTTTATAATGTTTAGTGTGCTTCCCGACATTTGTTGGGCAAATGTATGCATAAAACCTATGTGGCCAATCCAGACAAAAAAGAGAAACTGTACACGAAGCACCACCACTACCAACCAACCGAACATGCATCGGTGTTATAGCCATACAGGGATTAACTTGCTTATATCTTCTTTTGGAAAGGTACTGAATGCATACAATGCAAACCTATGGCAAAAAAGACAGGGGTAAGTATATTAAACCTTGAGTAACGTTCCAGCTGGCTCCAAGAAAGGATTCGCGGAGGGAGGGAGGGAAGGAACACACACATATATGTAGGGTCAGGTGGGCAAAGTTTCGAGGGAATATGTTATCAATGAACCAATCAAACTGATTTAGTCACACTTATATGCACAGTACAAGTCAATGCAGAGTACCCATTGCAAAACTAAAGGACAGTAAAACATAATTTTAAACCTACTCATGCAATGGAATGATATTACACCTGTCAGCGGAATCAGTTTCCATTTAGTATTTTTCTGCACCATGGAGTTTTTACTGGAAAAAAAAACCATAACCATGCATGTTATAAGCCCTCATTTAGCAATGCCTATATTAGTTTATGTTTGATTAAGGATAGTTACTCGAATTAAGAGAGGTACCATTAAAATATATGTTCAATAAGAAATGATGGAATGAGCATGAATGTTGACAACACCTCACAGAAATGAATAGAATGTGGTTCAAATGGCGTGTGGGTCCAACCAACAAATTGACATTAACAAGCATTGCTGTTAGCATTTCCAACATGAGACTTACATGATTCACAAGCTGTCTAAGGGCTGTCTACCGTCCCTGTGCAGGCCAAAACTCTGCGAGTTCCTGAGGTCCCACAGGGTGTGCTATGCTACCCCGTGCAGGGCCCTTACAATTGAGTATAACTTTTCGCCCCATTTGGGCCCCGTAGAGCCCGTGGCTGATAGTCACGATTCTCTATATAAGAGCAATTGCAATGTTTCATTGCGCGTGGTCACACTTAGCATGCCAAGTCCTAATATGGTTCGGACCATGTGGGTCTCTTAATAAAACTAGCGCCTAATACCGCAGTACCTGGTCAGAGGTATAAGTATTTGAGAAACTTTATAGGCACTTTCCCGGACATACTAGTCGCTTTTCATAGTAGCGGCATGCACACAAATATAAAAAACCTACATAGGTACATGCATACATACATACATACATACATACATACATACATACATACATACATACATACATACATACATACATACATACATACATACATACATACATACATACATACATACATACATACATACATACATACATACATACATACATACATACATACATACATACATACATACATACATACATACATACATACATACATACATACATACATACATACATACATACATACATACATACATACATACATACATACATACATACATACATACATACATACAACCAAGACCTTTTATGAAAGCTGCTTTTAAGCTGTTGTAACAGTAGTTGCCTGGTAAGTTATGTATAAATAAAACCGAAATACGTTGGCGATGGCATGTTTCAGAGGCACAACTTTTGATATAATATTCAGCCTGGAATTTATTTCCTCTTCAGTATCATCTCAATACATGTGAACAATCCAGGATAATGGTATTTTTTTAAAGCACCTTCGTTGTATCATGGATGTGACAATCGCCAAGGAAAAATCATATGAGGGCATTTGATTATCCTACCACTCATTTATCATTACAAACCAGGAATTTATTAAAACAAATAAAAAAAAGAAGCAAGAAGGCGGTGGAACATTTCAATGAATATTTACAAGGGGTGTAATACGGCATAATTATGTCAAGTTTGCTTATAATAAATATATACCTCGTATTATGAACAAACAATTTATTCATTAATTCGTTCGTGTATCAAGACCGTGTATAATCGTGTGCAAATGGGCAGTGACAGCACTTTGCGATTTCACTTACTCAATACATAATGACCGTTGTACTCTGCGATACTCATTGGGTTCAAGTTCCACTACACACCTTCGATATATGGCGAGGCTTGTTAACACATGTTCACATCGCTTAGCGAAGCACTAGTCCGGTTTGGCTTTCCGTTGGTTAAGAAAAGTGGACAAGCACGAGGCGGATTTTTCTTATTCATCATTTGACAATTTGAACCTGACACTCAATAAGACCACGTAAATACACATTGAATGGATGACTGATATTTGAGTATGTTCGATTTGCCGTATGATAATAGTTTTCCAAGGGATCTATCCTATGATGTCCGACTCAGTAGAAAGTTTCATCCCACTATGTAGCATATTGCTCGTGGTCGATTTGCGGTCAATTTGTATTATTGTCTGTGGAACAGACTTTCGAAACGCGCCATTATGTCTGCAATATATCTGTTGTTGTGAAATGCATACAATTACCAGCAATAAAGACAAATATATGCGTCAGACGATATTCATTTCATGATTAGGATAAAACGATTCCATCGAAAACTTTGTGCTTATTTGAACCGTTAATTATTTGAAAGCGCAATTTAGATTGTGACTACCCACGCAATTTCACTGACAGCCTTACATTTATTTTCAGCATCAATTTCAAAGCTCAAGTAAATATTGAGTTAATAGAACATTACCACGAATGGGTGGCAAAAACAAAACGCAATAAATTCTGCAATAATAAATAAAGCACTAATAACAGAACCTGATACTTAATTCCGAAATATAATGCAATATTCCAAATATATCCCTGATACTTCAACTTATACAATTTTGACGTAATATCTACAGTGGTGAATTAAGTATTATTAATCTTTATGTCTCACCTTTTATATGAAGGGAAAATGACGTATGATAAGGTAATTGATTCAGTTATTCAAATAGAAAGTGGAGAAATTAAAAGGAGCGATATGGCTGTGTGCAACGCACAGCACAACGTAACCATCTCTCCCTTTCTCCCTTCCTATGGTCTATTTAAGTCAAGCTTGAAGACGGCCAAGCTATCTGAGCCTGAGGGGTGCGCTGCAACTCATTTCTAACACGTGCGTGCCGACGTGTACAGGACTAAGTTCTGTGCGATTCTAGAGTATATAACCAGCATTACTAAAAATAACTCATTTTTAAAGTTAACCATGGCGGATATTATGAGCCTTGCAGCAAGTGTCGCCATAGCATTTGCGTTCTGTGTCGTCATGGCGATGAATTTCGGAGGCAACACACTCATTGTCTTTGCCATTCTCTTCAACAAGTCGAAGTGGACGTTTCCTAAAATCTTGAACCTTTGCCACTCGCTGACGGATCTGCTCCTCGGCATGTCGGTCATCCCCTTCACTGTACTCAGACTTTTTCATACCCTCGACTACAGTTCAGTCATGTGTATGATGGTTTCCTACATGCAGCTGTTCTCCGTCACCGCAAGTATTTGCTTCATGCTGCTCATCTGTATCGACCGATACCGAGTTATCGTCACTCCACAGAAGAGTCAGTGGACCAGCAAAAAAGCAGTGATCGTCAGTGTCACCACTTGGTGTCTTTCGGCGCTCTACGCAACGCGGGTTATTCTCCAATTTCTGCTTACCGGTGAAAATGATCAGGATGAGGAAGATCGTGAAGATCCCGTTACGACTGATCCTCATGACCACAAAAGATGGTTCTGCATTTTCGATGACAACCACGGATCTAGTGCCCTGTATTTTCACATCTTCGACATGGTAATCGTTTACATCATTCCTATGATAATGATAAGTGTACTCTATTATAGAGTCATACGTAAGCTGACAACAGGAAGCATGTCCACCCATTCATCCCGACACAAGCGTAGGGTTGTCCGTATGAGTATTGTAGTTGTGATCGCTTTCGTGATCACGTGGTTTCCGTGGCATATGTATCATATCGTACAAGACGCACGAGACTCATTTGAAAGAGGGGATGAGGAAAAAGGAGACCCCGTCGGCCATATCTACACAACTTTGATAGCGCTTTCCAATAGTTTTATGTCGCCTATGATATATGTATACTTCAATAATCTGTACCGTAAGCAAATGTATAAGCTTCTACAACATATGTGCTGTGGCTTTTGCCCTAACTAAATCCACCCCCTCATGACAATACCGTTCGTCGTCATTAACTACTGGTATGAGACAAAAACCAGGGGAACATCAAATATCTTTTTTTGACAATAACTGATGATAATGTAGACGTCTACTAGGAAATATTAAAAAACGGTATCGACTAACTACATCAATTGTTAAACGAATTCCTCTGCTTTAGATGAAACGGTATTATCGCAATGTAATGGTATCTGTTGAGCCGCATCACAATGGTTGTAAACATACACATATATACACACATATAGATATGTAAATATATATCTCTATATATATATATATTTCGTAAAGTATGGATATGTATATATATATATATATATGTATATAAATATATATATATATGCATTTATATACATATATAAAGTTATATATATATATAAATATATATATATATGTGTGTCTAAATGCATATCTACATACATTTATTTATTTATATATACGCGCAATAAATAAATAAATGCATATATATGCGCATATAGATAAATATATACATCGATATAAATGTATTAATATATATTTATATTTATATCATTATGTATAGACGTTATCGTAAATATGAATATTCATGTATGTTTGTGTGTGTATTCATATGCATTTATATATATATATATATATATATATATATATATATAAATATATATATATAAATATATATATAAGTTGTGAGCCAATGCCACTACTCAAGGCATTAAGTACTATCAGAATATAAATGTATCTTCTTGACTGCATCAATATGGTTATAAACATAAACATAAATACACACATATAGATATGAATATATATATATATAGATAAATATATATATATACATTTATCTATATATATATTATATATATATAATTATAGATATATATATGCATATATGTGTATATTCTGTTATTTATATATATGTATATAGCATTTATATAAAATGTATATATACAGGTTTGTACATATATATGATTATTTTTATGTATATTTATTAACTCATATAAATGTATATATATATATATATATATGCATTTGTATATACATATATATATATATATATATATATATATATATATATATATATATATATATATATATATATAAAATGTGCAATACATTGCTCATTATTCATTTCACTTTAACCGACGTCATGTCTCCAAACAGAAATATGCCTAATAATGTTGGATTATAATCACATTCCGAATTTCAACCAGCACGTTTCCCATTTTTGTGGTTTATTGCTGTTATTTTAATAATTCTGTGCTATTGTCTCTTGCTTGTCTCTTTACTTCTTAAACATACGATCAATAAAAGATTCCTGTAAAATTTTATTTGGCATTATTGGCTCGACTCTCTATTAAGCCTCGTAGGTGACCAATACCATAGTGTACCTATCTAGCTCCCTTGTGTTTCCACAGTATTTACATGTATATGGTATGTCATTCCAGACCATAACCAGGCGTTGTTAAACTCTCTAATGACTTTTTATCCGTTCTTCGTTATATATATGCAGTTCAATGAGCTTCCGTTCGTAAGATTTTCTCGTTTATTGAGAAGCTCATGAACAATTCAATCAGGAAGCACATCAATATGTGCGGTTCGCCGCCGGGGGATGTTTTGTTTGCACTATTTTTAATGCGATTATGGACGAAACCAAGAAAAGGTGGCGAAAAACAAGCTACAAACGGATTCAACAACCAAAATAAGGGCTCGAATTGTGTACATATAAAATCATATATAATTGACGTTTGTAAAGCTGGGTAAATAATGTATGCCTCATGTTTTGTTCTGTGTTTGTTCTACTACAAAAAATATGACTGAAATATGAATGCTCCATTAACCTCAATGACCATCGGGTCGAGCACAACTCTTTCAATTTGAGATAGTGCTTATTTGCAAATGTCTGGTCTGTTGTTGCTACTACCGCACTCTATCCAAGTCTGACTCGCTCTCTGTCACCTATAGGGAAATAGGTTTTTTCGAGCAACTGAAGGGTGCTAACTGCTGAGTTGTGCAATAATTCAATTTCCCTTTCCGTAAAAGTACTAAATATTCAGCAGCCACTATACTCTGGTGTAGTGCCTTGTTAGTTATTGGTGTGTTGTCAAGGTAGTCTCTGCTAACCGGATGTACTCGTTTTCGGCCTGTCCAGGTCTACAAACAAATCAGAACCATTAGAAAATATATTGTTCAATAAGCCTAGCATGGCTCCCCATATTTACTGAAAAGTCACCGATTAAATCAAGTAAAGCAAGCCAAAAAGTACATGGTTTGAAGAAGGGGGGTCTCTTCTGCCTCCACTTCGGGCTTGTCTGCAGCCTCCACCTCTTCCTTGCGTCTCGGACATCTGTGTTATGATGAAAAATTACGAAGATTTAAGCACACTTTTCCCGGTCCTAACGGATATACTGAGTTCAATAGAATACCCTGGACGAGTTTACAAGCAGCAGATTCGGATCCGGTACAAGGCACACCTTAGCATCTAATGGATCAGCTCCGCTCAGTAGATGAACGAACTGGGCATAACAAATAAATGACAGAGGGGTTGTCGCTCACCCTTGACGAGCTATGCCATTGATAAAAGACGATTTTCGTGCTTTTACGTCATGCAATCATCTAATGAACAAAAAATAGTTTTCATCCGGTTGATTAAAATTGACTTTGCTACATTATATTTTGCAGTTCGGTTAGACTTGCAATGAGGCATTACTGTCCTGCCAGCAAAATTTTGGCGGATGCCGTAAGTCGAATATAAATACGAACATTAAAGAAGGCCACTTCATTGGTCGGAACATTACTATCCGAACAGATGTACAGTGAGAGATGTATTGTACACTTGATTATAACGATGGATGGCATATCGATTCGTACAGTTTTCGTGTACATGTTAAATAGACCAGAAAACATAGTCACCAGCAAATTAAACCAGACCTGACCCGATGCACTTTGATGTATACAAATTATGTTAGCGGTCGTTTGCAGACTGATGTAAGCTCGCGGATTGCAGTCGTTGGCCATATTCAAGCACATTACTTGCATTACATATCCTTTCAATATAGGTTGACAAAACGAACACCGCTGGATAATTGCAATTGCGAGGCTAATGGCATATATACACTCTCTTTGCGGATATTACCACGCACCAATGTGCCGGATTATGAGTGCTGCGTCAGCTCCCTAAACATTATTCAAATATGTCCTGGTATTCTATCGACGGTGCCCTTGAGAGTGTCTATTAAGCGACCCGGAACGGCTAGTACACACTGTACACTGAGATGTATGCCAGCAGAGAATACACGTGAGAATATGTTAGATACTTGCGTCCCAGAATACCTAGACGAGTTGGTAAGTGGATTGGTTGTTTCTGTGGAGTTATTTCAATGCAGCAATATATTGAATATTGAAATAGCATTCGAATTAGCAACATGATATTTAATTGATGGCAGGAAGATGATGAATGATTATACCATATTACAGGCTGTAGATAACCGAGCTTTCTGTGCAACTTAATTGATGATATGCACAGGTAATGTAACAGGCATATGCTGAACAAAAATATAAGCATTGTGCATAGCTTCGACATTTTTTACTATTGATCGTTTTTACTGCTGCCCTTCGCTTACCAATTGCTAGCAAATTATATGCTATTAAACTCATATTGCTCCATTTTTAAATATCAGAACAGTAACACCCTCAACATGAAGCGTTGTAAACGTATTTTGGCATCAGTTTTGCCGTACTTAGATCATTTGCCAAAGGTTTACAGCAGCTGTTGGGAGGGGCCGCAAATGGTCTTTCCAATTGTCTCCCTCGTGATAGGATCTTAATCAAACAATTTGGAGCTTTTGTGCTAAAACTGCTTATTAAGGCTGTGAATAAATAAATTGGGATTGCAGAGTACTGTAAAGCACAATTGAAAGAACCGGAGGGAAAATTAACGGCGAATGGCGGCGAGCTCACACAAATGCTACCGACACCTCCGTGTGACCTTGGGGTTCTATTGGCACCAACAACGGAAGGTTTTACGATGATTTACCGATAGTTTATTTATATTCACATTAATATTCAAAAGATAAAGCTATACGCATCCCGTTGAATTGACCAAGCAATAACAAGCAGCTTAATTTTTTTTACCATACAATTGTTAAGCCTGCAAATGTCGAATATAAGTGCACCCTGTCGCACACATATCATAATGGAGCCCGGTCGTGAATAATTATCTGACACGAACAGCATGCATGCATGCATGCATACATACATACATACATACATACATACATACATACATACACATACATACATACATACATACATACATACATACATACATACACATACATACATACATACATACATACATATACATACATACATACATACATACATACATACATACATACATACATACATACATACATACATACATACATACATACATACATACATACATACATACATACATACATACATACACACACACACACACACACATACATACATACATACATACATACATACATACATACATACATACATACATACATACATACATACATACATACATACATACATACATACATACATACATACATACATACAGGCTGGTAGTAGGGATGATGGCAGGGATGATGGCAAGGCCGGTAGCAGGCGTGGCAGCAGATGGCACTATGCTCCTAAGCCTCTTTTACCCAGAAATGAATCTAAAATATAAGCTAATACTAGCTACTGCACCATGATTAATTGATGGTTCAATGCTGCTTCTTCCCGTCACCAGCCGGCGTGGAGATTGTGCACCAGCTTAATGCCCCTCAGAAGTACCCTTCGCGGCTTACTTCGAAAACCTCTACTTCAAAATCTACCGCAGTCTTATGGTTATCTGCTACTTCCTTGAGCGAGTACGAATATAAAATATCGGGCAACGATTATACGATATGCCGGCTATAATCGATCACTCATATCAGAGGAATTTTCTGGGTGTTTTTTTAGTTATAACATGAACGGATAAATACACATTGTTTTTGTTCATGGCTCTCCGATTTGCGATCAAACTTATTTGTTTCCGTATGGTTGGTTGATTATTATTAATACTAAATCGATCCGAGTGGACAAATTGCTTCGCTGACTCTAGGAAACATGAAATGCATGTAATTTAAAAGCTGTAATGCGGCTTCTAGTAAGACGCAACTGAGAATTTTATTCTAGAATCACGAGGCAAACATGTAATCACTTGTTTTTCAGTAAGCATAGTATTCCTGCACGATAGATGATTTTCTGTGGTGCACAATTAAAAAAACAAAGGGAAAGGAAGCATGCATAGGTTGGCAATACATTAATGCCTTTCAGATCGACGATTTTACCGGCATTAAATCAATTTGTGAAATATTATTTTTACACGGTGCTTTTCACAACGAGATTAATTCACGGATGTGAGAGATGTACTGACTGTGATGTTTTGGGTGGGCCACCGTCTTATGTGCGCTAATAATGGGCTCGTTCTGGCACGCTTACCCTTGCCTCTGTGACAAGATCGCCCAAGCCATACCAATGAGTCGTCGGGCTGAGCATAGATGTCGTAACGTTTCACAGTGATCAATGCTAATTAGACTAACCTATTCCATATGAGATCCTATATTTGTGATTTTGTACCATGTTTTGTCCGCAAATAAAATTATGGTCCCGAGTTAAAAATCAATGAAGCTGTAAAGAACGCCTGAATATTGCTCTTTCGTATTGATAATGCACATTCTATATGCAGATCGCAACGACCCACCACGGGAGGTTCAACAGCGGAATTTTATGGCGAATCATGGGTTTCAGGAGCGGGGCCTCTCCCGTTCTATGACTACCATTTAAATTGTGCCTCAACGTATACGAGCTGCTGTGTGGTTAATATTGCATCGCCAACTAGGTAATCTCAGCCAAAACTACTTTGCCGGCTTCATAGTATTTAAGGCTGCAAATGAATAGAGTGAAGTAAAGAGCGGAAAGTGAAAGGATGTGTGTGATATTCAACGGTACATTGAAGCCAGCGCACACCAAAGCACAATATAGGCGACCGAGATTTTCTAATGCTAATAAATTTCGAGCTAACAATCGACGGTGGTATTTAGGGGAATGGAAAGAACATATGACATTGAAAAACCATTACATCAATGTCTAGTCTATGCGACTTGCTGCATGCGAACACTATGTAGATTGGAACAATTATTTGGTTACAATATATTAAACTCTGGTAACAGCACATTCCACGTGAACACACAGTGAGGGGAGCTTAATAATCCTGGCAATAGAATGTGATGTATTTGATACACCTTTCGCAGTGATTCGTTTGCATAAAAGTATGCCGTTATGAGCACAGTTGTAGACAATGGCCTGATAGATATCCAGCATGATGTTTACCTGCTGCGCAGCTTGTGTACGTGGGAAGTTCTTTCGAACAGTTCACATGAGTCACCTTGCTACCCATCAGCGTGCTGAAGAAATCAGTGTTTCAGGGTAAGCTTTCCAGGGTTTTCATGCAATTTAGTCTCATCTCCTGGGAAATGGTGAGTCATCTTGCAATATATTGCTTCGTCATATTACTGTTGGATAGGCTTACATACCTTGATACCCATGGTCGCATCTACAATGGTAGCGATAAAGGAAGGCATACCTTACCATGCCGAATGGCCGATTGTCACTTTACATCTATAGTCAAATATTTTGCATCGCCGAATATAAATGACATCCATTTAAAATACGTCTTCAAATGTCTCATTTTCTGCTGGCATATGTTAAAGCTGGCATTGATGTCGTGTTCAGGATAGAATACCAAGATTAATTGATTATTGTTCGTTATATGGCAACATGGATGCTAACTCAGATTCATTGCAGTGCGTGCTGAGTATCTAGTTATTGTGTATAAACGTGCGTGTGCTTAGGACAGAAATATTGTTTGCACAACTGCAGAGGCATGCCTGAAGCAAATAAATATGTATCAGCAAAGATTAATTTTTACAGTATTTTTTCGTGACGTGAGCGATACGACGACATATCTTGAACTTATTTATTTATCGGAAAAAATTACACCTGCAGTTTGCGATTGCTGCCTTCATACATACTGCAGCATAATAACGGTGTTCAGATGTGTAGAGCGACCATCATGAAATCATCATATGCACCATGACTCATTCCGATGAACGGTATGATGTGCAAAATGAATGATAAGCTGCATTTTGTAGGTTGCTTTAGTAATAACGATCCTTGACATTGCAAACAAAGCAACTCAGTCGTGAATTGTCTATACATTTATGTGGGTCACATAATTGCATGTTAATTGTACCTACTAGCCTTTACTAGTTGAGGAGGGCCCATGCGATATAATGTAAAAATAAAATGTGGCATTGTCTAAGATATGCAATAAAATAATATTAGACAGAAATATAGTAAATGTTATTCTATAAATACACTTCATTCATTTTCAGCCTTTGAATACGATGTTCAATAGTCCCAAATCGTATAATTAAGCTCCTATCACGATGAAAACGTTTTGCAAGACTATTTGCGACCACTGTCAACAGCTACTGATACACTTGCGACAATACTTATGCCAAACGAGGTTTACAACGCCTCATGTTATGGGAGTAATTTTCGCCA
>CM067343.1:14714072-14716572 GCA_034190875.2 Urechis unicinctus
AGAATAATCTCTCAATTTAGGAAGAACGTACCTGTCATCTCTATTGTCCCAAGTTACCAGCCGCGAGGCTACACACATGACCAAATGATATAATGCAAATGTTTTTACAGCCTCTTAGTCGTCTCATCACGACCGTTAAAACATAAATAAAAAGTAGGCTTCAGAAATGTTACCCTTAAGTGACCTTTGCCTCGTGGACAGATGTTATGCAATGCGCTTAACTTGCGAATGAAGCCGGCAATGATGTACAATTTAAAGGGTGTATCTAGTCATAAAAAGGAAGAAGCCCCACTCCTCGCACCCATGATCCGTCATAAACTTCTACTGTTGAATCATCCGTGGTAGGTCGTTGGGATCTGCAAATAGAATGTACATTTTCGATATGAAAGAGCAATATTCAGGCGTCCTTTACAGCTTCAGTTCTAACATAAACACAAATAGTATAAATATCGGCCTCTTGTCTGTCAAGGCCGCTATGGCACTGTCCACTAATGGTTATGAAAGATCCTGTGTGAGTCTGACATATCAATGAAAATCTTCATGATCAATCCGGTGACCCTATATTCTTATAATGAATGTATTGTGTTGCTATTGAGTGCGTTGGCTGGGCATTAGTAATCCTCATAAAACTCATTATGAATGCAACCTTGTTGCACTTATCACATGGCGAGTGTTAGATTTAATTACCATATTACTGTCGATTGGTGGACATTAATCAATTCGGAACTAGCTCATCATATTTGCAGTTTTCTCATTTTGTACAGATATGTTTTTGTTGGTGTGTACTGCCTATAATTGAATTACAAGATAAAATATTTCTTTTTCTTTGCCTATGTCAACCTTGAATAGTCACATCACACATATATACATAAGGAAATAACAAGCAATGATAAAGTAGTAGAAAGTCTCATAATGAGCTTCTTTCATTGTCGCATATATATTCGGTAGCAAATAGTGTAATATTGCATTCATTAAGCGAACGAACATAAAGAAGCAAAAGTCGTCGCAACAGATCATAACGACAGAATATGCGAAATTATTCAATATGATGGTTATTATATACAAACCTTAGTTTTACACAACACGAATACCAGACCTAATACACTTGGGGCTCCACAATATTTATGTTGAACGTAATTATATGTGTGAAAAAAAAATATTAATTTAATCCGATATTAACGAGCATATGTTATCACGGAAGAACATGGATGCTCGCAAAATCAGGTGTTTATCAAAACCATTGCATCAATGTCTGGTCCATGCGACTTACTGCATGCGAGCATAATATGGATTGGAACAATTTATATGGACACAACATATGTGAAATTCTATATTAAACTCTGGTAGCAGCACATTACATGTGACCACACAGTGAGGAGAGCTTAATAATCCTGGCAATAAAATGTTAAGTATTTGGTACAGTTGTAGACAATGGCCTGATAGATGTCCCGCTTGATGTCCAGCTGCTGCGCAGCCTTTGGATGACGGATGTTCTTACGAACAGTTTTCAAGAATCACCTTGATACCCATCAGCGTGTGGAAGACATCGATACTTTAGGGTAAGCTTTCCAAGATTTTCATGTTCTCTCCCGGGCAATGGTAAGTCTTCTTGCAATATATTGCTTCGTCATATTACGTTTGGATAGGCTTACATAACTTGATACCCACGGTTGCATATACAATGGTAGCAATAAAGGAAGGCATAACTTACCTTTAAGAATGACCGATTAACACTCTACATCTATAGCCAAACATTTTGCATCGTCGAATTTAGATGACGGATAACCAAACTTCAACCATTTCAATTACCTCTTCGACTGTCTCATTTTTTGCTGACATATGTTATAGCCGGAATTGATGTCTTGTTCAGTATGAAATATCAAGATTAATCTGTTATTGTTCGTTATATGGCAACAAGGAGGCTAACCCATTACTAGTGCAGTGCGGGCTAAGAATCTTGTAATTGTGTGTACACGTGCGTGTGCTTAAGACAGCAACATTGTTTGCACATCTGCAGAAACTTGCTTGTAGCTAATAAATCTTTGCAGTAAGGATCATTTTTCACACCGCATTTGCACATTACACCGGCAGTTTGTAATTGCCGCTGACATACATGCTGCTGCATTAAAAATGTGTTTAAATGTGTAGAGCGAGCATCATGAAATCATAATTCGCACCAAGCCTCATTTATGCAGACAATTCTATTATTGCGCACATGTACCTGATTCTTTGGGATATACCTGTTTTCATTATCAACGACTATCAATATAAAAGGTAAAAATAAATATAATAGCTAGCATGAAGAAGATCAAAAGATTACTGACCGTCCTCTTTCGCACACGATAACAGACTTCATCATCATCATCCTCAATGGCTTTTTGTCACATTTCATATTTTAAGAGGCTTGAAACTTTGAATCCCAACGTCTCGTTAAACAATATTATTTTCAGGCTCTTTCTCTTTGGCTGGGACCTATTACAACGGTTGCATCTAGTTCATG
>CM067343.1:14721572-14744072 GCA_034190875.2 Urechis unicinctus
TTTAATGTATATCATTCATGCATGTACGAAAGGCGATATTTCTTTCATCAATATAGTCGGTTTGAATTCAGAATATGAGCTTTAATGGTTTTAAAACGCTACCACACTTACTCTGTTGCAAGCTTGCCAGGTTCCAATTATTGAAGAAATAATGCAATACTTTTGGACAGGCTGATATTCTTGTTGTCATTAGATTGTACAATATTTAGGGTTTTTAATTCCCCAAAGGGCATGAAAAATATCATTGTCTTAAATACTTAGTAAGAAACATGCTCATATTAATCCAAGACATAAACGTATAATTTGAGACAAAAACTACGATTAAAATTTTCCTTAGTTAAAAATTCATATTCTGGTCGATTATCTTGTTCAGTATAGACAGAAGATCAACGGCACATTACACATAGCGCGTAGAATCATTGTTATGCATTACACGCACTCTAAGATATAAATATCAATAAATGGAAGTTGCATTAATTTTTATATTTCATGACATATTTTGATAAATATGCAATTATTCTCGTTTAAGCAGGTTTATCGATCCCTTCAATCATATAAATGATGCCAATCAATTCCCTGAATGAAATTGTGATAAATCTTTATAACGAATGTGGCATTGCTCTTAAAAAAGGGTGATCGTGTTGATGCAGAGGCAAACCTATATAATCATAATAGCTTCGAATATATTTCTTCTTCATAATCATCTCGATAATTAAAAAACCACCAGGATAAGGAACTTATTGAAAGCTGTTATTATGGTAACGTTGGTAGCATGATAGATACGCAAAACACTGCAGTTAAGGCGCTTTGTGAGTTTAAACTGATAATATCATTTGCGTGGATATCTGATTAACTGGAAAAGCGGGATATTTTTGCCATCAGCAATAAACTCTAAAGCAGAACGGAGAGCGACAACATGTGAATTGTTTGTATAATGCAATTTAGCTTACCCTAGAAATCACTTGGAGACAAGATTATCATAGAGGATGTTTTGTTCTTGCCAGTCATCATGGCGGAGTGTCCCTTGAGTGAGAGGCCTGGTCAGGATAGTTGTCTTTGTTAGGGGGTATTGTTCTGTAAATATTCAACAATAAAAAATGATTTGGCGGATTACGCTTCACTCATCGTATAGTGCAAGTGTAACGAGGCAATATATGCGAAGAAGCTCAAAGCTTTGTCACGTTTAACTTGAACCTTAGTACCCCATTGATCCCTTTTTCCCCGACGACATATTTTTAAGCAGTAAGCAAATTATCCAGCTCTTAGTGACACAACACAGTTATTAAACCGCACGTTATAGCTTAATAAGCATAAAAGAACCTTAGAACGCAACCTTATTATTCGAGCCGAAACTAATGGCTAGTGATACTACTTAAGCACGTCCAATCAACACATATACAATGTGTAGTTGACGGCCGACGGCGTTCAAACATGAACAAATAGGCAGCAATACCAAACACACAAATGAAGTAGATTTATCTTGCGTTAAATTCATAACTAAATATATGTATATAAATGCCTCCATCAATCGCCCATTATACATATGTATATATATATATATATATATATATATATATATATATATATATATATATATATATATATATATATATATATATATATATGTATATATATATAAATATATATGTATGTATATATTTATGTATATATATTATGCACATGTATTTAAATTCTATTTTTATATATGTATATAAACATATATATACATATATATATATAGATATATATATATATGTAAGTAAACATAAATAAATATATATATATTTACATGTATATATAAATGAATGTATGTATATATATATACACACAAATGTATGCATGTATATATATGTGTAGATATATACATGTGTATACGTATATATATATATATAAAAATGTTTATATATATACATATATATTTATTTATATATATACATATATATTTATATATATATATAGATATATGTATATATGTAGTATATATATATATATATATATATATCTCTCTATCTATCTATATCTATTCTATATATATATATCTCTATATATCTCTATCTCTATCTCTATATATCTATATCTCTATCTCTCTCTATATATATATATATATATATCTTATATTTTTTAAAAAGATTTCTTTGGATTTTGCATCTAATAGTGAAATAAAATTTTAACAACTAACCATTCGTTGACATAAACCGCAAACCTCAATATCTGTCATACAACCATATACACTTCGATCCAAATTTCCGAAATAATGATTAATCATGTGTGTTGGATATGTTTTTTTGAAAAATTAAAATATTTAATTTTTTTTAACAAATTATTACCGAAAACTTTATTTTTCTCCTAATTCATCAATCTATAAAATTGAATTAGATCGTGAAATGCTACCGATCGTTCATAATCATCACATCTACAAAAAAATATTGTTTCTAAGCCACAATGACTGAAAATGATTTTAAAAATTCCGTATTTCGCAAATATTTGAAAATGCATATGGGCACGAAAGGATGGATTTATACGTATAAATTAGTGTCTAGACCTTTTGTCGACGATCTTTCGAGGACTAAAAGTATATACCAGGAATTAAAAGTGACAAATAGATTTTTATTCGCATAAAACAAAAAATGCTTCATAAAAATTGTCCACCAATGGTTGTAGTCCACGAATGGTTGTATTCGTCACTATATAAATATATACGTATATATATATATATATATATATATATATATATATATATATATATATATATATATATATATATATATATATATATATATATATAGATATATATATATATATATATATCTATATATATATATGTGTATCTATATATCTATATATATATATCTATAGATCTATCTCTCTATCTATATATATATCTCTCTCTCTATATATATATCTATCTCTATCTATATATATATATATATATATATATCGCTTTGTAAACGACATTCAGTTAAGCCTTGACAAGAATGTGAATCTTATCAAATATTCCTATTTTGTGGTCATTTTAAGATGTCGCCTGAGGAGTTCCTAATCGTAGCAACAGTAATCACTTAGTGAGGATAGAACTTAAATGTCATCACTAGTGCAATAGCTAACAGCGCTGAGGCAGAAATGACCAAAGGATACTAATGCAAATATATTTAGCAGGCTCAAAGTGGTCTCCTTACAACCGGTAAGCCTTGAGGAACCGCCAATGGTCATTATCAAGATCCATAAACTCAAGTAGGCTTTGGAAATTTTACCCTCAAGTGACTTTGCTTCGTGGCCAGATGTTATGCAATGCGCTAAACTTGTTTATAAAGCCGACAATGTAGTTATGGCTCGGAAATAGCTGCCGTTACTTCGATACCCTAGTTGGCAATGCAATATTAGCCACACACCAGCTCGTATACGTTGAGATACAGTTTTAAAGGTAGAGATAGTCATCAAACGGGAAATGCCCCGCCCCTGAAGTCGATGATTTGTTGTACTATTCCGCTGTTGAATCATCCGTGGTAGGTCGTTGCGATCTGCACATAGAAGGTACATTATCTATATAAAAGATCAATATTCAGGCGTCTTTTACAGCTTCAGCAATAACATAAACACAAAGTGCAATAATATTGGCCTCTTGCATGTCAAGGCCGCCATTGCACTGTCCAATAATGGTTATGAACGATCCTTTGGGAGTTTGACAGATAAATGAAAATCTACATGATCTATCTGGTGACCAAATATACTTATAATGAATGCATTGTGTTGCTATTGAGTGTGGTGGAAGGCATTGGTAATCCTCATGAGACTCATTATAGATGCAACTCAAATAGCGAATGTTAGATTGGTTTACCATATTGCTACCGACTGGAAGACATTAATCGATTCGCTCATCATGTTTGCAGTTTTCTCATTCGTACAGATAATTTGTTACTGGTGTGTACTGCCTAACATACCCTTTGAATACAAGATAACATATTTATTATTCTTAGACTATGTCAACCTTGAATAATCACATCATACATATATGCATGAGGTAATAACGAACAATGGTGAAGTAGTAGAAAGACTCGTAATGAGCATCGTACATTGTCGCATATGTATTCTGTAGCAAATGTTGCAATATTATTCTGCACAACTGCAGAGGCTTCCATGGAGCCGAAAAAGCTTTATCAGCAAGGATCATTTTTACCGCATTTGCACGTGACGTGAGCAAAACGACGCCATACCTTGAACTTATTTATTTATCGGAACAAATTACACCTGTAGTTTGCGATTGCCACCGACATACATACTGCAGCATTATAACGGTGTTTAGATGTGTAGAGCGAGCATCATGAAATTATCATACGCACCTAGATTCATTTGCGCAGACAATCTTGTTATTGCGCAAATGTGCCTGATTCTTCGGGATATACCTGTTTTCATAACAACTATCCATATAGCAGGTAAAAATAAATGTAATAGCTAGCAAGAACAAGATCAAAGATTGCTGACCTACCTCATAGGCACGCGATCACCGACTTTATCCTCATCTGTTCGGCCATTTACACGCCATGTCACGTGGAGCAGACGAATAAGCCTGACCAACGGGACGCCTGCTGCACCTATCACATTTATCGATTGAAGCCCGCTGACGATTGTGCTGCCAACGGACGATATAGAGATGGTTGAGCGGGATTTGAGGAATTTTGCCTTCCTTATGTTGTAGATGGAGTGGGGTCGCACGACACATCTGATCGAAATTCTCCAAACCTATACATAGTACGTTTTTCGTTGCATTACATATTAATACCACGGGCCTATTAATAAAGTGAGATGTGATAACATAATAGAGCCACGCCCTTTTCCTTGTCAAGGATGCTATATTTACCTTTTGAACTTTACTTTGATTTCCCTTTGTTTTAGTTGATAAAGATGGGATCGATAGGGCTGATGCACGAAAAGAACATTATACAAAGGATTTATCATTTGTGGTAGTAAATATATGTCTCAAGCCGCAATATATATGGAAGACCGGAGTGGTTATGGTGTCGGTAGAAATAAAGGTGCCACTTGATGCATTACTATTTGCTATTGTCTTCAGCATAACGTTGTTAATGCCATGTAAATGTGTCCCACTCCCCAAATCAGTTCTCCGTCGACAATGTATAGTAAACCATGTGCGTCGATGATGATATATTCTGGCTACATTGGTAAATGCTAATTACTTCAGCCTTGATAATTGGTGCTAAGTAAACTAGTACAATCATGGCGCGCTATATACGAACATTACATTAACCCGTACTCTTTTGCATCTTATTGCTTTATGAGCGAGTCAACATGGACAGCTGATAGCTATTTTGTTCATTGTCATCTCACCAGACGGTCAGTAAGCTCGCATAATTCTAAGTACGTGACATTATGGTGTATTTTGGCCGGCGACTCTGGAATGAAAATTATATGAAATAATGCAGGTGATTATGGCATTTATGCGGTAATTATATGCTTCTTCAAGCGTGCTGAGACTTGTATTAGGATAAGATTTGTGACACCTTACCACTGAGCGGTCGGTGTGGTGCCATAGTCAATCGTGCTAATGTTTTTCACCGTAACCAAAGCTATTTGGAATAACCAAATACATGTTAGATCTATCAATTTGTCATCTGAGGTTTGTCAGCCACTAAGATTATGACCCCGTGTTTACGTTACGTAGAACTCAATAGTATATGAAGGTTCTTAAAAGGTGTAAAATGTATTGACTGTATGATGAAGAAAATGTGAAAATAAATCTCAGCATATTTTGAATGTTTGATAAGCTGCATTTGGTAGGTTATTTAGTATTAAAGATAAAATACATTGCAATCAAACCAACTCGGTCGTGAATTGTCCGTACACTTATGTGGGTCACCAAATTGCATGATTATTGTATCAACTTGCCTTTACTAATTGAGGATGCCCTTGCGATATAATACAAAAATAAAATGTGGCATTGTTTGAGATAGACAATTTATAATAATATTCGAGAGAAATGTAGTAGATATTATTCCATAAATATGGGATGCATATGTGTTTTTCGGCATATTTATAACTATATAAAACAGCTAGAGGTAAATCAACTCAATATTCATAAATATAACTTTGAGTAGTCCCTAGGTCTAAACATTGTGCAACATTGTCACAATATTCTGCTGTGGTGTTCTTTTTTCTGCAGAACAGTAGTTAATGACACGTTAGGAAAACTGGTTTGACTACATTGGTCTGTGGAGTGCAGACCTACAAACCTACATAACACAAAATGCACAATGATAGCGCATAATTCACAATCTCTGTTTCTAAAACAACTTTGTTGCTTCAATTTGATGGTTTTCTATTCCTAACTAACCTTCCGCTCCTAAAAACAAAATGCCACTCTCTATTCCACATCAGATGAAGACAGTGAGCAGTAATTTATCACAAAGACGGCTTCACATGTCACACAATACGGGAGGTCGCGGTCCACCAGGCGCTTTACTGACACTGGTTATGTTTAAATGGCAGCTGAACGGTTACGTTCTTTTGTTCTCAATCCTTTCCGATCAATGAGAGATTGTTTTGGTTGTTTAATTGCATTAAGGCATCATCATATGCTACAGATCGGCCCGGAATGTTTTGTCTTGTTTTGTTTATATCTAGCAACTGAATCAAACATTATTTTGAAATCTTGAGCCGAGATAATCAGACCTCCGTGTGTAGCGAACACAAAGTCGGCGACAGGGATCAATTGATTCTGCCAAATAGCTTGTTTCTGGATCTAAGTTCTCTTTGACTACAATGACCGAATTGCTTTTCCATGTAGTCTACAGGCTTCCTCAACAACGCCTGTGGTCATAGTTGTACTGTGGTCATCATTTTGATCCCTCCGCCGTCAAGACATATGGCAAGGAGACCCAAGCTAGTGTCCACATAATCTATTAGATCATATTCCTGCCTATATCTTGTATGCATAATAGTATATGTTTCTGTTTCTTTTTCAGCGTATAACCTATTCCTACACATTCTATTCAAAGAGCATGGGTGCCCTGGGGAGTAACTGATGGGCAGCCCAGAGTGATATCGTAATTTCCATAAGTGTCCGCACAATGTCACTATATGGATTACTCGCCACGTTTAATGAGGAGGAGGACACGATTTATAGCCAGCGGCGCATGCTGCTTGCGAATACACAAAACCGCACTATCAGGAGAGCCGAAAAGTTGCACTTTTTGTGCCTAAATCGCGCAAGATATTGCAGTATTATATGGACACAAAGTTTTAAAAATAGCGTTCCAGGACTATAGTGTAAAATCCCAATAGAAATCCATAGCATACGCAGCTATTGATTTGGGTTCAATGACAGAAAAGCAGTGAAGCTTTGCGTCTGAAACGATCCGCTTATAGGAATCACACACAAAAGCAACTTGCCCGCTTTAGGATTAATACCTTATATACAGCTTTTAAATAAAGGGAAGACGTACTACTTCTATGCGTGTCTAGGAATATTCAGTCTCTTCAGTTCAGCACGTTGATTATTGACATAACAAAATCAGAAACGTTACCTAAAAGTGCATATTCATTCGTTAGAATTATTTTGGTAGTAATTATGAACCATATGAGCGTATAATTATGAATTGATGACTAAACCCTAATAAGGGAATAGCCATGCGAATGGCTAGTTGTTGATTCCTTATCTGTTGATTAAAAATAACCTTTATAACGATGAGATGAATGGCCTGATAAAAGTGACATTGCTCATTTATTAGCAACTGTAAACATGATCGTACAATTGCTAGATATCCCTCGCCCAATACTTTGTCGTAGACCATAGTTATCACTTCACTGGCAAACGTGCCTATATATTGGACCTAGATTGATTACGGCATTTAAACCACTCAAAAGATTGTATAATGATAACAATATTGTTATGTTGAGATATTTAAGTATGTCAACAGTACACTGATGCGCTTACATAGCAACATCAATGTTGATCTTAGGCCCCAACACATCTTGTAAAACATAACCTTTTAGAGATGAATTCGTCCTTCGGCTAGCATTCAGTATACTTAGTCCAGCCGGTGACGTCAAGTTTTCTGACACTGAGCAATCACTGTCTATAATTGCGTGCAGTAAATATGATGCGAGCCTTGAGCCAATCATATAAATTGAATATAACGGTATAATAGTATCAAATATATGCGAGTTGTCCCAAGGAGAGGAGCGGTGGCATATATTTGAAAAATATTTGTATATTTGATTAATTGATGAACCCATATATTGTGTAAAAGGAAAGATATTCAATGACAAGCATGCCAGTATCAATAAAAATGACAATATGCACGAATCGTCGATCAAATTGAGTATGCGGGGTGCAGCACATAAACCGAAATTCACCGCGTGAACTACTCCCCAAGTCAGGTGCACATTTGAAGAAACGCAATACAATAAATCTAGTTTTGTTGAAAAATTATAACCATTCCAGCAGGTTGAATTGTTGCTGCTTTTTATTTGTATGCAAGTATTGCGCTTTGAAAGGACTCATATGTGCCTCATATTTTTGTAACTACACAGATGATTACTCTCTGTTGACTATTATAATGGCCGCGCTTACAGTCGTAACTGATAACTGCATTGAATAAGTACGTCGCTTAAGTAAATTAAACGCTCTGGAATGGATAGCTCATCGTAAGATTTTCGTTTCTCCCATGCTGGGAGAGGGAATTTCCATTAGCAATTGTATCACTATATAAAGCAAACACAGGTGCCACTGCGTTGTACCACTGGAGTGATAGGTACGAACAATTGTGTATGCTTCCCACTAGTTTATATATTAGGATATCGGCAATACTATCCACTCATGGGATAGTATTATGGCACATACACACCAGTGGGGATGAATAAACCACGTGATAGCTCGGAACATAGCGACGTTTATTTACTGAGGTAGGCAATTGCTGATGGGGAATAGTGTATGCAAGACAACTGAGAAGTTTGACACCAGACACATCATTTTGAAATCCATTGTTGATCAAACATTTGAACATCGAGCATATCCAATTAGCCTGTATGTGTCACGTCAGGGCTTTGTATTGACATACCTTCTGACAGGCTGACGTTAACTGATTACTTATATTGCCCGTTTTTAATGTGTATGCATCTAATTGTAATACGCCGTTGCGTCGCACTCGTTTCATTGCTTTATGCTAGCGTATAGGTTCATAAATGGTGGCTATAATTTCTAAAAATCCAACTTTGATGTATATTTAACTTTTCAATGTACAATGCTTGAAGCTCATATCAGTGCCATATATGGATTATGAATGAACATGCTAGATGTTTAAGAATACGGGGTACTTCCATACACAATACTTTGATCAACGGGGCAACGACCCAGTACTTAATAAGGAAATATCACGTTTCCGTTGTAAATATTGGTCATTTATGCTTGATTAAGTACTTGGCTTTTGTCATAGGTATTTATAATTTGAAACCTACTCACACAAGGCATAGTTAATGTAGCATAACCAATAAGCAGAGCCATGTTGATAAGTATCTTGGTGACGATTAAAACTTGGGAAGTAACGCCAACATGAATGGATTTCTTACGACACGATACAGTAAGAAACAGACGAATGCGGCCATTTGTGAGCAAAGAAACACATCCCGCTGAAAACACTTTCAACAGAGAACTAAGCCAAATGACTGGAGGTTGCACGTTATGATGGCGTCATTCATAAGCGAAACAGCATGGTAAGTTGGAATGGTAGCCAACCATCTGCACTTGCCGCAATTAGGTTGGATGGAAGGCATGCTAAAATACAGACTGCCATGCAAAGACTCATAGTGGTTACTGTGTTTTGAGGACACAATTAACAGCTTTTTTGTTATAACATATATACATAGCCAGCTATGTGGAAATTCATCCGGTGTTTTTGCCCTCGATTGGAGCCTAGCATGCATAGCCTTGATTTATATGCTATTGTCGGACGAAGTGATATGGGTGCATTGTTATCCAACAGTATCACTGCGATAAAATCACAATTACATCACCTTTGGTCGTCGGGATAATTAAGCTAACCTCATACTGCAGATAGGCTGGGGCTATATTGTAACCAAAGTTTTATATCGGAGTTCACAATTGTGGTATCCTATGAATAGTAGTAACGAGCAATAAACAGGTATGCAACAAGTACTGCTACAACATAGCTAATCCATAATAAATCGAGCCAACAAACATCGTTTGTAATAATATATGTGGTAAACAGATCGCTCATTGACATTTAAC
This sequence comes from Urechis unicinctus, assembly GCA_034190875.2. Lineage (NCBI taxonomy): Eukaryota > Metazoa > Annelida > Polychaeta > Xenopneusta > Urechidae > Urechis > Urechis unicinctus. The sequence continues at coordinate 14,731,834 of CM067343.1, forward strand.
ATTCATTGAGGCTTCATCAGAAGTTTATACTTTCGGCCACGACAGGCACGAAACACACATTTATGCTCTTTTCGTGTGTGCTAGTAAAGAATGCCTCTGCATTGCACTGCATATTGTTGAGGTGAATATTTGCAAATCGCGTGGGTGATTCAAAATAAATGACGGCTCTTTGGCATAAGGAATCAAGGCCTCTTCCATTATACGGCTACCTATGTCCCTCGACTGCGTGTCTTAAATGTAGATGCCGATTTGAGATCAATATTTCATTACCATCTATGTTATTAAAGTAACAGCAGCAGGGAAGCAGAGCTAACGACATTGCCGGTTGCAATCGCAAGTTAAGTGCATTACATAACCCATATCTGCCAAGCAGTCGCATTCGGGAAGGTTCTCAAGAGTCTACTAAGTACTAATGGATCTAGATAATGACCAAGTGTGGCTCCTCTTGATCTGACTGTCGCCGCTACCACTGGCTTGTTAAATACATTTGATGCATTCAAATTATATCATTTCAGTGTGAGAGCCGATGAAAGTTAAATTCGGCATGACATTTTAGTTCCATCCCTCGCTAGGATATTAGGAGATTAACATTTTATTACCATCTATGTTATCAAAGTGACAGCAGCAGGGAAGCAGAGCTCAGGACATTGCCGGTTGCAATCGCAAGTTTAGTGCGTCACATAACCCTTATCTACATCGCAGTTACAATACACAATCCCTGGCATTTATCTTTTTTTCTGTCGCTGGCTCGAAGCTAGAACCAAAAGTATTAAGCCTCCGTCTCGTAATCCAAGAGGCATCTGTATCTATTTGTATTATCTTTTATCCAGCAGGGTATTGAAAACAAAACGGTAACGATTAAATCTTGCGGCAGTATTTAGCACCAGTCATCACGATAGAGCTTTGTATATACTGGATTAGACGATACCTCATATTTGGCGAAGTCAATGTTGGCTTATCGAATTCATCACATTGATTTATGCTGATTTATGCTATCGGCTTCATTCGGAATTACAGCCATCGTCGTGCACGTATGCAAATCACCTAAAGCTTCATTTGGACCAGCGACTAGCTCATACATTCCGATACATACATACACAGCTATGAAATGGAGTTTAACGACAGTGGCAGACATACACAAATATACATACATACATCAGCATACATAAAACCATACATACAACTACATCGAATACATACATACACATACATACAAGCCCGGACAGACTCGGAACATACATACATTTATACATACATCCAGTACATACATACAAACACATACATACCTACATACATACATACATACAGTCCCCATACATACATACATACATACATACATACATACATACTGCATACATACATACATACATACATACATACATACATACATACATACATACATACATACATACATACATACATACATACATACATACATACATACATACATACATACATACATACATACATACATACACATACATACATACATACATACATACATACATACATACATACATACATACATACATACATACATACATACATACATACATACATACATACATACATACATACATACATACATACACCCAAAGAGGGTGACAGCCGCCCCTGCATCAACTACCATATGCTGAAGTGCTACGGGTAACAATGGCGGACCCTTGGACAAAACTATACATCCCCTATAATCTATGTCCTTAGAGGGCAAGCGACCACGCATAGATAACAGTAGCGGGCGTTTTGGAAATAAGGAGAGAAAAGCGTTGAGTCAAACGCATTTTTAGACTCCAGTTCACCAGATCACATTCACTGTCAAGCTCTTCTATGCATATTACACACACCACATAGGCAACATTCTATTACAGCCACCTTCGTCTACGCTGGTCGTTTTGCCTATGTCCAACCCTGTTGCACGGATAGCATTTTATGCCACTGAAACACATGTAAGTTAAAAGCTGTATTACGGCCTTTTAAAAAATCACGAGGCAATCATGTAACCACTTGTTTTTCATTAAGCATAGTATTCCTGCACGATATATGATTTTCTGTGATGCACAATTAACAAAACAAAGGGAAGGGAAGCATGCATATTTTGGCAATACATTACTGCCTTTCAGATCGACAATTTTAACGGCATTAAATCAATTTGTGAATATTGGATTTACACTGTGCTTTTCTCAACGAGATTCATTCAAGGATGTGCGAGATGTATGTGAATGTTATGTTTTGGGTTGGCCACTAATGTACCGTTTTCTAATTTGCGCTAATACTGGGCTCGTTCTGGTAAGCTTACCCTCGCCCAAGCCATACCAATGAGTCGTCGGGTTTAGCAAAGATGTCGTTATGTTTCACAGTGATCAATGCTAATTAGACTAACCGATTCCATGTTAGATCCTATATTTGTATTTTGTGTTTTGTCCGCCAATAAAATTATGGTCCCGAGTCAAAAATCAATGAAGCTGTAAAGAACGCCTGAATATTGCTCTTTCATATCGATAATGCACCTTCTATTTGCAGATCGCAACAACCTACCACAGGTGATTCAACAGCGGAATTTTATGCCGAATCATAGGCTTCAGGATATTGCATTGCCAACTAGGTTATCTCAGCCAAAACTACATTGCCGGCTCCATAGTATTCAAGGCTGGAAATGAATAGAGTGTAGTAAATAGCGGAATTGGAAGGATGCGTGAGATATTCAACGGCAAATTGAAGCCAATGCCCACCAAATCACCATATAGGCGACCGAGACCTCTCTCCGTCCTTGATTTACTAATGCTAATAAATTTCAAGCTTACAATCGACGATGGGATTTAGGGGTAGGGAACGATCATAATACATTGAGAAGCTGACCGTAACGTATTAACCTGACATGCGATTGTTAAACCTGCTAAGATGTAACATATCGAACCGTTGTAAATGATTTGATTTCAAGAATGGTGACAGAGAGACGGAACGAAATAATAGAGAAATAGATAATAGAGGCGCAATAATAATAGCCACAGAAATAGAAGAGGTGCATGAATGGGGATAGGTAGACGGAGTAAAATAATGGGGACAGAGTAAAAGGTAGTGAAATAAGATGGGGCAGAGAGCGAAGGGACGGAAGAATAGGGATGTAGGTAGGATGAGTTTTAGAAAGGGGTAGTTCCTATTCATGCCAAGAATAATCTCTCAGTTAGGATAGAACTTAAATGTCATCACTAGTGCAAAAGTTACCAGCACTGAGGCTAAAATGACCAAAGGATATTAATGCAAATGTGTTTATCAGGCTAGTAGTAGTCTCATCACGACCGTTAAACCGTGAGGAACCGCCAACGGTCATTATCATGATCCATAAATAAAAAGTAGGCTTCAGAAATGTTACCCTTAAGTGACCTTTGCCTCGTGTACAGATGTTATGCAATGCGCTTAACTTGCGAATGAAGCCGGCAATGATGTACAATTTAAAGGGTGTAGCTAGTCATAAAACGGAAGAGGCCCCACTCCTCGCACCCATGATCCGTCATAAACTTCTACTGTAGGTCGTTGGGATCTGCAAATAGAAAGTACATTGTCGATATGAAAGAGCAATATTCATGCGTCCTTTACAGCTTCAGTTCTAACATAAACACAAATAGTATAAATATAGGCCTCTTGTCTGTCAAGGCCGCTATGGCACTGTCCAATAATGGTTATAAAAGATCCTGTGTGAGTTTGACATATCAATGAAAATCTTCATGATCAATCCGGTGACCGTATATTCTTATAATGAATGCATTGTGTTGCTATTGAGTGCGTTGGCTGGGCATTAGTAATCCTCATAAAACTCATTATGAATGCAACCTTGTTGCACTTATCACATGGCGAGTGTTAGATTTGATTATCATATTACTGTCGATTGGTGGACATTAATCAATTCGGAACTAGCTCATCATATTTGCAGTTTTCTCATTTTGTACAGATATGTTTTTATTGGTGTGTACTGCCTATAATTGAATTACAAGATAAAATATTTCTTTTTCTTTGCCTATGTCAACCTTGAATAGTCACATCACACATATATACATAAGGAACTAACAAGCAATGATAAAGTAGTAGAAAGTCTCATAATGAGCTTCTTTCATTGTCGCATATATATTCGGTAGCAAATAGTGTAATATTGCATTCATTAAGCGAACGAACATAAAGAAGCAAAAGTCGTCGCAACAGATCATAACGACAGAATAGGCGAAATTATTCAATATGATGGTTATTATATACAAACCTTAGTTTTACACAACACGAATACCAGACCTAATACACTTGGGGCTCCACAATATTTATGTTGAATGTAATTCTATGTGTGAAAAAAAAATATTAATTTAATCCGATATTAACGAGCATATGTTATCACGGAAGAACAGGGATGCTCGCAAAATCAGGTGTTTATCAAAACCATTGCATCAATGTCTGGTCTTTGCGACTTACTGCATGCGAGCATAATATGGATTGGAACAATTTATATGGACACAACATATGTGATATTCTATATTAAACTCTGGTAGCAGCACATTACATGTGACCACACAGTGAGGAGAGCTTAATAATCCTGGCAATGAAATGTTAAGTATTTGGTACAGTTGTAGACAATGGCCTGATAGATGTCCCGCTTGATGTCCAGCTACTGCGCAGCCTTTGGATGACGGATGTTCTTACGAACAGTTCACATGAATCACCTTGATACCCATCAGCGTGTGGAAGACATCGATACTTTAGGGTAAGCTTTCCAAGATTTTCATGTTCTCTCCCGGGCAATGGTAAGTCTTCTTGCAATATATTGCTTCGCCATATTACGTTTGGATAGGCTTACATAACTTGATACCCACGGTTGCATATACAATGGTAGCAATAAAGGAAGGCATAACTTACCTTTAAGAATGACCGATTAACACTCTACATCTATAGCCAAACATTTTGCATCGTCGAATTTAGATGACGGATAACCAAACTTCAACCATTTCAATTACCTCTTCGACTGTCTCATTTTTTGCTGACATATGTTATAGCCGGAATTGATGTCTTGTTCAGTATGAAATATCAAGATTAATCTGTTATTGTTCGTTATATGGCAACAAGGAGGCTAACCCATTACTAGTGCAGTGCGGGCTAAGAATCTTGTAATTGTGTGTACACGTGCGTGTGCTTAAGACAGCAACATTGTTTGCACATCTGCAGAAACTTGCTTGTAGCTAATAAATCTTTGCAGTAAGGATCATTTTTCACCGCATTTGCACATTACACCGGCAGTTTGTAATTGCCGCTGACATACATGCTGCTGCATTAAAAATGTGTTTAAATGTGTAGAGCGAGCATCATGAAATCATAATTCGCACCAAGCCTCATTTATGCAGACAATTCTATTATTGCGCACATGTACCTGATTCTTTGGGATATACCTGTTTTCATTATCAACGACTATCAATATAAAAGGTAAAAATAAATATAATAGCTAGCAAGAAGAAGATCAAAAGATTACTGACCTCTTTCGCACACGATAACAGACTTCATCATCATCATCCTCAATGGCTTTTTGTCACCTTTCATATTTTAAGAGGCTTGAAACCTTGAATCCAGCGTCTCGTTAAACAATATTATTTTCAGGCTATCTTTCTCTTTGGCTGGGACCTATTGCAACTGTTGCATCTAGTTCATGATTATGCAGATGTGTTAAGCACAATCTGGTTCCGTTGCACACTTTTTTCTGAATTTACAAGTTGCATAGTAGCGTAAGGAACACACCAACGTCAGTCTCAAGCTGTGTGGTGGCATCCCTGATGGGATGATACTGTTAAGGAGTTCTACAGGATCGGTTTGAGCTTCCTCTTCATTATCAAACATAGCCCCATCTGCACTAAGGTATATTTTTGTCTGGTCTAGAACTTTGTTAAATACATTATCATTAAGCTGTAGTGAGCTGTTATTAGTGGGACATACGATGAGGGTGTGTGCGATGTTAGTAGGCTTACCGTTTTATAATACAGCATCCACCAAGCGCTCTAATAAAATGGTGCATTCTTTGGGAATTTGAATTGAGCCAGGTGGGCAGTCTATAATGTACATCGTGAGCTTGCCATTACCACGCAATGGAAGCTATTTTGCAAAGTCCTTTTCATTCCTATTGGCTATCATGTTCTTGATCAGATTTACTTGAGTGAAAGAATGCCAAATACAAAATCCCTTGAGATAATGTTCAATAATGACAGTAGGTCTTTTAAGTAAAACTGTCTGAAATCCCCTCCGAGCAGAAATATTTTTACCGACAATCTGCACAGTATTCCATGTGATGTCATTGATAAATGGCAGATAAGGCATGATTGGGTATCATTGATGCCTCATCAATGATTAAGAGCATGGCAGACCTTATCATCTTTCTATATACTGATGAAGGATATACAACGCATTTCATTGATTCCAGCATTGGCACGTGTAGATTTAATAAACTATGCGCAGTGCGTCCTCTTGTGGGTAGAGTACCAGCTATTTATTTTAAAGCACTGGCAACTGCAGGAACTTGACGGGCTCTGAAATCAGCAATAAAAGTATTGTAGACCATCGTTTTACCAATTCGTCGGGAGCCAACCAGGAAAAAGGCATGTGATATCGGTGCTCTGACTTCTGACTAGGTGACATATTTTCTGTGATATCTCCATATATTGGGTTACAAACAAATCTAACCCCCCCCCCTTTTTTTTGGATATAATTGCCACGGCATCCTGTTGGGGAGCCTTGAAATGTTGATGGGAAGATGATGATTTTGCCTGCTGTGTATCCATGTTGTTCCGTTTGGGAGTAGATATAACCCATGAAACCCCAATATAGTTCCACTTGAAGTTCATGCAGGATGCTTCTGTTTTCCCGCAAGCATCAACATATTGCTGGAACGCTTCATTCCAAAGTGCAGTGAACTGTGTGTGTTATTGCCAGACGATATTAATAACACGGTAACAAAGTCACAGTATTCCTCTATTTTGATATTCGTTCTGCAGAATTAAGGATTCTACTAAACCAACCTAGATGGGTAGGGGGGGGGGACACCATGAACAACAATCAAAAACGGCCGCCATTTCGTCGTGACGTGGATTATTGCCGTTTTTCATGTACAATGTTATGCAATGTACAGCAGGATGCAAGGCATCCAGCGAACTGAGTAACAACATTTTTTATGCAAGCACATTACTTGCATTACATATCCGCTCAATATAGCTTGGTAAAACTTACTAAGGTTTAAGCGCATTGCTTATGGCATATATACAGTTTCTCGGCGGATATTACCGCCAACCGATGTGCCAGGTTATGACCGAAGCGTCACCTCCCTAGACATTATTCAAATATATCGTAGTATTCTATCGACGATGGTCGGGCGGCGAGACTGTCTATTAAGCGTCCCGTAACGGCTAGTGCATACTGTACACTGACAATACAGGCTTGCAACTTTGTAGAAAATATATGTCAATACTTTGTGTAGTCAAGCCATGCTGAGTAACACAGTGTAGCTTCTTTTGCGATTAAGCACAAACTTTTTGATGATATTCAAAACTAATGCAACAGGGATATGCTGAACCAAAATTACTCATTGTGCATAGCTGCGACTTTTGTTACAATTGATCGTTTGTACTGCTGCCCCTCTCTTACCAACTGATAGAAAATCATATGTCATTAAACCTATATTGCTCCATTTGTAAAATCAGTACAGAATGTGCAATGAAAACAGTAGCACCCATAACATGAAGCGTTTGAACCGTATTAGGGCACCAGTTTTGCCGTAATCAGATTATTTGCCAAGTAATACAGTAGCTGTTGAGAGGGGCCGCAAATAGTCTTGCCAATTGTCTCTTTTGTGATAGGATCTTAATCAGACAATTGGGAGCTTTTGTGCCAAAACTGATTATCAAGGTTGTGAATAAATAGATTGGGATTGCAAAGTAGTGTAAGGGAGAATTGAAAGGACCTGTGAGAAAATTAACGGCGAATGGCGGCGAGCTCACATAAACGCACCAGCAAGGCTACCGACACCTCTGTCTGACCTTGGTTTTCTATTGACACTTACAACGAAAGGTTGTAGGAGGATTTACTGACAGTTTATTTTTAATCACATTTATATTCCATTGATAAAGCCACACGAATTCCGTTTAATGGACTTAGCAGCAACAAGCAGCTATATTTTTAAAACCATACAATAGTTAAGCCTGCAAAGGGTTGCTATATCGAATATAAGTGCATCCTGTCGCACATATATCATAATCGAGCACAGCCAAAATTATTCTCTGACACGAACAGTATTCATGAAAAATACAAACAATTCCCAGTAATGCGATCCTTCAGTTTCGCTCTCGAACTCTACACCGTCACTTACACTTTCGAATGCATACCAGTCACATACTTCGGCATACATACATACATACATACATACATACATACATACATACATACATACATACATACATACATACATACATACATACATACATACATACATACATACATACATACATACACACACATACATACATACATACATACACATACATACATACATACATACATACATACATACATACATACATACATACATACATACATACATACATACATACATACATACAAACACACACACACATACATACATACATACATACATACATACATACATACATACATACATACATACATACATACATACATACATACATACATACATACATACATACATACATACATACATACATACATACATACATACATACATACATACATACATACATACATACATACATACATACATACATACACATACATACATACATACACATACATACATACATACATACATACATACATACAGACATACATACACATACATACATACATACAGAACATACATACATACATACATACATACATGCATGCTGCATGCATGCAGCATGCATACATGCATGCATGCATGCATGCATACATACATACATACATACATACATACATACATACATACATACAGACATACATACATACATACATACATACATACATACATACATACATACAGACATACATACATACATACATACATACATACATACATACACATACATACATACATACATACATACACACACACACACACACACACACACACACACACACAGACATACATACATACATACATACATACATACATACATACATACATACATACATACATACATACATACATACATACATACATACATACATACATACATACATACATACATACATACATACATACATACATACATACATACATACATACATACATACATACATACATACATACATACATACATACATACATACATACATACATACATACATACATACATACATACATGATGTCTTTTACCGGTAACAGCCGATGTGGAGATGGCGCACCTACTGGCCATGAGCTCAATGCAGCCCGGGTGCTTCAGAAGTACCCTTCGCGGCATGCCCCGATAACCTCTACTTCACAATCTACCATAATGTCATGGTTATCTGCCACTTCCTTGCGCAAATACGAATATAAAATATCGGGCAACGATTTTACGATATGCTGGCTCAAATCGATCACTTATATTAGCTGGATTTTCGGTGTGTTTTTTTTAGTTATAACATGAACGGATAAACTTTTTTTATGTTCATGGCTCTCCGATTTACGGTCATACTTATTTGTTGCTGTATGGTTGGTTGATAATCATTGAAATTAAATCGATCAGGGTGGCAAAATTGCTTCGCTGACACTAGAAAACGTGAAATGCACGTTAGTTAAGAGCTGCAATACGGCCTTTCGTGAGACGGAACTAAGCACTTTACTCTAAAATCACGGGACAATCATGTAATCACTTGTTGTTCAGTAAGTATAGTATTCCTGCACGATAGATGCTTTTCTGTGATGCACAATTAACAAAACAAAGTGAAAGGAAGAATGCATATATTTGCAATACATAACTGCCGTTTAGTTCGACGATTTTATCGGCATACAATCATATTATGACATATTGGTTGTACACGTAGCTTTTCACCACGAGATAAATTCAAGAATGCGAAAGATGTATGTGAAGGTGATGTTTTGATAGGGCCGCTTCGGTATCGATGACTAGTCGGGTTGAGCAAAGGTGTCGTAATGTCTCACAGTGATCAATGCAAATTAGACTAACCAATTCCATGTGAGATCAAATATTTATATGCTCTACAATGTGAAGTACCCTTCGCGGCATGCCCCGATAACCTCTACTTCACAATCTACCATAATGTCATGGTTATCTGCCACTTCCTTGCGCAAATACGAATATAAAATATCGGGCAACGATTTTACGATATGCTGGCTCAAATCGATCACTTATATTAGCTGGATTTTCGGTGTGTTTTTTTTAGTTATAACATGAACGGATAAACTTTTTTTATGTTCATGGCTCTCCGATTTACGGTCATACTTATTTGTTGCTGTATGGTTGGTTGATAATCATTGAAATTAAATCGATCAGGGTGGCAAAATTGCTTCGCTGACACTAGAAAACGTGAAATGCACGTTAGTTAAGAGCTGCAATACGGCCTTTCGTGAGACGGAACTAAGCACTTTACTCTAAAATCACGGGACAATCATGTAATCACTTGTTGTTCAGTAAGTATAGTATTCCTGCACGATAGATGCTTTTCTGTGATGCACAATAAACAAAACAAAGTGAAAGGAAGAATGCATATATTTGCAATACATAACTGCCGTTTAGTTCGACGATTTTATCGGCATACAATCATATTATGACATATTGGTTGTACACGTAGCTTTTCACCACGAGATAAATTCAAGAATGCGAAAGATGTATGTGAAGGTGATGTTTTGATAGGGCCGCTTCGGTATCGATGACTAGTCGGGTTGAGCAAAGGTGTCGTAATGTCTCACAGTGATCAATGCAAATTAGACTAACCAATTCCATGTGAGATCAAATATTTATATGCTCTACAATGTTATGCTGTCAATAAAATTATAGTCCCGAGTTCAAAATAAATGATCTTCTGAACTTGAAAGCAAATGGCGGTTTTTTATTGATACACAATATGATGCGGGCAATATGGAAATAGATATATGCTTGCGTTTACAATTAGTTATATGTTGTTATTTGTGGGTTTGTTAATTGCCACAAATCCTTACCATTGCAATCAACCACCATCGCAAATAATGCACTAACTGTTGCAATTTACAAATGTATTTACTTGCAATGAATGTTTCAGATATCGAAGACATAACATGACACCATGCTACATGCCTCTCATGAAGATCTTGCAAATCATCTCCAGCTGTAAAGATGAGCATACTGATATTAATGAAGCTGACTTTACCGTAGTTTCTATTGCTGACTTTCTTGTACGACCTAGTAGTAGATCATATGGTATTATAAAGTAAATTGCTGCATATCTATGAATTTCATAGCCTATTGCGTTGTGGCGAAAATTACATCCATAACATGACGCGTTGTAAACCTCGTTTGGCATTAGTATTGTCGCAAAGAGATTATTTACCAAGCGTATTAGTAGCTTTTGACAGTGGTCGCAAAAAGACTTGCAAAACGCTTTCATCGTGATAGGAGCCTAATTATACGATTTGGAACTATTGAACGTCGTATTCAAGGCTGCAAATGAATGGAGTGTAGTACATAGCGGAATTGGAAGGATCCGTGAGATATTGAACGTCAAATTGAACCACCAAGGCGACCGAGACCTCTCGCTGTCCTTGATTTGCTAATGCTCACAATCGACGAAGGGAGTTAGGGGAATAGAGCGATTGTGTATTTCTTTTCACAAACATAATACATTGAGAAACTGAACGTAGCGCATTAACCTGACCGAGCAACAATATGCAGCAACATTAAATAACATGCGATTGTTAAACCTGCTCAAATGTTACATTTAGAACCGTTTCTTAAATGATTTGATTACAACCATCCCCGTTATCAAATACGCACACACGAAGAAATATTTAAATGCATGCTGTTCCAACGAGTTGCTTACCAATGAGAGTGAGTGGATCGTTTGACACCAATATGATTTACGATTTATATAAGCATTTAACGACCAGCACAACGACAAGGTGATAACGTGTGTGCCAACTTTTCCCATTGTATAGATTGTAAAATAAATTTCAACATTTTATTAGATACTGTAGTTAAGTAATGAAAAAAGATGTAGACGAGGTGAAAAATCGG
>CM067343.1:14749072-14793437 GCA_034190875.2 Urechis unicinctus
CCTCATTGGCACGCGGTCACCGACTTTATCCTCATCAGTTCGGCCATTTACACGCCATGTCACGTGGAGCAGACAAATAAGCCTGACCAACGGGACGCCTGCTGCACCTATCACATTTATCGATTGAAGCCCGCTGACGATTGTGCTGCCAACGGACGATATAGAGATGGCTGAGCGGGATTTGAGGAATTTTGCCTTCCTTGTGTTGTAGATGGAGCGGGGTTGCACGACACATCTGATACGTTTTTCGTTGCATTACATATCAATACCACGGGCCTATTAATCAAGTGAGATGTGATAACATGTAGAGCCACGCCCTTTTCCTAGTCAAGGATGCTATATTTACCCTTTGAACTTTACTTTGATTTCCCTTTGTTTTAGTTGATAAAGATGGGATCGATAGGGCTGATGCACGAAAAGAACATTATACAAAGGATTATTCATTTGTGGTAGTAAATATATGTCTCAAGCCGAAATATATATGGAAGAACGGAGTGGTTATGGTGTCGGTAGAAATGAAGGTGCCACTTGATGCATTACTATTTGCTATTGTCCTCAGCATAACGTTGTTAATGCCATGTAAATGTGTCCCACTCCCCAAATCAGTTCTCCGTCGACAATGTATAGTAAACCATATGCGTCGATGATGATATATTCTGGCTACGTTGATAAATGCTAATTACTTCAGCCTTGATAATTGGTGCTAAGTAAACTAGTACAATCATGGCGCGCTATATACGAACATTACATTAACCCGTACTCTTTTGCATCTTATTGCTTTATGAGCGAGTCAACATGGACAGCTGATAGCTATTTTGTTCATTGTCATCTCACCATACGCTCAGTAAGCTCGCATAATTCTTAGTACGTGACATTGTGGTGTATTTTGGCCGGCGAATCTGGAATGAAAATTATATGAAATATTGCAGGTGATTATGGCATTTATGCGGTAATTATATGCTTCTTCAAGCGTGCTGAGACTTGTATTAGGATAAGATTTGTGACACCTTACCACTGAGCGGTCGGTTTGGTGCTATAGTCAATCGTGCTAATGTTTTTCACCGTAACCAAAGCTATTTGGACTAACCAAATACATGTTGGATCTATCAATTTGTCATCTGAGGTTTGTCAGCCACTAAGATTATGACCCCGTGTTTACGTTACGTAGAACTCAATAGTTTATGAAGGTTCTTAAAGGGTGTAAAATGTATGGACTGTATGATGAAGAAATTGTGAAAATAAATCTCAGCATATTTTGAATGGATGATAAGCTGCATTTGGTAGGATATTTAGTATTAAAGATAAAATACATTGCAATCAAACCAACTCGGCCGTGAATTGTCCGTACACTTATGTGGGTCAAAAATTGCATGGTTATTGTATCAACTTGCCTTTACTATTTGAGGATGCCCTTGCGATATAACACAAAAATAAAATGTGGCATTGTCTGAGATAAACAATTTATAAATAATGTTCGAGAGAAATGTAATAGATATTATTCCATAAATACAAGGAGTTATGGGAGGCATATGTGTTTTTTGGTATATTTATAACTATATAAAACAGCTAGAGGTAAATCCACCCAATCTTCATAAATATTATTTTGAGTAGTTCTTCTGTCTTAGCATTGTGCAACATTGTCACAGTATTCCGCTATGGTGTTCTTCCATCTGCAGAACAATGGTTAATGACACGTTGGGAAAACCGGTTTAACGAATGCTACCGATATACAACTCTCTACAAAAAAACATTGGTTTGTTTGTGCAGAGTCACTTACCTACATAACACAAAATGCACAATGATAGCGCTTAATTCACAATCTCTATTTCTAAAACACCTTTGTTGCTTCAATTTGATGGTTTTCTATTCCTAACCAACCTTCCGCTCCTGAAAACAAAATGGTACTCTCTATTCCACATCAGATGAAGATAATGAGCAGTGATTTATTACAAGGACGGCTTCACATGTCACACAATACGGTTGGTCGTGGTCCACCAAGCGCTTTACTGACACTAGTTATGTTTGAATGGCAGCTGAACAGATACGTTCTTTTGTTCTCACTCCTTTCCAATCAATGAGAGATTGTTTTGTTTGTTTTAATTGCATTAAGGCATCATCATATGCTGCAGATCGGCCCGGAATGTGTTGTCTTGTTTTGTTTATATCTAGCAACTAAATTAAAAATTATTTTGAAATCTTGAGACGAGATAATCCGAGACCCAAGCTAGTGTCCACACAATCCTTTAGATTATATTCCTGCCTATATCTTGTATGCATAATTGTATATGTTTCCATTTCTTTCTCAGCGTATAACCTATTCCTGCCATTCTTTCCAATGAGCATGGGTGCCCTGGGAACTAACTGATGGGCGGCCCAGAGTCCGCATAATGTCACTATATGGTATACTGGCCACGTTTAATAAGGAAGTATACGATTTATAGCGCATGCTGTTTTAGAATACAATTACAGGTACGCTTTACTATAGACTTGGTTACGCAATGAGTTACATTTATTGACTCGGGTTTTGCAATTATGTCTGTCGAAAACATCATGCGTAATATACTGTTGGTTTTGTCGTAACATAACGACAGTGGTTCTGTATTTTTTTGTATAAAATTATATTAATCATGGATGCAAGTTACTATGGTTCATATTTCATGGCATTACCTTTAAGTTTATGATAAATATTTAATGAATTTTCATCGATAAATGCATGACGGCACCTAGCCGTTGCACCGCTATATCAAATGTTCACCGTTTACATATTTATCTTTTGTGGTTCGTTTGAAGCTCGTGTCGTCGCGTAAATAATCCACGCTATCTGTAAGCAACATTGGATTTTTACACCATGAAATTATCTGTTAAGCAAAGGCTCCTATGTCAGCTATGATTGAGCATCTAATGACTGCTTGATGCTCAGCAAATGCACAACCTGGACTGCATATGCATTTAAAGGACGCTATCGCCCAGTCATGATAACCTATGCTATGAAAGAATGCCGCTTCAGTCCCATTTCTTCGGTCTTTAAAGGCATACTAACATGTATGACGCTTTTTGCTAACAGCTTCACCTGTGCAAAGCGTAAACCTAGATATTGGTTGCGATATAATTTATATATGCCGACTTTCTGATCCCTTCTGTGATATCTCGCTGTAATAACAAAGCATGAATTACATTGTCTTAAGCGCTTATCTCATAATGCCCTCGCGATTGTGTTGAATGCGTGGCTACCTTATATGCCTTTCATTTAAGAAAAAATCAGCGCGGTGTAATTCGCTTTTTTGTCGTTATGATTATTTATCGCAGAAACATATGATTTGCAATGTTTTGCAAAGATGACCAACCTGTAAATTATCGATTAAGGCTGCAAAAAAAACCGTTTGTTTGGTCTATATAAGTTAGAGAGAGTTAAAACAGTGCATAAACATTTTGTGTTTAAAATATTTACGAAGTTTTGTTGATGAGTTCAGAGAACCGGCTGCACGTCTGTTGGCTTGTAAATAATTACAAGAGCTGCTTCTTCCTAAATTTTTCTTAGCAGTGGGCTGTGTCCGAGACTAATATGTCCCAAGGCTTCTATTCCCAGCGCTTAAAAATTGACAAACTCATATACACCATATCAATGTATCAACTGAACATCCAATATACCAGGATGAGGTCACATAAGTCGTGCTCTACAAACTCTCAGTCCTACAAAACATTGCCTTATTACATAACTGAAGTCATAAATACATGGTACGAGATATGTAATGGTAACCTCTCATGAGTTGGATACGCTAAATTGCGTCTGGCAAGCGCTTTATACAAATGGACAAAAGTAGCCTCAGACTGACTTTTGAACATATCAATTTCAAAATATATAGATATATGTTCATATATACATATATATGTAGGTATATATATATACATGTGGGTATATATATATATATATATATATATATATATATATATATATATAGAGATATATATTACATATATATATATAAATATATAGATATATATATATGTAAGTAAGTAATAAATACATATCTATCTCTCTATGTATTTATATATCTATATGTATATCTATCGATATCTCTCTATATATTTCTAGGATCTCTCTAGAGAATAGATATAGAGACATCTCTACAGATATATATTTTAGATCCCCAAAGATCTATATATATAAAATATATATACTTATACATAAATGTAAATATATATTTTTATATACATGTGTTTGTGGGTTTTTCTGTTAATGCTAGTGTGGGTGTATATATGCATATATATATATATAGATATATATATATATATATATATATATATAGATAGAGAGATATATATATATATATATATATATATATATTATATCTATTAGAGAGAGATATATATATATATATATATCTATATATATATATATATATATATATATATATATATGCATATATATATATAAAATATCTATATATCATCTCATATATATATCTCTCTAATATATATATATATTATATTTTTATATATATATAATATATTTATATATATTTATTTAAATACTTGTATATATGTACATATTTATGCATACATGCATAAATATATTCTTATTTATAAACATATATGTATTTGTGTGTATGAATTTTGTCGTTTTTATTATTCTAGAGTGACTAACATCGTTTCTGATGGAACAAACGTTGACAAATAATCAAACCATGAAGAGTAACTTATCTGAGTCAGCACTATACTTCACCGGATTCAGGAACGGCAAGAGACATCATAAAACATGGATGTGATTGTGGGATGTTTTACGGCATACCCTTGAAAGCATAGCAATTCGAAGCCCGAGATTTATAGCGGTGTTTTGTCTTGGCAATCTACAAAGACGATCGCCTCGAAAGGAGCTAGATAGATTTTGGGCTTGGTCAGCGTTGTACTTGTGAGGGGGAAAGGATAATTGCAAATCCTACACTATCAGGGGAAAAAATAAAGAAATTGCCAGCGTCGCCTAGCATCATCCCCGACAGAGTATATAGAATGATGATGCAATCTACAGTGTGCTATAAAAAATAGGATCAGTTGGCACAGGTATTGTTTATGGGCTTTGTCAACAAATGTTGAAGGTGACCAAAACATAAGCAACGGCAGTAAAGTAGTGTAAAAGGTATGAATGTGATTCAACAGTATCATTTATTCTGAACCGAGTTTCGCTCGATAAGTGTAAATATTTGCCTCCGGATTGTAACACTGGTTTGACAAGGGAACGTGATGGAAGAGCATCAAAACCTGACTATGCCTTGAATGTAATGAACATTTCTGGTGGTAATATCATTAATGATCTTATATAGTTCACTGTCGAGCAGGATGAGCGCTTAATTTGTGTCTAAAGGAATGTTCAGTTTGGCGTCGTTGCACATGCAGCGTGATCTGACCATTCTTGCTTGGTATGATACGGGAAGGGATGAGAAGGATGAATTGGACAAAACTAATTTAGAATAATTCATAGGAATAGGTAATTTATTGTTTTGCGAACAACATTGGCCGTTATTTGATCCAGGTTGTGTTGTGCTTGCGATAAGGCAGGATCAGTTGGATGTGTACTTTCAACTACAAGGTGATTTGAACACATTGGTTAAAGCAGTTTCTATTAAATATTAAATTCTTCATTGAATTCAATATGTTTCGGCATATTATCAATGAACTGACATGAATTGAATACTTGGTATGCATCGTGATTTCATTTGAAATTTTGAAATAACGCTTCACAAAATTTTGCGCTTTTCGTGCATAAATCACGCCAGAAATTGCAATATTTTATGAACACTATGTTTTAAAAGTAGCGTTACAAAAATATAGTGCAATATCTGATAAGTAATCCATATCATACGCAGTTATCGATTTGGGTGCAATGACAGAAAAGCAATGAAGCTTTGCGCCTGAAACGATTCGCTCATAAGACAAGACAAAAAGCAATGGCCGCTTTAGGAGTAATACCTTTTATACAGCTTTTAAATAAAGGGGAGACGTTTTAATATTATGCTTGTCTCAGAATCTTTTGTCTCTTCAGTTCAGCACGTTGTTTGTTGACAATCACAAAATCAGTTACGTTACCTAAGAGTGCGTATTCATTCGCTTGAGTTATTTTGGTAGTAACTCTGATACATATAAGCCTATGATTCTGAATGGATAACTAAACCCATATGAGGGAATAGCCATGCGAGTTGCTAGTTATTGATTCCTTATCTGTTGATCAAGAATAGCCGCTATAAAGATGAGATGAATGGCCTGATAAAAGTAACATTGCTCATTTATTAGCATCTGTAAACATGATCGTACAATTGTTAGATATCAGTCGGTCACTATTTCGTCACAGACCATAGTTATCACTTAACCAACAAACATAGCCACACATTGGACCTAAATTCATTACGGCATTTAAACCAATCAAATGATTGTATGATGATAACAATATTGTTATGTTGAAATTGTACACTCATACGCTTACAAAGCAACATCAATGTTGATCGTAGGGCCCCAGTCCACTAATGTTGTGAAACATAACCACCTTTTCGAGGTTAATTCGTCCTTCGGCTAGCATTCAGTTTACTTAGTCCATCCGGTGACATCAAGTTATCTGACACTGGATCAATTACTTTCTGTAATTGCGTGGTAGTTGCAGTGAATATGATGTGAACATTGAGCCAATCATCTAAATTAAATGTAACGATATCATACTAACAAACAAAAGCGAATCTCTGCACATTGTTTGAACAAATGGCGAATGTTAGATTGGTTTACCATATTGCTACCGACTGGTAGACATTAATCGATTCGCAACTAGCTCATCATGTTTGCAGTTTTCTCATTCGTACAGATAATTTGTTATTGGTGTGTACTGCCTAACATACCCTTAGAATACAAGATAACATATTTATTATTCTTAGACTATGTCAACCTTGAATAATCACATCATACATATATGCATAAGGTAATAACGAACAATGGTGAAGTAGTAGAAAGACTCGTAATGAGCATCGTACATTGTCGCATATGTATTCTGTAGCAAATGTTGCAATATTATTCTGCACAACTGCAGAGGCTTCCATGGAGCCGAAAAAGCTTTATCAGCAAGGATCATTTTTACCGCATTTGCACGTCACGTGAGCAAAACGACGCCATATCTTGAACTTATTTATTTATCGGAACAAATTACACCTGTAGTTTGCGATTGCCACCGACATACATACTGCAGCATTATAACAGTGTTTAGATGTGTAGAGCGAGCATCATGAAATTATCATACGCACCTAGATTCATTTGCGCAGACAATCTTGTTATTGCGCAAATGTGCCTGATTCTTTGGGATATACCTGTTTTCATAACAACTATCCATATAACAGGTAAAAATAAATGTAATAGCTAGCAAGAACAAGATCAAAGATTGCTGACCTACCTCACTGGCACGCGATCACCGACTTTATCCTCATCAGTTCGGCAATTTACACGCCATGTCACGTGGAACAGACGAATAAGCCTGACCAACGGGACGCCTGCTGCACCTATCACATTTATCGATTGAAGCCCGCTGACGATTGTGCTGCCAACGGACGATATAGAGATGGTTGAGCGGGATTTGAGGAATTTTGCCTTCCTTGTGTTGTAGATGGAGCGGGGTTGCACGACACATCTGATCGAAATTCTCCAAACCTATACATAATACGTTTTTCGTTGCATTACATATCAATACCACGGGCCTATTAATAAAGTGAGATGTGATAACATATAGAGCCACGCCCTTTTCCTTGTCAATGATGCTATATTTACCTTTTAAACTTTACTTTGATTTCCCGTTGTTTTAGTTTATAAAGATGGGATCGATAGGGCTGATGCACGAAAAGAACATTATACAAAGGATTTTTTCATTAGTGGTAGTAAATATGTCTCAAGCCGCAATATATATGGAAGACCGGAGTGGTGATGGTGTCGGTTGAAATAAAGGTGCCACTTGATGCATTACTATTTGCTATTGTCTTCAGCATAACGTTGTTAATGCCATGTAAATGTGTCCCACTCCCCAAATCAGTTCTCCGTCGACAATGTATAGTAAACCATATGCGTCGATGATGATATATTCTGGCTACATTGGTAAATGCTAATTACTTCAGCCTGGATAATTGGTGCTAAGTAAACTAGTACAATCATGGCGCGCTATATACGAACATTACATTAACCCGTACTCTTTTGCATCTTATTGCTTTATGAGCGGGTCAACATGGACATCTGATAACTATTTTGTTCATTGTCGTCTCACCAGACGATCAGTAAGCCTGTATAATTCTTAGTACGTGACATTATGGTGTATTGTGGCCGGCGACTCTGGAATGGAAATTATATGAAATATTGCAGGTGATTATTGCATTTATGCGGTAATTATATGCTTTTTCAAGCGTACTGAGACTTGTATTAGGGTAAGATTTGTGACTATTTACCACTGAGCGGTCGGGTTTGGTGCTATAGTCAACCGTGCTAATGTTTTTCACGCTAACCAAAGCTATTTAGACTAACCAAATACATAATAGATCTATCAATTTTTCATCTAAGGTTTGTCAGCCACTAAGGTTTTGACCCCGTGTTCACGTTACGTAGAATTCGATAGTATCTGAAGTCTCTTATAAGGTGCAAAATTATGGACTGTATGTTGAGGAAAATATATTTTGAAATGATAATATTTGGTAGTATTAATTAAGATAAATGACATTGCAAACAAACCAACTCGGTCGTGAATTGTCCGTTCACTTATGTGGGTCATCAAATTGCATGATTATTGTGTCAACTTGCCTTTAGTAGTTCAGGATGCCCTTGCGATATAATACAGAAATTAAATGTGGCATTGTCTGAGATACACAATTTATAGTTATGTTCGAGAAAAAGTGTAGTAGATATTATTCCGTAAATACACGGCGTTAAGGGAGCATATGTGTTTTTCGGTATATTTATAACTATATAAAACAGCTAGAGGTAAATCAACTCCATCATCATAAAATATCATTTTTAGCAGTTCCTAATTCTAAGCATTGTGCAACATTGTCACAGTATTCCGCTATGGTGTTCTTTTTTCTGCAGAACAATAGTTAATGACACGTTAGGAAAACTGGTTTGACTACATTGGTCTGTGTAATGCAGAGTCACAAACCTACATAACACAAAATGCACAATGATAGCGCATAATTCACAATCTCTGTTTCTAAAACACCTTTGTTGCTTCAATTTGATGGTTTTCTATTCCTAACTAACCTTCCGCTCCTAAAAACAAAATGCCACTCTCTATTCCACATCAGATGAAGACAGTGAGCAGTAATTTATCACAAAGACGACTTCACATGTCACACAATACGGGAGGTCGCGGTCCACCAGGCGCTTTACTGACACTGGTTATGTTTAAATGGCAGCTGAACGGATACGTTCTTTTGTTCTCAATCCTTTCCGATCAATGAGAGATTGTTTTGGTTGCATTAAGGCATCATCATATGCTACAGATCGGCCCGGAATGTTTTGTCTTGTTTTGTTTATATCTAGCAACTGAATCAAACATTATTTTGAAATCTTGAGCCGAGATAATCCGACCTCCGTGTGTAGCGAACACAAAGTCGGCGGCAGGGATCAATTGATTCTGCCAAATAGCTTGTTTCTGGATCTAAGTTTTCTTTGACCATAATGACCGAATTGCTTTTCCATGTAGCCTACAGGCTTCCTCAACAACGCTTGTGGTCATAGTTGTACTGTGGTCATCATTTTGATCCCTCCACCGTCAAGACATATGGCAAGGAGACCCAAGCTAGTGTCCACATAATCTATTAGATCATATTCCTGCCTATATCTTGTATGCATAATAGTATATGTTTCTGTTTCTTTTATAGCGTATAACCTATTCCTACACATTCTATTCAAAGAGCATGGGTGCCCTGGGGAGTAACTGATGGGCAGCCTAGAGTGAATCGTAATTTCCATAAGTGTCCGCATAATAACACTATATGGATTACTCGCCACGTTTAATGAGGAGGAACACGATTTATAGCCAGCGGCGCATGCTGCTTGCGAATACACAAAACCGCACTATCAGGAGAGCCGAAAAGTTGAACTTTTTGTGCCTAAATCGCGCAAGATATTGCAGTATTATATGGACACAAAGTTTTAAAAATAGCGTTCCAGGACTATAGTGTCAAATCCCAATAGTAATCCATAGCATACGCAGAAAAGCATTGAAGCTTTGCGTAGGAAACGATTCGCTTATAGGAATGAGACAAAAAGCAACTTGCCGCTTTAGGATTAATACCTTATATACAGCTGTTAAATAAAGGGAAGACGTACTATTTCTAAGCGTGTCGAAGAATATTCAGTCTCTTCAGTTCAGCACGTTGATTATTGACATAACAAAATCAAAAACGTTACCTAAAAGTGCATATTCATTCGTTAGAATTATTTTGGTAGTAATAATGAATCATATGAGCGTATAATTATGAATTGATGACTAAACCCAAATAAGGGAATAGCCATGCGAATGGCTAGTTATTGATTCCTTATCTGTTGATTAAAAATAACCTTTATAACGATGAGATGAATGGCCTGATAAAAGTGACATTGCTCATTTATTAGCAACTGTAAACATGATCGTACAATTGCTAGATATCCCTCGCCCAATACTTTGTCGTAGACCATAGTTATCACTTCACTTTCAAACGGGCCCATATACCGGACCTAGATTGATTACGGCATTTAAACCACTCAGAATATTGTATAATGATAACAATATTATGTTGAGATATTTAAGCTTACAAAGCAACATCAATGTTGATCTTAGACCCAAACATATCTTGTGAAACAAAACAACCTTTTCGAGATAAATTCGTCCTTCGGCTAGCATTCAGTATACTTAGTCCAGCCGGTGACGTCAAGTTATCTGACACTGGAGCAATCACTATCTATAATTGCGTGCAGTAATTATGATGCGAGCCTTGAGCCGCATGAACTACACTCAAGTCAGGTGCACATTTGAAGAAACACAAGACAATAAATCTAGTTTTGTTGAAAAATTACAACAATTCCAAAAGGTTGAGTTGGTGCTGCTTTTTATTTATATGCATGTATTGCGCTTTGAAAGGACTCAAAATCTACTACACTGTGTACCGATTGTAGTATGTGCCTCATATTTTTGTAGCTACACAGATGATTACTCTCTGTTGATTTTTATAATGACCGCACTTACAGTCGTAACTAATAACTATATTAGATAAGAACGTTGCTTAAGTAAATTATACGCTCTGGAATGGATAGCTCATCGTAATATCGTAGTTTCTCCCATGCTGGGAGAGGGAATTTTCATTAGCAATTGTATCACATTTGGATGTCTATAACACAATAAAAGTAACGTAATACAGCTATATAAAGCAAACACAGGTGCCACTGAGTTATACCACTGAAATGATAGGTACGCAGATGTATTTGGTAGAAACAATTGTGTATGCTTCCCACTTGTTTATATATTAGGAAAACGGCAATACTATACTCTCATGGGATAGTATTATGGAACATACACACCAGTGGGGATGAATAAATCACGTGATAGCTCGGAACATAGCTACGTTTATTTACTGAGGTAGGCAATTGCTGGTGGGGAATAGTGTATGCAAGACAACTGAGAGGTTTGACACCAGACACATCATTTTGAAATCCATCTGTCTTTTCCCCCTTCTCAGCAAATAAGATCAGTAAGTGGATAGAAGCCTAGCTGGGAGGGTTTGGAAACTGGACTGGTGACAAAGCTGGAAGCGGAGCTGGTTGCAAAGCCGGAAGCTAGGCTGGTAGCCATGCTGGTAGCCAGGCTGGTAGCCAGGCTGGTAGCCAGGCTGTTAGTATGGACGATGGCAAGGCTGGTAGCAGGCATGGCAGAAGATGGCACCATGCTCCTCGGCCTCTTTTTCCCAGAAATGGGTCTAAAATATAAGCTTATATTAGCTACTGCACCATGATTGATTAATTGTTCAATGCTGCTTCATCCCCGTCAATAGCCGGCTTGGAGATGGTGCACCTTCTAGCCACCAGCTTAATGCAGACAAGGCGCCTTAGAAGTACCCTTCGTGGCATGCCCCGAAAACTTCTACTTCACAATCTACCATAGTCTCATGGTTATCTGCAACTTTCTGGAGCAAATACGAATATAAAATATCGGGCAACGATTATACGATATGCTTGCTCGAATCGATCACTTATATGAGGGATTTTTGGAGTGGTTTTTTTTAGTAATAACTAATTTGTTACTGTTTGGTGGGTAGATGATTATTAAAACTAAATCGATCCGGGTGGCAAAGTTTCTCCGCTGACACAAGAAAACGTGAAACACATGTAAGTTAAAAGCTGCATTACGGCCTTTTGTAAGACGCAACTTAGCACTGTATTCTAAAATCATGTAATCACTTGTTTTTCAGTAAGCATAGTATTCCTGCACGATAGATGATTTTTTGTGATGAACAATTAACAAAGCAAAGGGAAAGGATGAATGCGTATTTTGGCAATACATTAATGCCTTTCAGATCGACAATTTTACCGGCATTAAATCAATTTGTGAATATTGGTTTTACACGGTGCTTTTTACAACGAGATTAATTCAAGGAATGTGAGAGATGTATGTGAATGTGATGTCTTGGTTGGGCCACTAATGTACCGTCGTCTAATTTGCGCTAATACTGGGCTCGTTCTAGCAAGCTAACTCTTGCCTCTGTGACAAGATCGCCCAAGCCATACCAATGAGTCGTCGGCTTGAGCAAAGATGTCGTAATGTTTCACAGTGATCAATGCTAATTAGACTAACCATTTCCGTGTGAGATCCTATATTTGTATTTTGCACAATGTTTTGTCCGCCAATAAAATTATGGTCATGAGTTAAAAATCAATGAAGCTGTAAAGAACGCCTGAATATTGCTCTTTCATATCGATAATGCACCTTCTATTTGCAGATCGCAACGACCTACCACGGGTGATTCAACAGCGGAATTTTATGACGAATCATGGGCCTCAGGATATTGCATTGCCAACTAGGTTATTTCAGCCAAAACTACATTGCCGGCTCAATAGTATTCAAGGCTGCAAATGAATAGAGTGTAGTAAATAGCGGAATTAGAAGTATGCATGAGATATTCAACGGCAAATTGAGGCCAGCGTACACCAGAGCACAATATAAGCGACCGAGACCTCTCTCCGTCCTTGAATTGCTAATGCTAATAAATTTCAAGCTTACAATCGACGATGGGATTTAGGGGAATGGAGCGAAAATAATACATTGAGAAGCTGACCGTGACATATTAACCTGACATGCAATGTTAAACCTGCTAAGATGTAACATATCGTTGTAAATGATTTGATTTCAACCATCCCCGTTATCAAACACGCACACACGCAGAAATATATAAATGCATGCTGTTCAAACGAGTTGCTAACCGATGAAATTGAGTAGATAGTTTGACACAAATATGATTTATGAATAACATAAGCATTTAACGACTCGAAAGAAGAACAACGACAAAGTGATAACGTGTGTGCCAACTTTCCCCTTTCGATAGATTGTAAATTAAATTTCAATATTTCATTAGATACTGTAGTTAAATAATGAAAAATAGATGTAGACGAGGGAAAAATCGGGGGACATAAGTAGAAGGCGTGAAATAATGAAGTGGGAGGAAGAAGGCGGGAAAGAATGGTGACAGTGAGACGGAGTGAAATAATAGTGAAAAAGGTAGAAGGGAAGAAATAATAGGCACAGAGTTAGAAGATGTGCATGATTTGGGATAAGTAGACGGGGTGAAATAATGAGGACGGAGTAAAAAAGGAGTGAAAGAATGTGGGGCAGAGGGCAAAGGGACGGAGGAATGGGGTTGAAGGTAGGAGGAGTAATAGAAGGGGGATAAAGATGGTAGGGGTGTAAAATATTAATCGAAGTAGAAGGGCTGGAATAACGGGGGAAGAAGTAGAAGGGGCGAACAAATTGGGAGAGAAGTAGGGGCTCCAGAATGGGGCAGCGATACAAGCGTTGCTTAATTAAGGTAAGAGGAAGAAGGATGTGCTAATTTTGTGTGATTCGAATAGATAAATCAAATAAATTAGTCTTTTAATTTTTTTTCATATGATAACTCACTCGGAATTGTATTATGTATATCATTCATGCATGTACGAAAGGCGATATTTCTTTCATCAATATAGTCGGTTTGAATTCAGAATATGAGCTTTAATGGTCTTAAAACGCTACCACACTTACTCTGTTGCAAGCTTGCCAGGAGCCAATCATGGAAGAAGTTATGCAATACTTTTGGACAGGCTGATATTCTTGTTGCCATTAGATTGTACAATATTTAGGGTTTTTTAATAATTCTCCAAATGGTATGAAAAGTTATCATTGTCCTAAATACTTAGTAGGAAACATGCTCATATTAATATAAGACATAAATGTATAATTTGAGACAAATACTAAGATTTAAGTTATCCTTTGTTAACTATTTATACTCTTGTCAATTGTCTTGCTCAGTATAGACAGAAGATCAACGACACATAACACATAACGCGTAGAATCATTGTTATGCATTACACGCACTCTAATATATAAATATCAATAAATGTAAGTTGCATTAATTTTGATAAATATGCAATCATTATCGTTTAAGCAGGTTTATCGATCCCTTCAATCATTTATGTTGATGCCTATCAATGAAATTGTGATAAATCTTCATAATGCATGTGGCATTGCTCTTACTAAAGGGTGATCATGTTGATGCAGATGCAAACCTATATAATCATAATAGCTTCAAATATATATTTCTTCTTCACTATCATCTCGATAAATATAAAACAACCAGGATAAGGAACTTATTGAAAGCTGTCTTTATGGTTACGTTGGTAGTATGATAGATACGGAAAATGTCGATAAGCAAAACACTGCAGTTAAGGCGCCTTGTGAGTTTAAACTGATAATATCATTTTAAGTGAATATCTGATTAACTGTAAAAGCAGGATATTTTTGCCATCAGCAATAAACTCTAAAGCCGAACGGAGAGCGACAACATGTGACTTGGTTGTATAATGCAATTTAGCTTAACCTAGAAATCACTTGGAGACAAGATTATCATAGCGGATGTTTTGTTCTTGCCAGTCATCATGGCGGATTGTCCCTTGAGTGAGAGGCCTGGTCAGGATAGTTGTCTTTGTCAGGGAGTATTGTTCTGTAAATATTTAACAATAAAAAATGATTTGGCGGATTACGCTTCACTCATCGTATAGTTTAAGTGCAATGAGGCAATATATGCGAAGAAGCTCAAAGCTTTGTCACGTTTAACTCGAACCTTAGTACCCCATTAATCCCTTTTTCCCCGATGATATATTTTTAAGCAGTAAGCAACGTTTCCAGCTCTTAGTGAGAGAACACAGTTATTAAACCGCACGTTATGGCTTAATAAGCAGGAAAGAACCTTAGAACGCAACCCTATTACAATCAACACATATACAATGTGTAGTTGACGGCCGACGGCGTTCAAACATAACAAATAGGCCGCAATACCAAACACACTCATGTGAAGTAGTGTTTAATTCATAATTTGAAAATATATATATGTGTATACATGCCGCCGACAACTGTACATTGTATATATGTTGATATCATATATATATATATATATATATATATATATATATAGATATATATATATATAGAGAGAGATATATAGATATATAGAGATATATATATATAGAGATATATATATATATATATATATATATAGATATATATATATATATATATATATCTAAAATATATATATATATATATATATATATATATATATATATATGCATGCAAACAATATATATATATATATATCTCTATATATATATATCTATATATATCTATATATATATATATATATATATAAATATATATATACATATGAATATATATATATATATATAGATATGTATATAGCTGTCGTTATTTCGATAACCTAGTTGGCAATGCAATATTAACCACACACCAGCTCGTATATTTTGAGGCACAGTTTAAAGGGCAGAGGTAGTCATAAAACGGAAGCGGCTACACTCTTGAAACCCATGATCCGTCATAAAATTCCACTGTTGAATCATCCGTGGTAAGTCGTTGCGATCTGCAAATAGAAGGTACGTACTCAATATTAAGGCATCCTTTACAGCTTCACCACTAACATAAACACAAAGAGTATCAATATAGTCCAATATAGGCTATGAATGAGCCTTTGTGAGTTTGACACATCAATGAAATCCAACATGATCAATCTGGTGACTATATATTCCCATGAAGCATTGCATAGTGTTGCTATTGAGTGTGTTGTCTGGGCATTGGTAATCTTCATTAAGGATGAAACCTATAATCTACGAGTGTGAGGTTGATTTCCAATATTGCTATCGACTGGTGGACATTAAGCAATTCATCATATTTGCAGTTTTCTCATTTTGTACAGAGAATCTGTTATTGGTGTTTACTGCATTACATACCCTTTGAATACACTATAACATATTTATTATTCTTGGTCTACCTCAACTTTAAACAGTCACATCACACATATATACATTAGGTAATAATGATCAATGGCTAAGTATTAGAAATACTTTCAATGAGCATCTTACATTGTCTTATATAAATTATGTTGCAAAAGTTGTAATATTACGTTCATTAAACGGACGAACAAAAATAAGCAAACCTCGTCTAAACAGATCATAACGACAGAATAGGCGAAATTATTCAATGTGATGGTAATTATATACAAGACTTAGTTGTACAAAACACCCATACCAGACTTAAGACACTTGGGGTTAAACAATTACTACTTTGAACGTAATTCAATATCTGCACGAAAATATATTTCATTCCGCTATTAACGTATGCTCCCACGACAGAATAGGGATGATAGCAAAATTTAGGAATTTATCAAAACCATCACAGGTCTAGTCTATGCGATCACTATGTAGATTGGAACGATTATTTGGTTACAGCATATTACACATTCCACCTGACCACAGAGTGAGGGGAGCTTAATAATCCGGGCAATAGAATGTAATGTATTTGGTATACCTTTCGCAGTGATTCGCTTGCCGAATGGCCGATTGTCACTTTACATCTATAGTCAAATATTTTGCATCGCCCAATATAGATGAAGGATAACAAATCTTCATCCATTCAAAATGTTGTCTTATTTTCTGCTGACATATGTTATAGCTAAAATTGCTGTCTTATTCAGGATAAAATACCAACATTAATTTAGTATTGTTCGCATTATGGCAACAAGGTTGCTAACCGAGTATAATTGCAGTGCTTAAGACAGCAACATTGTTTGAACAACTGAGAGGATCATTTTCGTCGCATTTGCTCGTGATGTAAGCAGTACAAAGGCAGTGCTTGTATCATGAACATATTTTTCTAAAAGCATTGCACCTGCAGCTAGCTGCAGTATTGTAACGTGTTTTGATGTGCATAGCGACCATTCGAAAAGCATCATACGCACTAAGACCCATTTACGCAGCTATTATTGCGCAAATATGCCTGATTCTTTGGGCTATACTTGTTTTCAAGAACAAGATCAAAAGATTGCTGACCAACCTCTTTCACACGCGTCACAGACGTTATCCTCATCAGCTCATCAAATGGACCCTCCTCAATGGCCTTTCGTCACCTTCGATATTTTTCGAGGCTTATCCTTGAAAGCCAGCCGCTGTTTAAATAATATGATAATAACGCTATCTTTTCCTTCGGTATTTAAGAATAGATTCATCCCCTCAAGCATTAATAGATAGCTGTCACCTAGTCTAATCGGCTTTTAATTATATATATTTACAGTGTCTGCCCTACCAAAAAGCTATATGCTAGTCCAGGACCAAACCTTGCTTCAGTTTTCTCTATTATGCTTTACGCTGTTGCAAATATGTTGAATCCAAGGCATATATACATGATACGAGAACATGAGCTTGTTGAAAGCATGCACAACAATGAACCATTTGCTGTTTGTCGATTGGCAGCCATAGAAGTGCAGTCAAACATAGTATTTATTTTAGATGCAAGACATGCTTTGCTATGTGAGTCTATGAAAAGCAATTAATGAATGTTTTCATTCATTATTTATCTCATTTCAAATATTTTGCATAGTATGTATCTAATCGAATACACTATAAATGAATTGTATTGAAGATTGCGCATATTGGCCCATTGCGTCACATTTTGGTATATTGACAGATAAATGTAGCTGGTGCAAAGAGATAATATTTTACTTTCTTCTGAAATATTGAACTAGATATAGGAGATGTTTAAATGATATCGTGAACATATTTATTGTGTCAAAAGTCTTACGTATTAGTTGTCTATGACAGTAGCATATTAACATGGTGGCTATTATCTAGTTTCTGAACTAAAACGACTGATAATAATATGGATGAAAAAAACTGTGTTTCGTGGTTATAATCGAGCAGCCCATGGAAACATGTATGAAGTCATGGAAAACCATGCAGAACAATAACATAAAGAATATGTACATCGTAGGATACGTTGGTATAACTCTATCATAGCTCCACATCGTTAACTACTTCAGCGGACAAAAGAATTGCATTCACAGCTCGAATAATATCGTTTAACTTCATGTGCAATTCTCATTCTGCTTCAGGACAACGCACGGTCAAATATAAATTTCCTGCCGCAAACAATTACACACCATGTCACTTGAAGCAGACGAATACGCCTACCCAACGGGACGCCTGCTGCACCTATCACATTGATCGATTGAAGCTTGCTGACGATTGTGCTGCCAACGGACGATATAGAGATGGTTAAGCGGGATTCGAGGAATTTTGCATTGTGTTGTAGAAGGGGCGGGGTTGCACGACACCTCTGATTGATATTCTCCAAACCTATATATAATACGTTTTTCGTTGCATTACATATCAATACCATGGGCCTATAAATAAAGTGAGATGTGATTACATATAGAGCCATGCCCTTTTCCTTGTCAAGGATGCTATATTTACCTTTTAAACTTTACTTTGATTTCTCGTTGTTTTAGTTTATAAAGATGGGATCTATAGCGCTAATGCACGAAAAGAACATTATAACACGAATTATTCAGTAGTAAAGATATATCTCAAGCCGCAATATATGGAAGACCGGAGTGGTGATGGTGTCGGTTGAAATCAAGGTGCAACTTGATGCATTACTATTTGCTTTAGTCTTCAGCATAACGTTGCTAATGCCATGTAAATGTGTCCCAATCCCCAAATCAGTTCTCCGTCGACAATTTATAGTAAACCCAAGGCGTCGATCATGATATATTCTGGCTACATTGGTAAATGCTAATTACTTCAGCCTGGATAATTGGTAAACTGCTACAGTCATGGCGCGCAATATACGAACATTACATTAACCCGTACTCTTTTGCATCTTATTGCTTTATGAGCGGGTCAACATGGACATCTGATAACTATTTTGTTCATTGTCGTCTCACCAGACGATCAGTAAGCCTGTATAATTCTTAGTACGTGACATTATGGTGTATTGTGGCCGGCGACTCTGGAATGGAAGTTATATGAAATATTGCAGGTGATTATTGCATTTATGCGGTAATTATATGCTTTTTCAAGCGTACTGAGACTTGTATTAGGGTAAGATTTGTGACTATTTACCACTGAGCGGTCGGGTTTGGTGCTATAGTCAACCGTGCTAATGTTTTTCACGCTAACCAATGCTATTTAGACTAACCAAATACATAATAGATCTATCAATTTTTCATCTAAGGTTTGTCAGCCACTAAGGTTTTGACCCCGTGTTCACGTTACGTAGAATTCGATAGTATCTGAAGTCTCTTATAAGGTGCAAAATTATGGACTGTATGTTGAGGAAAATATTAAAATAATATTTAGTATTAAAGATAAATGACATTGCAAACAAACCAACTCGGTCGTGAATTGTCCGTTCACTTATGTGGGTCATCAAATTGCATGATTATTGTGTCAACTTGCCTTTAGTAGTTCAGGAT
Source organism: Urechis unicinctus (assembly GCA_034190875.2). Classification (NCBI taxonomy): domain Eukaryota; kingdom Metazoa; phylum Annelida; class Polychaeta; order Xenopneusta; family Urechidae; genus Urechis; species Urechis unicinctus. The sequence goes on from CM067343.1 coordinate 14,769,127, forward strand.
GCCCTTGCGATATAATACAGAAATTAAATGTGGCATTGTCTGAGATACACAATTGATAGTTATGTTCGAGAAAAATGTAGTAGATATTATTCCGTAAATACACGGCGTTAAGGGAGGCATATGTGTTTTTCGGTATATTTATAACTATATAAAACAGCTAGAGGTAAATCAACTCCATCATCATAAAATATCATTTTTAGCAGTTCCTAATTCTAAGCATTGTGCAACATTGTCACAGTATTCCGCTATGGTGTTCTTTTTTCTGCAGAACAATAGTTAATGACACGTTAGGAAAACTGGTTTGACTACATTGGTCTGTGTAATGCAGAGTCACAAACCTACATAACACAAAATGCACAATGATAGCGCATAATTCACAATCTCTGTTTCTAAAACACCTTTGTTGCTTCAATTTGATGGTTTTCTATTCCTAACTAACCTTCCGCTCCTAAAAACACAATGCCACTCTCTATTCCACATCAGATGAAGACGGTGAGCATTAATTAATCATGTCACACAATACGGTAGGTCGTGGTCCACCAAGCGCTTTACTGACACTGGTTATGTTTAAATGGCAGCTGAACGGATACGTTATTTTGTTCTCACTCCTTTCCAAGTAATGAGAGATTGTTTTGGTTGTTTAATTGCATTAAGGCATCATCATATTCTACTGATCGGCCCGGAATGTGTTGTCTTGTTTTGTTTATATCTAGCAACTGAATCTAACATTATTTTGAAATCTTAAGCCGAAATAATCCAACCTCCGTGTGTAGCGACCACAAAGACGGCGACAGGGATCAATTGATTCTGCCAAATAACTTGTTTCTGGATCTAAGTTCTTTTTGACAATAATGTCCGAATTGCTTTACCATGTAGTCTACAGGCCTGCTCAACAACGCTTGTGGTCATAGCTAGTTGCACCAAGTACTGTGGTCATCATTTTGATCCCTCCGCCGTCAAGACATATGGCAAGGAGACCCAAGCTAGTGTCCACATAATCTATTAGATCATATTCCTGCCTATATCTTGTATGCATAATAGTATATGTTTCTATTTCTTTTTCAGCGTATAACCTATTCCTGCACATTCTATTCAAAGAGCATGGGTGCCCTGGGGAGTAACTGATGGGCAGCCCAGAGTGAATCGTAATTTCCATAAGTGTCCCCATAATGTCACTATATGGTTTACTCGCCACGTTTAATGAGGAGGAACACGATTTATAGCCAGCGGCGCATGCTGCTTGAGAATACACAAAACCGCACTATCAGGAGAGCCGAAAAGTTGCACTTTTTGTGCCTAAATCGCGCAAGATATTGCAGTATTATATGCACACAAAGTTTTAAAAGAAGCGTTCCATGACTATAGGGTTAAATCCTAGTAGTAATCCATAGCATACGCAGCTATTGATTTGGGTTCAATGACAGAAAAGCATTGAAGCTTTGCGTATGAAACGATTCGCATATAGGAATTAGACAAAAAGCAACTTGCCGCTTTAGGATTAATACCTTATATACAGCTGTTAAATAAAAGGAAGACGTACTACTTCTATGCGTATCTTAGAATATTCAGTCTCTTCAGTTCACGTTGACATAACAAAATCAGAAACGTTACATAAAAGTGCATATTCATTTTTTAGAATTATTTTGGTAGTAATAATGAATCATATGAGCGTATAATTATGAATTGATGACTAAACCCAAATAAGGGAATAGCCATGCGAATGGCTAGTTATTGATTCCTTATCTGTTGATTAAAAATAACCTTTATAACGATGAGATGAATGGCCTGATAAAAGTGACATTGCTCATTTATTAGCAACTGTAAACATGATCGTACAATTGCTAGATATCCCTCGCCCAATACTTTGTCGTAGATCATAGTTATCACTTCACTTGCAAACGTGCCTATATATTGGACCTAGATTGATTACGGCATTTAAACCACTCAAAATATTGTATAATGATAACAATATTGTTATGTTGAGATTTTTAAGTATGTCAACAGTACACTGATGCGCTTACAAAGCAACATCAATGTTGATCTTAGACCCAAACATATCTTGTGAAACATAACCTTTTAGAGATATATTCGTCCTTCGGCTAGCATTCAGTATACTTAGTCCAGCCGGTAGCCTCAAGTTATCCGACACTGGAGTAATCACTATCTATAATGCGTGCACGAGCCTTGAGCCAATCATATAAATTGAATTTAATGGTATAATAGTATAATATGCGAATGCAGACAATTATGATGCGAGCCTTGAGCCGCATGAAATTCTACACTCAAGTCAAGGTGCACATTTGAAGAAACACAAGACAATAAATCTAGTTTTTCACCGTTGAAAAATTACAACAATTCCAAAAGGTTGAGTTGGTTGCTGCTTTTTATTTATATGCATGTATTGCGCTTTGAAAGGACTCAAAATCTACTATACTGTGTACTGATTGTAGTATGTGCCTCATATTTTGGTAACTACACAGATGATTACTCTCTGTTGATTATTATAATGACCGCGCTTACCAACTGATAACTGCATTAAATAAGAACGTTGCATAAGTAAATTAAACGCTCTGGAATGGATAGCTCATCGTAATATTTTCGCTTCTCCCATGCTGGGAGAGGGAATTTCCATTAGCAATTGTATCACATTTGGATGTCTATAACACAATACAAGTAACGTTATATAAAGCAAACACAGGTGCCACTGCGTTATACCACTGAAGTGATAGGTACGCAGATGTATTTGGTAGAAACAATTGTGTATGCTTCCCACTAGTTTATATATTAGGATAACGGCAATACTATCCTCTCATGGGATAGTATTATGGAACATACACACCAGTGGGGATGAATAAACCACGTGATAGCTCGGAACATAGAGACGTTTATTTACTGAGGTAGGCAATTGCTGAAGGGGAATAGTGTATGCAAGACAACTGAGAGGTTTGACACCAGACACATCATTTTTAAATCCATTGTTGATCAAACATTTGAACATCGAGCATATCCAATTAGCCTGTATGTGTCACGTCAGGGCTTTGTATTGACATACCATATGACAGGCGGACGTGAACTGATTACTTATATTGCCCGGTTTGCAATGTGTATGCATCTAATTGTAATACGCCGTTGTGTCGCACTAGTTTCATTGCTTTATGCTAGCGTATAGGTTCATAAATGGTGGCTATAATTTCTAAAAATCAAACTTTGATGTATATTTAACTTTTCAATGTACATTGCTTGAAGCTCATATCAGTGCCATATATGGATTATGAATGAACATGCTAGATGTTTAAGAAAACGGGGTACTTCCATACTTTGATCAACGGGGCAACGACCCAGTACTTAATAGGAAATATCATGTTTCCGTTGTAAATATTGGTCATTTATGCTTGATTAAGTACTCGGCTTTTGTCATAGGTATTTATAATTTGAAAACTACTCACACAATGCATAGTTAATGTAGCATGACCAATAAGCAAAGCCTTGTTGATAAGTATCTTGCTGACGAATAAAACTGGGGAAGTGACGGCAACATGAATGGATTTCTTACGACAAGATACATTAAGAAACAGACATATGCAGCCATTTGTGAGCAAAGAAACACATTCCGCTGAAAACACCTTCAACAAGAGAACTAAGCAAAATGACTGGAAGTTGCACGTTATGATGGCGTTATTCATAAGCGAAACAGCATGGTAAGTTGGAATGGTAGCCAACCATCCGCACTTCCCGCAATTAGGTTGGATGGAAGGCATGCTAAAATACAGACTGCCATGCAAAGACTCATATTGGTTCCTGTGTTTTGAGGACACAATTAACAGCTTCTTTGTTATAACATATATAATCTGGTGTTTTTGCCCTCGATTGGAGCCTAGCATGCATAGCCTTGATTTATATGCTATTGTCGGACGAAGTGATATGGGTGCATTGTTATCAAACAGTATCACTGCGATAAAATCACAATTACATCACCTTTGGTCGTCAGGATAATTAAGCTAACCTCATACTGCAGATAGGCTGACGCTATATTGTAACCAAAGTTTTATAACGGAGTTTACAATTGTGGTATCCTATGAATAGTAGTAACGAGCAATAAACAGGTATGCAACAAGTACTCTGAGCTACATTGTCTGTAATACTATACGTGGTAAACAGATCGCTCATTGACATGTTACGTTCATTGGGATTCATCAGAAGTTTGCACTTCTTCGGCCACAACAGGAACGAACCACACATTTCTGCTCTTTTCGTGTATGCTAGTAAAGAATGTCTCTGCATTTCACGGCACATGGTTGAGGTTAATATTGGCAAATCGCGCGTATCTAGCATTGGTGATTCAAAATAACTGTCGGCTCCTTGGCATAAGGAATCAAGGCCTCTTCCATTATACGGCTCCTATGTCCTTCAACTGCGTCTTAAATATAGATGTCGATTTGAGATCATTATTTCATTACCATCTATGTTATCAAAGTAACAGCAGCAGGGAAGCAGAGATAACGACATTGCTGGTTGCAATCGCAAGTTAAGTGCATTACATAACCCATATATGCCAAGCAGTCGCATTTGGGAAGGTTCTTATGAGTCTACTAAGTAATAATGGATCTAGATAATGACCAAGTGTGGCTCCTTTTGATCTGACTGTCGCCGCTACGACTGGATTGTTAAATACATTTGATGCATTCAAATTATATCATTTCGGCCTGAGAACCGATGAAAATTAAATTCGGCATGACATTTTAGTTCGATCCTCACTAGGATATTAGGAGATTTACATTTTATTACCATCTATGTTATCAAAGTGACATCAGCAGGAAGTAAGCAGAGCTCAGGACATTCGCAGTTTAGTGCGTCACATAACCCTTATCTACATCGCAGTTACAATTCACAATCCCTGGCATTTATTTGCTTTCTGTCGCTGGCTCGAAGCTAGAACCAAAAGTATTAAGCCTCCAGCTCGTAATCCAAGAGGCATCCTGTATCTATTTGTATCATCTTTTATCCAGCAGGGTATTGAAAACAAAACGGTAACGATTAAATCTTGCGGCAGTATTTAGCACCAGTCATCACGATAGAGCTTTGTATATACTGGATTAGACGATACCTCATATCTGGCGAAGTCAATGTTGGCTTATCGAATTCATCACATTGATTTATGCTAACGGCCTCATAATTACAGCCATCGTCGTGCACGTATGCAAATCACCTAAAGCTTCATTCGGACCAGCGACTAGCTCCATTTGACACTTACGGTCCTGGATTGCCTTATGTGCAACGGCAGCGCTCAATAAAGTTATCAATGATTGCATTCCCCTATTAAGAAATTTTTGCTATGCAAATATTGTATCTAATTGATCCGTACTGCTCAGCAAATGAACGAGCCCGGTTTTGTTTTTAAACGGCAAGGGAGCTTATCTTCGGCAATGACTCACTGAAATTACAATTGGTACGCTTATAAATTTATGAGACCTCAGTGGTGGTTTTATGTGTATGCATCTCCGTCACGGTATTCATCAGTACACGAAAGCCAACAGCTATGAAATGGAGTTTAACGACGAGTGGCGGCGAGCTGACACAAATACAGCAGCAAGGCTACCGACACCTTGGTTTGCTATTGGCACATTGATATTCCATATATAAAGCCACACATCCCGTTTAATAGACCGAGCAGCAACAATCAGCTATATTGCTAAAACCATACAATTGTTAAGCCTGCAAAGGTTTACTATATCGAATATAAGTGCATTCTGTTACACATATCACAATAAAGCCCGGTCGTTAATAATTCTCGGAAGCGAATTACATTTATGAATCGTCCAGTACATCTCAAACATACATACATACATACATACAATACATACATACATACATACAGACATACACACAGACACATACATACATACATACACATACATACATACAGACATACATACATACATACATACATACATACATACATACATACATACATACATACATACATACATACATACATACACAGACATACATACATACATACATAACAGACATACATACATACATACATACATACATACATACAGACATACATACATACATACATACATACATACATACATACATACATACATACATACATACATACATACATACATACATACATACATACATACATACATACATACATACATACATACATACATACATACATACATACATAATACACATACATACATACATACATACATACATACATACATACATACATACATACATACGTACATACATACATACATACATACATACATACATACATACATACATACATACATACATACATACATACATACATACATACATACATACATACATACATACATACATACATACATACATACATACATACATACATACATACATGCATAAATACATACATACATACATGCATATATACATACATACATACATACATACAGACATGACAGCATACATCAACTACCATAGGCAAGTGCCACATACATACACATACATACATACCCTTGGACAAAACTACATACATACCATATAATCTATGTCCATAGAGGGCATAGCGACCACGCATAGATAACAGTAGCCAGCGTTTTCTAAATAAGGAGGCCCTCCTGCGTGGACTCAAAATCATTTTTTTGACTCCTCTTCAGCTCGTTCTCCAGATCACATTCACTGTCAAGCTCTTCTAGGCATATCACGCACTCCACAAGGGCAGCATTCTATTACAGCCACCTTTTTCTGCCATGGACGTGTCGCCTATTTCCAGGCCTGTTGCACGGATAGCATTGTATGCCACTGAAACATATGTGTAAGTTAAAGGCTGTATTACGGCCTTTTGTAAAATCACGAGGCAATCATGTAATCACTTGTTTTTCAGTAAGCATAGTATTCCTGCACGATATATAATTTTCTGTGATGCACAATTAACAAAACAAAGGGAAAGGAAGCATGCATATTTTGACAATACATTACTGCCTTTCAGATCGACAATTTTAACGGCATTGAATAAATTTGTGAATATTGGATTTACACTGCGCTTTTCTCAACGAGATTCATTCAAGGATGTGCGAGATGTATGTGAATGTTATGTTTTGGGTTGGCCACTAATGTACCGTTTTCTAATTTGCGCTAATACTTGGCTCGTTCTGGTAAGCTTACCCTCGCCCAAGCCATACCAATGAGTCGTCGGGTTTAGCAAAGATGTCGTTATGTTTCACAGTGATCAATGCTAATTAGACTAACCAATTCCATGCTAGATCCTATATTTGTATTTTGCCTTTTGTCCGCCAATAAAATTATGGTCCCGAGTCAAAATCAATGAAGCTGTAAAGAACGCCTGAATATTGCTCTTTCATATCGATAATGCACCTTCTATTTGCAGATGGCAACAACCTACCACGGGTGATTCAACAGCGGAATTTTATGCCAAATCATGGGCTTCAGGATATTGCATTGCGAACTAGGTTATCTCAGCCAAAACTACATTGCCGGCTCCATAGTATTCAAGGCTGCAAATGAATAGAGTGTTGTAAATAGCGGAATTGGAAGGATGTGTGAGATATTCAACGGCAAATTGAAGCCAATGCACACCAAATCACCATATAGGCGACCGAGACCTCTCTCCGTCCTTGATTTGCTAATGCTAATAAATTTCAAGCTTACAATCGACGATGGGATTTAGGGGTAGGGAACGATCATAATACATTGAGAAGCTGACCGTAACGTATTAACCTGACATGCGATTGTTAAACCTGCTAAGATGTAACATATCGAACCGTTGTAAATTATTTGATTTCAAGAATGGTGACAGAGAGACGGAACGAAAAAATGGAGAAATAGGTAGGAGAGGCGCAATAATAATAGCCACAGAAATAGAAGAGGTGCATGAATGGGGATAGGTAGACGGAGTGAAATAATGGGGATAGAGTAAAAGGTAGTGAAGGAGGATGGGGCAGAGAGCGAAGGGACGGAAGAATAGGGATGTAGGTAGGATGAGTTTTAGAAAGGGGTAGTTCCTAATCATGCCAAGAATAATCTCTCAGTTAGGATAGAACTTAAATGTCATCACTAGTGCAAAAGTATACAGCACTGAGGCTAAAATGACCAAAGGATATTAATGCAAATGTGTTTATCAGGCTAGTAGTAGTCTCATCACGACCGTTAAACCGTGAGGAACCGCCAACGGTCATTATCATGATCCATAAATAAAAAGTAGGCTTCAGAAATGTTACCCTTAAGTGACCTTTGCCTCGTTGACAGATGTTATGCAATGCGCTTAACTTGCGAATGAAGCCGGCAATGATGTACAATTTAAAGGGTGTATCTAGTCATAAAACGGAAGAAGCCCCACTCCTCGCACCCATGATCCGTCATAAACTTCTACTGTTGAATCATCCGTGGTAGGTCGTTGGGATCTGCAAATAGAAAGTACATTGTCGATATGAAAGAGCAATATTCAGGCGTCCTTTACAGCTTCAGTTCTAACATAAACACAAATAGTATAAATATAGGCCTCTTGTCTGTCAAGGCCGCAATGGCACTGTCCACTAATGGTTATGAAAGATCCTGTGTGAGTTTGACATATCAATGAAAATCTTCATGATCAATCCGGTGACCCTATATTCTTATAATGAATGCATTGTGTTGCTATTGAGTGCGTTGGCTGGGCATTAGTAATCCTCATAAAACTCATTATGAATGCAACCTTGTTGCACTTATCACATGGCGAGTGTTAGATTTAATTACCATATTACTGTCGATTGGTGGACATTAATCAATTCGGAACTAGCTCATCATATTTGCAGTTTTCTCATTTTGTACAGATATGTTTTTATTGGTGTGTACTGCCTATAATTGAATTACAAGATAAAATATTTCTTTTTCTTAGCCTATGTCAACCTTGAATAGTCACATCACACATATATACATAAGGAAATAACAAGCAATGATAAAGTAGTAGAAAGTCTCATAATGAGCTTCTTTCATTGTCGCATATATATTCGGTAGCAGATAGTGTAATATTGCATTCATTAAGCGAACGAACATAAAGAAGCAAAAGTCGTCGCAACAGATCATAACGGCAGAATAGGCGAAATTATTCAATATGATGGTTATCATATACAAACCTTAGATTTACACAACACGAATACCAGACCTAATACACTTGGGGCTCCCCAATATTTATGTTGAACGTAATTCTATGTGTGAAAAAAATATATTAATTTAATCCGATATTAACGAGCATTTGTTATCACGGAAGAACAGGGATTCTCGCAAAATCAGGTGTTTATCAAAACCATTGCATCAATGTCTGGTCTATGCGACTTACTGCATGCGAGCATAATATGGATTGGAACAATTCATATGGGCACAACATATGTGAAATTCTATATTAAACTCTGGTAGCAGCACATTACATGTGACCACACAGTGAGGAGAGCTTAATAATCCTGGCAATAAAATGTTACGTATTTGGTACAGTTGTAGACAATGGCCTGATAGATGTCCCGCTTGATGTCCAGCTGCTGCGCAGCCTTTGGATGACGGATGTTCTTACGAACAGTTTACATGAATCACCTTGATACCCATCAGCGTGTGGAAGACATCGATACTTTAGGGTAAGCTTTCCAAGATTTTCATGTTCTCTCCCGGGCAATGGTAAGTCTTCTTGCAATATATTGCTTCGCCATATTACGTTTGGATAGGCTTACATAACTTGATACCCACGGTTGCATATACAATGGTAGCAATAAAGGAAGGCATAACTTACCTTTAAGAATGACCGATTAACACTCTACATCTATAGCCAAACATTTTGCATCGCCGAATTTAGATGACGGATAACCAAACTTCAACCATTTCAATTACCTCTTCGACTGTCTCATTTTTTGCTGACATATGTTATAGCCGGAATTGATGTCTTGTACAGTATGAAATATCAAGATTAATCTGTTATTGTTCGTTATATGGCAACAAGGAGGCTAACCCATTACTAGTGCAGTGCGGGCTAAGAATCTTGTAATTGTGTGTACACGTGCGTGTGCTTAAGACAGCAACATTGTTTGCACATCTGCAGAAACTTGCTTGTAGCTAATAAATCTTTGCAGTAAGGATCATTTTTCACTGCATTTGCACATTACACCGGCAGTTTGTAATTGCCGCTGACATACATGCTGCTGCATTAAAAATGTGTTTAAATGTGTAGAGCGAGCATCATGAAATCATAATTCGCACCAAGCCTTATTTATGCAGACAATTCTATTATTGCGCACATGTACCTGATTCTTTGGGATATACCTTTTTTCACTATCAACGACTATCAATATAAAAGGTAAAAATAAATATAATAGCTAGCATGAAGAAGATCAAAAGATTACTGACCGTCCTCTTTCGCACACGATAACAGACTTCATCATCATCATCCTCAATGGCTTTTTGTCACATTTCATATTTTAAGAGGCTTGAAACTTTGAATCCCAACGTCTCGTTAAACAATATTATTTTCAGGCTCTTTCTCTTTGGCTGGGACCTATTACAACGGTTGCATCTAGTTCATGATTATGCAGATGTGTTAAGCACATTCTGGTTCCGTTGCACACTTCATTCTGAATAACCAATTTGCATAGTAGCGTAAGGAACACACCAACCGTCAGTCTCAAGCTGTGTGATGGCATCCCTGATGGGATGATACTGTTAAAGAATTCTACAAGATAGGTTTACGCTTCCTCTTCATTATCACAGATTGCCCCATCTGCACTAAGGTATATTCTTGTCTGGTATGGAAGCTTAAGTACAGCATCATTAAGCTGTAGAAACCGTTATAAGTGGGACATACGATGAGGGTGTGTGCGATGTTCGTAGGCTCACCGTTTTATATTACAGAATTTGAATTGAGCCAGGTAGGCAGTCTTTAATGTACATCGTAAGCTTGCCAGATTATCTTGAGTGAAAAAATGCCATATACAAGATCCTTTGAGACAATGTTCAATGATGACAGTAGGTCGTTTAGGTACAACTGTCAGAAATCCCCACCGAGCAGGAATATTTTTACCGACAATATGCGCAATATTCCATGTGATGTCCTTGATAATTGCCAGATAGGGCATCATTGGGTATTATTGGTGCCTCATCAATGATAAAGAGCATGGCAGACCTTATCATCTATCTATATAATGATAAAGGATACACAATGCATTTCATTGTTACCAGTATTGGCACGTGTAGATTTAATAAACTATGCGCAGTGCGTCCTCCCGTGGGTAGAGTACCAGCTATTCCTTTCAAAGCACTGACAACTGCAGGAACTGAAATCAGCCATGAAAGTATTGTAGACCATCGTTTTACCAATTCTTCGGGAGCCAACCAGGAAAAAGGCATGTGATATCGGTGCTCTGACTTCTGGCCAGGTGACGTATTTTTTGTGACATCTCTATATATTGGGTTACATGTAAAGGTTGCAAACATATCCGACCCCACCCCCCTATTTGGATATAATTGACATGGCATCCTGTTGGGGAGCCTTGAAATGTTGATGGGAAGATGATGATTTTGCCTGCTGTGTATCCATGTTGTTCCGTTTGGGAGTAGATATATTAATCAATCCCCAATATATTTCCACTAGAAGCTGAGACTGATTCAGACGAATGAAGTTTATGCAGGATGCTTCTGTTTTTCCGCAAGCATCAACATATTGCTGGAACGCTTTCATTCCAAAGTGCAGTGAACTGTGTGTGTTAATGCCAGACGATATTAATAAAACTGTAACAAAGTCACAGTATTCCTCTATTTTGATATTCGTTCTGCAGAATTGAGGATTCCACTAAACCAACCTAGTTCTACATGATGGATCACGGTTTCCTGATATGTAGGAAATTTCTGGAGTAGCGTGTTGTACGATATATTACGATATCTCTATCAGATAGGGGGAGGGGGAGCACCATGAACAACTATTTAAAACGGCCGCCACTTCGTCGTGACGTGGATCATTGCCCTTTTTCATGTACAATGTTATGCAATGTACAGCAGGATGCAGTTAGTGTGCAGCGTACTAACACAAATTTATATGCAAGCACATTACCTGCATTACATATCTGATAAAAAGTACTAAGTTCTAAGCGCATTGCTTATGGCATATTTACTGTCTCTCGGCGGATATTACCGCGAACCGATGTGCCAGGTTAGGAGCGAAGCGTTATTCAAATATATCGTAGTATTCTATCGACGATGGTCGGGCGGCGAGGCTGTCTATTAAGCGTCCCAGAACGGCTAGTACATTCTGTACACTAACAATATGACAATACAGGCTTGCCACTTTGTAGACAATTTATGTCGATACTTTGTGTAGTCAAGCCGCGCTGAGTAATGTAACACAGTGTAGCTTCCTTTGCGATTAAGCACAACCTGTTTGATGATATTCAAAACTTATGCAACAGGGATATGCTAAATAAAGATTAATCATTGTGCATAGCTGCGACTTTTGTTACAATTGATCGTTTGTACTGCTGCCCCTCTCTTACCAACTGATAGAAAATCGTATGTCATTACACCTATATTGCTCCATTTGTAAAATCAGTACAGAATGTGCAATGACGACAGTAGCACCCATAACATGAAGCGTTTGAACCGTATTTGGGCACCAGTTTTGCCGTAATCAGATTATTTGCCAAGTATTACAGTAGCAATTGTCTCTTTTGTGATAGGATCTTAATCAGACAATTGGGAGCTTTTGTGCCAAAACTGATTATCAAGGTTGTGAATAAATAGATTGGGATTGCAGAGTAGTGTAAGGGAGAATTGAAAGGACCTGTGGGAAATTAACGGCGAATGGCGGCGAGCTCACATAAATGCACCAGCAAGGCTACCGACACCTCTGTCTGACCTTGGTTTTCTACTGACACTTACAACAAAAGGTAGTAGGAGGATTTACTGACAGTTTATTTTTAATCACATTAATATTCCATAGATAAAGCCACACGAATTCCGTTTAATGGACTGAGCAGCAACATGCAGCTATATTTATAAAACCATGCAATAGATAAGCCTGCAAAGGGTTGCTATATCGAATATAAGTGCATCCTGTCGCACACATATCATAATCGAGCCCAGCCGAAATTAGTTCTCTGACACGAACAGCATTCATGAAAAATACAAGCAATTCCCAGTAATGCTATCCTTCAGTTTCGCTCTCGAACTCTACACCGTCACTTACACTTTCGAATGCATACCAGTCACATACGTCGGCATACATACATACATACATACATACATACATACATACATACATACATACATACATACATACATACATACATACATACATACATACATACATACATACATACATACATACATACATACATACATACATACATACATACATACATACATACATACATACATACATACATACATACATACATACATTCATGCATGCATGCATGCATGCATGCATGCATGCATACAGACATACATACATACATACATACATACATACATACATACATACATACATACATACATACATACATACACAGACATACATACATACATACACATACATACATACATACATACATACATACATACACATACATACATACATACATACATACATACATACATACATACAGACATACATACATACATACATACAGAAATACATACATACAGACATACAGACATACATACATACATACATACATACATACATACATACATACATACATACATACATACATACATACATACATACATACATACATACATACATACATACATACATACACACACATACATACATACATACATACATACATACATACATACATACATACATACATACATACATACATACATACATACATACATACAAACATACATACATACAAACATACATAGATGCCAAGCAGTAGAATTTTTGCATTCCTATTTGCTCTCATGTTCTTGATCAGATTAACTTGAGTGAAAGAAATCCAAAGAGGAGATCTTTTGAGACAATTTTCAATTACAACAGTTGGATGTCTTTTACCGGTACCAGCCGATGTGGAGATGGCGCACCTACTGGCCATGAGCTCAATGCAGCTCGGGTGCTTCAGAAGTACCCTTCGCGGCATGCCCCGATAACCTCTACTTCACAATCTACCATAGTGTCATGGTTATCTGCTACTTCCTTGCGCAAATACGAATATAAAATATCGAGCAACGATTTTACGATATGCTGGCTCAAATCGATCACTTATATTAGAGGGATTTTCGGTGTGGTTTTTTTAGTTATAACATGAACGGATAAATAAGCATTGTTTTTGTTCATGGCTCTCCGATTTGCGGTCATACTTATTTGTTGCTGTATGGTTGGTAGATGATCAATGAAATTAAATCGATCTGGGTGGCAAAATTGCTTCGCTGACACTAGAAAACGTGAAATGCACGTTAGTTAAGAGCTGTAATACTGTCTTTTGTGAGACGGAACTAAGCACTTTTCTCTAAAATCACGGGACAATCATGTAATCACATGTTGTTCAGTAAGTATAGTATTCTTGCACGATAGATGCTTTTCTGTGATGCACAATTAACAAAACAAAGTGAAAGGAAGAATGCATATTTTTGCAATACATTACTGCCTTTTAGTTCGACGATTTTACCGGCATAAAATCATGTTATGACATATTGGTTGTACACGTACCTTTTCACCACGAGATAAATTCAAGAATGCGAAAGATGTATGTGAAGGTGATGTTTTGATTGGGCCGCTTCGGTATCGTTGCTACTTTGCGCTAATCCTGGGCTCGTTCTGGCATGCTAAACCTTGCTTCTGTGACAAGATCTCCAAAACCATACAAATGACTTGTCGGGTTGAGCAAAGATGTCGTTATGTCTCACAGTGATCAATGCAAGTTAGACTAACCAATTCCATGTGAGATCCAATATTTATATGTTGTACAATGTTTTGCCTGTCGATAAAATTATAGTCCCGAGTTCAAAATAAATGATCTTCAGAACTTGAAAGCAAATGACGGTTTTTTTATTGATACACAATATGATGCGGGCAATATGGAAATAGATATATGCTTGCGTTTACAATTAATTATATGTTGTTATTTGTGGGTTTGTTTATTGCCACAAATCCTTACCATTGCAATCAACCTCCATCGCAAATAATGCACAAACTGTTGCAATTTACAAATTTATTTACTTGCAATAAATGGTTCAGATATCGGAGACATAACATGACACCATGCTACATGCCTCTTATGAAGATCTCGCAAATCATCTCCAGATGTTCAGATGAGCATACTGATATTAATGAAGTTGACTTTGCTGTAGTTCTATTGCTGACTTTCTTTTACGACCTAGTGGTAGATCAATTGATATTATAACGTAAATTGCTGCATATCTATGAATATCATAACCTAATGCGTTGTGGCAAAAATTACTCCCATAACATGACGCGTTGTAATCCTCGTTTGGCATTAGCATTGTCGCAAGGATATTATTTACCAAGCGTATCAGTAGCTGTTGACAGTGGTCGCAAATAGTCTTGCAAAACGCTTTCATCGTGATAGGAGCTTAATTATACGATTTGGAACTATTGAATATCGTATTCAAAGGCTGAAAATGAATGAAGTGTAGTAAATAGCAGAATTAGAAGGATCCGTGAGATATTTAACGTCAAATTGAACCACCAAGGCGACCGAGACCTCTCGCTGTCCTTGATTTGCTAATGCTCACAATCGACGAAGGGATTTAGGGGAATAGAGCCATTGTGTATTTCTTTTCACAGATATAATACATTGAGAAACTGAACGTAGCACATTAACCTGACCGAGCAGCAATATGCAGTTACATTGAATAACATGCGATTGTCAAACCTGCTCAAATGTAACATTTCGAACCGTTGTTTAATGATTTGATTACAACCATCCCCGTTATCAAACACGCACGCACGCAGAAATATATATATGCATGCTGTTCTAACTAATTGCTTACCGATGAAAGTGAGTGGATCGTTTGACACAAATATGATTTACGATTTATATAAGCATTTAACGACCCGAACAACGACAAAGTGATAACGTGTGTGCCAACTCCATAGATTGTAAATTACATTTCAACATTTAATTAGATACAGTATTTAAGTAATGAAAAAAGATGTAGACGAGTTGAAAATCGGGGGACATAAGTAGAAGGCGTGAAATAATGAAGTGGGAGGTAGAAGGCGGGAAAGAATGGTGACAGTGAGACGGAGTGAAATAATAAAGAAAAGGGTAGAAGGGACGAAATAATAGGCACAGAGTTAGAAGGGGTGCATGGATGGGGATAGGTAGACGGAGTGAAATAATGGGGACAGAGTTAAAAAGGAGTTAAAGAAGGTGGGGCAGAGGGAAAAGGGACGGAAGAATGGGGTTGTAGGTAGGAGGAGTAAAAGAAGGGATGTAAAATATTGATCGAAGTAGAAGGGCTGGAATAACGGGGGAAGAAGTAGAACAAATTGGGAGAGAAGTAGGGCTCCAGGATGGGGCAGCGATACAAGCGTTGCATAATTAAGGTAAGAGGAAGAATGATGTGCTAATTTTGTGTGATTCCAATAGATAAATCAAATAAGTTGGTCTTTTAACTTTTTGTGATATGATAACTTACTTGGAATTGTTTAATGTATATCATTCATGCATGTACAAAATGCGATATTTGTTTCATCAATATAGTCTTTTTGAATTCAGAATATGAGCTTTATTGGTTTTAAAACGCTACCACACTTACTCTGTTGCAAGCTTGCCAGGTTCCAATCATGGAAGAATTTATGTAATACTTTTGGACAGGCATCTTGTTGCCATTAGATTGTACAATATTTAGGGTTTTTCAATTCCCCAAAGGGCATGACAAATTATCATTGTCTTAAATACTTAGTAAGAACCATGCTCATATAAATCAAAGACATAAATGTATAATTTGAGACAAATACTACGGTTGAAATTTTCCGTTGTTAAAAATTCATGTTCTTGTCAATTATCTTGTTCAGTATAGACAGAAGATCAACGACACATAACACATATCGCTTAGAATCATTGTGATGCATTACACGCACTCTAAGATATAAAAATCAATAAATGGAAGTTGCATTAATTTTTATATTTCATGACATAAAATGATAACTATGCAATTATTCTCGTTTAAGCAGGTTTATCGATCCCTTCAATCATATATATTGATGCCTATGCCTGAATGAAATTGTGATAAATCTCCATAACGCATGTGGCATTGCTCTTAAAAAAGGGTGATCGTGTTGATGCAGAGGCAAACCTATATAATCATAATAGCTTCGAATATATTTCTGCTTCACTATCATCTCGATAAATATAAAACAACCAGGATAAGGAGCTTATTGAAAGCTGTCTTTATGGTTACGTTGGTAGTACAATAGATACAGAAAACGTCGAAAAGCAAAACACTGCATTTAAGGCGCTTTGTGTGTTTAAACTTATAATATCATTTTGCGTGGATATCTGATTAACTGGAAAAGCGGGATATTTTTGCCATCAGCAATAAACTCTAAAGCAGAACGGAGAGCGACAACATGTGAATTGTTTGTATAATGCAATTTAGCTTACCCTAGAAATCACTTGGAGACAAGATTATCATAGAGGATGTTTTGTTCTTGCCAGTCATCATGGCGGAGTGTCCCTTGAGTGAGAGGCCTGGTCAGGATAGTTGTCTTTGTGAGGGAGTATTGTTCTGTAAGTATTAAACAATAAAAAATGATTTGGCAGATTACGCTTCACTCATCGTATAGTGCAAGTGTAATGAGGCAATATAGGCGAAGAAGCTCAAAGCTTTGTCACATTTGAATCGAACCTCAGTACCCCATTGATCCCTTTTTCCCCGATATGTTTTAAGCAGTATGCAAATTATCCAGCTCTTAGGGAAACAACAGAGCTATTAAACCTCACGTTATAGCTTAATAAACATAAAAGAACCTTAGGACGCAACCCTATTATTAGAGCCGAAACTAATGGCTAGTGATACTACTTAACGCACGTACAATCAACACATATACAATGGGTAGTTGACGGCCGACGGCGTTCAAACATGAACAAATAGGCAGCAATACCAAATACTCAAATGAAGTAGATTTATCTTGCGTTAAATTCAGAACTAGAAAATAAATATATGTATATAATTGCCTCCATCAATCGCACATTATACATATGTATATACATGTAATATATATATATATATAATATATATATATATATATATATATATATATATAATATATAAATATATATATATAAATATATATGTATATATATTTATGTATATATATATTATGCACATGTATTTAAATTATATTTATGTATATATGTATATAAACATATATATGCATATGTATATGTATATATATATATATATATATATATATATATATATGTAAGTATACATAAATAAATATATATATATTTACATGTATATATAAATGAATGTATGTATATATATATACACACAAATGTATGCATGTATATATATGTGTAGATATATACATGTATATACGTATATATATATATATAAATGTATATATATACATATATATGTATATAGATATATATATTTATATATATATATATATGTATATATAGATATACATCTATATATATATATATATATATATATCCTATATATATCTATAGAATATATATATATGTATGTCTATATATATATATATCTCTCTCTATATATATATCTATATATCTCTATCTCCCCTATCTCTATATATCTATATATATATATATAGATATATATATATATATGTATATATATATTTATCAAAGATAATTTTTCACGGGTGATTTCATTGGATTTTGAATATAATAGCGAAATAAAATGTTAACAACTAACCATTCGTTGACATAACCCGCAAACCTCAATATCTTTCATACAACCATATACACTTCGATCCAAATTTCCGAAATAATGATTAATCATGTGTGTTGGATATGTTTATTTGAAAAATAAAATATATCATTTTTTTTTAAATATTATTACCGAAAACTTTATTTTTCTCCTAATTCATCAATCTATAAAATTGAATTAGATCGTGAAATGCTACCAATAGTTCATAATCTTCACATCTACAACAAAATATTGTTTCTAAGCCACAATGACTGAAAATGATTTTAAAAATTCCGTATTTCGCAAATATTTGAAAATGCATATGGGCACGAAGGGATAGATTTATACGTATAAATTAGTGTCTAGACCTTTCTTCGATGACCTTTAGAGGACTAAAAGTATATACCAGGAATAAAAAGTGACAAATAGATTTTTATTCGCATAAAACCATTTCATTGTATCAATTAAAATATGCCGAATAAATAATTGACCATTAATGATAGCAAAAATGCTTCATAAAAACGTGTCCACCAATGGTTGCAGTCCACAAATGGTTGTTTTCGTCACTATATAAATATATACGTATATATATATATATATATATATATATATATATATATATATATATATATATATATATATATATATATATATATATATATATATATATATATATATATATATATATATCGCTTTGTAAACGACATTCAGTTAAGCATTGACAAGAATGTGAATCTTATCACATATTCCTATTTTGGGGTCATCTTAAGATGTCGCCTGAGGGGTTCCTAATTTGTAGTCCACGAATGGTTGTATACGTCACTATATAAATATATACGTATATATATATATATATATATATATATATATATATATAGATATATATATATATATATATATATATATATATATATATATATATATATATATATATCTATCTCTATCTATATATATATATATATATATATATATATATATATATATATATATATATATCGCTTTGTAAACGACATGTGAATCTTATCACATATTCCTATTTTGTGGTCATTTTAAGATGTCGCCTGAGAGGTTCCTAATCCTAGCAACAGTAATCACTTAGTGAGGATAGAACTTATATGTCATCACTAGTGCAATAGCTAACAGCGCTGAGGCAGAAATGACCGAAGGATACTAATGCAAATGTATTTAGCAGGCTCATGGTAGTCTCCTTACAACCGGTAAGCCTTGAGGAACCGCCAATGGTCATTATCAAGATCCATAAATTCAAGTAGGCTTTGGAAATTTTACCCTCAAGTGACTTTGCTTCGTGGCCAGATGTTATGCAATGCGCTAAACTTGTTTATAAAGCCGACAATGTAGTTTTGGCTCGGAAATAGCTGCCGTTACTTCGATACCCTAGTTGGCAATGCAATATTAGCCACACACCAGCTCGTATACGTTGAGACACAGTTTTAAGGGTAGAGATAGTCATCAAACGGGAAATTCCCCGCCCCTGAAGTCGATGATTTGTTGTACTATTCCGCTGTTGAATCATCCGTGGTAGGTCGTTGCGATCTGCACATAGAAGGTACATTATCTATATAAAAGATCAATATTCAGGCGTTTTTTACAGCTTCAGCAATAACATAAACACAAAGTGCAATAATATTGGCCTCTTGCATGTCAAGGCCGCCATTGCACTGTCCAATAATGGTTATGAACGATCCTTTGGGAGTTTGACAGATAAATGAAAATCTACATGATCTATCTGGTGACCAAATATTCTTATAATGAATGCATTGTGTTGCTATTGAGTGTGGTGGATGGCATTGGTAATCCTCATGAGACTCATTATAGATGCAACCCAAATAGCGAATGTTTGATTGGTTTACCATATTGCTACCGACTGGTAGACATTAATCGATTCGCAACTAGCTTATCATGTTTGCAGTTTTCTCATTCGCACAGATAATTTGTTATTGGTGTGTACTGCCTAACATACCCTTTGAATACAAGATAACATATTTATTATTCTTAGACTATGTCAACCGTGAATAATCACATCATACATATATGCATAAGGTAATAACGAACAATGGTGAAGTAGTAGAAAGACTCGTGATGAGCATCGTACATTGTCGCATATGTATTCTGTAGCAAATGTTGCAATATTATTCTGCACAACTGCAGAGGCTTCCATGGAGCCGAAAAAGCCTTATCAGCAAGGATCATTTTTACCGCATTTGCACGTGACGTGAGCAAAATGACGCCATATCTTGAAAATTTATGTAGATTTGCAGAGTCACAAACCTACATAACACAAAATGCACAATGATAGCGCATAATTCACAATCTCTGTTTCTAAAACACCTTTGTTGCTTCAATTTGATGGTTTTCTATTCCTAACTAACCTTCCGCTCCTAAAAACAAAATGCCACTCTCTATTCCACATCAGATGAAGACAGTGAGCAGTAATTTATCACAAAGAAGGCTTCACATGTCACACAATACGGGAGGTCGCGGTCCACCAGGCGCTTTACTGACACTGGTTATGTTTAAATGGCAGCTGAACGGTTACGTTCTTTTGTTCTCAATCTTTTCCGATCAATGAGAGATTGTTTTGGTTGTTTAATTGCATTAAGGCATCATCATATGCTACAGATCGGCCCGGAATGTTTTGTCTTTTTGTTTATATCTAGCAACTGAATCAAACATTATTTTGAAATCTTGAGCCGAGATAATCCGACCTCCGTGTGTAGCGAACACAAAGTCGGCGGCAGGGATCAATTGATTCTGCCAAATAGCTTGTTTCTGGATCTAAGTTCTCTTTGACCATAATGACCGAATTGCTTTTCCATGTAGTCTACAGGCTTCCTCAACAACGCCTGTGGTCATAGTTGTACTGTGGTCATCATTTTGATCCCTCCGCCGTCAAGACATATGGCAAGTAGACCCAAGCTAGTGTCCACATAATCTATTAGATCATATTCCTGCCTATATCTTGTATGCATAATAGTATATGCTTCTGTTTCTTTTATAGCGTATAACCTATTCCTACACATTCTATTCAAAGAGCATGGGTGCCCTGGGGAGTAACTGATGGGCAGCCCAGAGTGAATCGTAATTTCCATAAGTGTCCGCATAATGTCACTATATGGATTACTCGCCACGTTTAATGAGGAGGAACACGATTTATAGCCAGAGGCGCATGCTGCTTGCGAATACACAAAACCGCACTATCAGGAGAGCCGAAAAGTTGCACTTTTTGTGCCTAAATCGCGCAAGATATTGCAGTATTATATGGACACAAAGTTTTAAAAATAGCGTTCCAGGACTATAGTGTAAAATCCCAATAGTAATCTATAGCATTCAACGACAGAAAAGCATTGAAGCTTTGCGTCTGAAACGATTCGCTTATAGGAATGAGACAAAAAGCAACTTGCCGCTTTAGGATTAATACCTTATATACAGCTGTTAAATAAAGGGAAGACGTACTATTTCTAAGCGTGTCTAAGAATATTCAGTCTCTTCAGTTCAGCACGTTGATTATTGACATAACAAAATCAAAAACGCTACCTAAAAGTGCATATTCATTCGTTGGAATTATTTTGGTAGTAATAATGAATCATATGAGCGTATAATTATGAATTGATGACTAAACCCAAATAAGGGAATAGCCATGCGAATGGCTAGTTATTGATTCCTTATCCGTTGATTAAAAATAACCTTTATAACGATGAGATGAATGGCCTGATAAAAGTGACATTGCTCATTTATTAGCCACTGTAAACATGGTCGTACAATTGCTAGATATCCCTCGCCCAATACTTTGTCGTAGACCATAGTTATCACTTCACTGGCAAACGTGCCCATACGGCATTTAAACCACTCAAAATATTGTATAATGATAACAATATTGTTATGTTGAGATATTTAAGTATGTCAACAGTACACTGATGCGCTTACAAAGCAACATCAATGTTGATCTTAGACCCAAACATATCTTGTAAAACAAAACAACCTTTTCGAGATAAATTCGTCCTTCGGCTAGCATTCAGTATACTTAGTCCAGCCGGTGACGTCAAGTTATCTGACACTGGAGCAATCACTATCTATAATTGCGTGCAGTAATTATGATGCGAGCCTTGAGCCGCATGAACTACACCCCAAGTCAGGTGCACATTTGAAGAAACGCAAGACAATAAATCTAGTTTTGTTGAAAAATTACAACAATTCCAAAAGGTTGAGTTGGTGCTGCTTTTTATTTATATGCATGTATTGCGCTTTGAAAGGACTCAAAATCTACTACACTGTGTACTGATTGTAGTATGTGCCTCATATTCTTGTAGCTACACAGATGATTACTCTCTGTTGATTTTTATAATGACCGCACTTACAGTCGTAACTGATAACTATATTAAATAAGAACGTTGCTTAAGTAAATATACGCTCTGGAATGGATAGCTCATCGTAATATCTTCGTTTTCTCCCATGCTGGGAGAGGGAATTTCCATTAGCAATTGTATCACATTTGGATGTCTATAACACAATAAAAGTAACATAATACAGCTATATAAAGCAAGCACAGGTGCCACTGCGTTATACCACTGAAATGATAGGTACGCAGATGTATTTGGTAGAAACAATTGTGTATGCTTCCCACTTGTTTATATATTAGGAAAACGGCAATACTATCCTCTCATGGGATAGTATTATGGAACATACACACCAGTGGGGATGAATAAATCACGTGATAGCTCGGAACATAGCTACGTTTATTTACTGAGGTAGACAATTGCTGGTGGGGAATCGTGTATGCAAGACAACTGAGAGGTTTGACACCAGACACATCATTCTGAAATCCATCTGTCTTTTGCCCCTTCTCAGCAAATAAGATCAGTAAGTGGATAGAAGCCGAGCTGGGAGGGTTTGGAAACTGGACTGGTGACAAAGCTGGAAGCGGAGCTGGTTGCCAAGCCGGAAGCTAGGCTGGTAGCCATGCTGGTAGCCAGGCTGGTAGCCAGGCTGGTAGCCAGGCTGTTAGTATGGATGATGGCAAAGCTGGTAACAGGCATGGCAGAAGATGGCACCATCCTCCTCGGCATCTTTTTCCCAGAAATGGGTCTACTGCACCATGATTAATTAATTGTTCAATGCTGCTTCATCCCCGTCAATAGCCAGCTTGGAGATGGTGCACCTTCTAGCCACCAGCTTAATGCAGACAAGGCGCCTCAGAAGTACCCTTCGCGGCATGCCCCAAAAAACTTCTACTTCACAATCTACCATAGTCTCAAGGTTATCTGCAACTTTCTGGAGCAAATACGAATATAAAATATCGGGCAACGATTATACGATATGCTTGCTCGAATCGATCACTTATATGAGGGATTTTTGGAGTGTTTTTTTTTTTAGTAATAACTAATTTGTTACTGTTTGGTGGG